>CM064492.1:21339411-21463773 GCA_032716605.1 Paralithodes platypus | reverse complement strand
TAACTACCGTAACTGGCACTCTGTAAGAAGACCTCCTTGGTGAATTAGTCTGTAGCATACTATAGGACTTTTAAAATTAAAAGGTTTAAACACCGTCCCAAGCTCTTTGAACCTCTTACAAACATCAGTTGCAGTCGAGAAGACAAGAGTGGTTATAGCCATATTGTCTCCTCGCGTTAGCCCGATATAGTGCCAACTCATCATAACTGGGGCACTATATTTAAGATTCTAAATCAAGAGTACCTGAACAGAACTTCATCAACGATTAACAACCTACAACAAATAACTGCACCCCATGTAAACCAAAACCTTGCAATTATAACCTGTCTTAAATGTAGGATACCTAGCATAAATCCATTCTCTCAACCTCTTAAATAAATATGTATTAATAACCTACAACAAATAACTACACCCCATGTAAACCAAAACCTTACAATTATAACCTGTCTCAAAATGTAGGATACCTATTATAATTCCATTCTCTCAACCTTTTTAATAAACATGTACCTATAACCTACAACAAATTACTACACCCCATGTAAACCAGAAACCTTGCAATTATAACCTATCTCAAACGTAGGGTACATAAAATAAATCCATTCTCTCAACCTTTTAAATAAACATCTATCGACAACCTACAACAAATAACCACATTCCCCGGAGATGAAGAATAGCTCCACCATACACGTTAATCCCCCACACCCACATACACACATTCCTTTCTTGATCACCCTGTATCGCTCTTTCCCATAAAAATCAGACAAGCCACACATCTGCCCTGTTTCACAAATAGGGAAATCTCACCCCTATGCCTCTGTTTTTAAGGTTAAGCTCTATATGTAGGTGAGCAGGAAGAACCCTGCGTTACAATGTTCATTACTCCTTTTATTATCATTTTGTATGTGTAACTTCTCCCTATGCCAGGATATAATTATATGCTATGTATATAGGTATGCAGCCTGACGCGAGTAATGAAAATCCCCAAGACTTATATATGTATCTTAGGACTCTGGCTACCACTATCTTTACACCTACAACACCACCCATATACATGCTTTCCTTTTGATCACCCTGTATCGCCCTTTCCCATAAAAATCAGACAAACCACATACCTATCCCTGTTTCGCAAATAGAGAAACCTCACCCCTATGTCTCTGTTAAAAAGTTCAGTCCTATATGTATGTAAGAAGTAAGAACCCCACTTATAATGTTCGTTTCTCCCTTCTATAACAATTATGTATGTATAACTATTTCCCTATGTCATGATTTACTTATAGTCTAAATGTATAGGTAGGTAGCCAGAATATGAGAATAAGAACCCCAGACCTAGATACATGTATCTGATATCTTAGGACTCTCGCTACCAACATCTCTACACCTACAACAGCAACCCTGTACAGGTCTTCCCTTTTGACCACCCTGTATTGCTCTTTGCCAGATAAATCAGACCAGACACGTACCTGTGGCCGGCTTCCAGTAGCCTCGCTCGAGGCCCCCCTCAGTTCAACCCCCGACCCCCTTTTTCCCTTAAACATGCTGATTATGAATTATTTATTTAGACCCCCACTGTCCAGTATAAATACTGAACATTTATGTTATTCCTCACATACTACCAATTTAGAATAACAACCCCTCTATCCTCTAACCCCGATCCTTGAATGGTGGGCCGTGCGAGGCTAGAACAACAACCTCTTAATCCCTAAACCACCCTGCTACCCCCTTGACCTTGACACTGAGAAAATCAACCACCACGATCAACCCCAATCAACTTCAGCAGAACTGAGTATACAAGCCTATCAACATCAGCCGAGGGTACCCAGAGATCAAAAGTAGAACCCTTGAACAGACTAAATTAACCTAGAAAACTAGATGCCCCATATCATACAGGTGCGGCCCCCACCATACCACAAGGGACCCATAGAGCACCAAGCACGCCAGCCACGCGTAGTAATGACCTTGACCCACAGGCGACCCACCACCATTCTTACCAAACATCAGGTGAGCTGTAATCTGATTATGAACCAAACCCCATTCTTATCCAAGTCTGCTATACTTGCTGACTATTAGCAATGCCCAAAAACCATATCTAAACACCTTTCTATGCTCAAAATAGCTTGTCAGTTAAAAGAGAGAAATAAGACTTGCGTTCAACACTGACAACAGCACCCAGCCTTGGCCTGTATCGCGCCACACAAAGTAGTTCCCTCCTTGCACCATATATCACTCTCCAAGACGATACTACTAACTCTTGTTAAAACTAAATGTCTATAGAAGAACACCTATAATTAAGACCCCCTTGTTGAAAGTACTAAGACCCCCTTAAAGTTCCCCCTAAGCTCAGCAGAGAAAATAAACCCCTTCATAACTCTTGATATCCAACCATACCCCAGTTCACTCTCCCCTTGTCCGGGCTGGACAAGGGGAGAGTGAACTGGGGTATGAACTATAAAAGCTTCCGCCAGGACCAAAAACCGGCAGTTAATAATTAGCTTTCAATCACCGGCCTCCCGCTCTGCAGAAAGTCTAGTTATACTCCCAACCTCAAGAATAGTTACTGATAAACGGCATCCCGTAGTCATAATCTATCTGTGAGCTATAGCTAAATCTTTTGTGAATTCAGAATTACTTACGGCATCCTGTTGGGTAATATTGGAAACATAGATAACCTAGTTATACATAAACATTAACTGTATTACAAACTAATAGTGGTGTATCCTCTGCTACTTTAGTTTATAACCAGTTATAGAGTGTGCAGTAGCTCCTTGAGTAACCCATTAATTCTGGCATCCCAGAATCCAATAGATACCCATACAAATACGTTTTCTATTATAGTTCCGTTCTCTGTCGTAACAGGCCTCCCTTCCGACGATAACTAAATTAAAATAGATTATACCAAACACTTGACTCACATAGATCTAGGACAGAGAGATCTTTTGTGTTAGAAGGGATTATGCGAGAAACTCTTAGTTGAGCACTCTGCATATATAATTCCTAGGTACCAGTTGTCTGCGGCATCCCGTACAAAATTGGTAACTGAAAGGTTTCAAAACCGCCCGAGTTCCTTGAACCTCTTTTAAAGGTTAGCGACTGTCAAGAAAGTTACTTCACTAGACTATCTTGCGTTTGTCCGATGTCTTGTTAATCGGGCCTCTGCCTGAAACATTGCATTCAAAACCCCCATCCAAGAGTAACATATCGGAACTTCATCACCGGTTAACTATTAGGCCATCTGTAACCTTCTTCACACTGCCGGACATGTTAGACGGCCCCCGGAGCACCAGCTTTTAACCCCTAACGTCGTACCTCAAGATAACCAGAAGATATCTCAACAGAGCTTAATTCTTAATTAGTATCAGTGCCTCGATACTATACTTTACGAGAAAGTGTTTTCCCTGTGCCTCATAATCCATGCTATTCTATAATCAAAGTGATTACTATGCTAACGTTTATTAAAGTATATCAGTGAATTTAAGACTAGGCGAACTGACTCCCGTAATTATTCTTGCCCTCAGGTTTTATCTCGCCAAAGAAATAAGTCTTAATTATTGGGACTACGGCTCGAGTGAAAGCAATTCTAAAATAAGTAATTGTGATTGTTAACCAGAAACCTGAATCGCCCCTCACTGATATTCTGTCTTAAGTGTTATTGAGACAAGTGAACATACCATACGAGTTTAAACTAGCTACTATACCTCCTTCACATATTATTCTTGGAGATATATATATCACTTAATTTTTGTATCATCACCAGTGAGTAAGACAGAACCTTAACAAAATAAATAAATTATTAGCCTGATCTACGAGTGAATCTTTCAGAATATTCTAGGCCATATATCAGAAGAGAATACCTGATAGTTAGAAGTGGGAAGTGCACTCCATCCAAACCCACGATAAGTGCTGAAGATTATAAAAAGTCCAACAACATTGATGCCCACCATATGCCCATACTATCTTGTGTGAATTATTTTATTTCTATTCTGCATAAGTGTTAATAAAGAATAAAGCTGCATTACCAACCATCTTCCGAAATTATATTATGTCCTCTATTGATTCCCATTGTGTATCTGTGTGAAATCCAATAACCCAGTCTTGTAGAACTCACCTGTACCGATAGTTAATCCTGAACAAAATCAGGGCATAACATTGGTGGCTAGCGGTGGTTCTTGATTCGGATAGATTTAATTTCATTTCACATTGTCAAGCAATAGAAGCATTATAACATCGCGAAAATGGCAGCTCGCTTTCACATTCCCATTCCCAAGTACGATTGGGAGACTTATGAAATCGAGACGTATATGGACATCGTGAAGCCAGTGTTAGATTTGGCATACAATACGGATAGAGAAAAAATCGCCGTACTACTTACGCACCTGGGAAAAGCTGTTTCTCTGGTTGCATCACAGGTAACCCCAGCGCTTATTTGGGACCAGTTTAGGCCCATAGTTATTGAGGCTATAAAACCCTCCTTGGGCATCTTCGTCGCCCACGCCCGTATTCAGGACACAAAGTATGAAGGTGATTTAGATTCAATAGCCACTATCTCTCAACAAATAAAATCCGCTTTTCCAACTTTGCCCAGAGTTCAACAAGATCAGCACATTCTTGTGAATTTAGTTTCGTTGTTGCCCTCAGCAGTTCGTGAGTACTTCACAGTACATGACCCTGTTGGTTTTCAACGAGACCTAATAACCATCGGGCGAATCCTCGCGGTTCAACCCACGAACCCGAACACGATTGCCGCCATCAAGAGGTACACCACCCGTCCTCAAAACGCTGCAACCCCTAGAGAGACCAACCTCTACCGCCACCAACAACCGGCCACCTCCAAGCCAGCCTATCACTCCGGGAAACCCCTGCCCAACAGACCTAGATTCAACCCGAATCCCCTTCGCAGGATCTACAATAAGAACAAGGCCTACAACGTCAACAAAAGTAAGAACCCCACCTTAGTGATTATAAATCCTTATGATTTTCCTGTATGTCACCAAAAATGTGCCCTTCATGATATTCGCGATTCCGCCAAATACCGATCAAACCAACCTTGCATTTCAGTAAATGAGGAAGAGGAAGTCGAAGAATTTGAACATGAAGATATTGCTCACCTCATGAGCACTGATAATGCAGAAGTCCTGGAAGAACCAGAAATGGACCTCCAGGATTTTTAGAATCTCCCCCGCCTACGATGGCTTCGGCGGGGGACGCCCTAAATGATCGATCTCCCCCTATTTATCACCTTGCTAAAATCAAAGACATTCCCGTCAGATTATTGATTGACACAGGCGCATCGAGATCGTGCATATTCCATTCCTTCTATGCTAGACATTACCGGAAATTCGGTGCTTTACAACCCACCAAATCCAAACTCATTAGCGCCGGAGACGCTCCCTTGCACATTCAGGGCGAAACAAACCCATTGCCTATGACTACCCCTTCCCCCCATGCCAATTGCTACCATTCATTCATTGTTTTCCACTCCGATTGCCAACATTATGATGGTTATCTCGGACTTTACCTCCTCCACAAACTTCAGGCCCAAGTCTACTGAGGCCAACGGTTAATATCTTTCAACAACAAAAACAAAAATAACTCCAAACCAAACCCTCCCCCAGAGTCAGTAAACTCGCCTATCAAGACGCCCAAATCCCAGTCACAACTAAATTCCCTGAATCACAAACAAATGCCTAAGTCAGCTAGTCCCCAGACGACTCCCAACTCACCAAAAAAATAAAAAATAAATAAAATCCTCCCCAGAAAAACCAAAAAAACCCACTAATGGTCATGTCAGCCACCTCGTACCAGACCTCAAAGTAAAAACCTCCAACTCGAGAAAGAGTCCCAATCAACCATCCTTAAAATCTAATGCCTTAGCCACTCCTCCCCCTACTTCCAGAGAAAACAAAGATAACTTTCCCCCTAGTCTTCCCCAGCAAAACCTCTACCATTGCATAAATCAACAAAAATCCGTACACCCTTCTCAAATATGTTCCAAAGTAAACTCTAAGGAAACTCAAAACCCAGTGTACCCTTCCTTGCCTCTATCCCCTCTAACCACCTCTGACCCATTCCCTATACAACTACCCACAGCGAATAACTTACATGTAACCGAACCCTCACAAATGTTTTCGTTACCCCATAAACATCCATGTTCTCTGCCTGACCTATCCCCCCAGCAAACCGATTTCCATCCCGAAGAAATGCCTGAGTTACCCATACCCCTTCCATTTTCTATGCATGCCCATGAGTCACAGAAAACAAATTTTTCCGCACCCACTATGATATGTCCAGCCATCCTGCAGTCTAAATGTAATATTCCTCCCCACCACCAAAAGTGGATACCAATTCACCCAATTTCCCCAAAATCTATGATCTTGACCCCCACTAACCAAGACCAATGCATCCAACCTGCAATTGTCTCCTCCCAGCATTTTGATCGCCAATATTACAGAAGTCATAACTCTACCAAAAGGCTTAATCATTGGCGATCTTGAAACTTTTGATGACCTTGCTATTCCCCCCCCCCCCCCCAAACTCCCCCGATAGTTTAATATTACCCCACATCCCTGACTCACTATCCTGCACGAAACAACAACAAATGTATACGTTACTGCACGAGTTTGGCGACGTATTTGCCCAGACTCCCACTGAAATCGGTAGAACCACCATGGAGCAACACGCAATCAACACCACCGGACCCCCCCTGCGCCAACCCTCCCGCAGGAAGAACCCCCTCCAACGTCAAGAGGAAGATCAGCAGGTGCAAGAGATGTTGGATGCCGGAATTGCTACCCCCTCCGTCAGTCCCTGGTTCTCTCCAGTGGTACTGGTGAAGAAGAAGGATGGTTCCACTCGTTTCTGTGTGGACTACCGCAGGTTAAATGACGCAACAATTAAGGACGCTACCCTTATTGCCCCGGATCGATGACTCCCTCGATTCCCTCCACGGATCCAAATGGTTCACCACTTTGGACCTCCAAGTAGGATACTGGCAGGTTCCTATTAAACCTGAAGACCAACAAAAGACAGCATTCTCAACTAGCGGGGGACACTTGTATGAATTCAATGTATTACCATTTGGCTTATGCAACGGTCCTGCCACATTCTCCCGCCTAATGGAATCTGTGTTGAAAGGATTAACTTGGGAAACCTGTCTCGCCTACCAGGACGACGTCATCATGTATTCCGGAACATGGCCCGAGCACCTTCGTCGATTACGACAAGTTTTGCAGAAAATACGAGAGGCAGGGTTGAAGCTCAAACCCTCTAAATGCGAGATAGCCAGAAATACAGTAGGATTTCTCGGACATGTAATATCCGAGCAAGGCATCTCTCCTGACCCCCAGAAGTTATCCGCCATCAAAAATCAACAAGCCCCCACCACAGTCAAAGAAGTACGTTAATTTTTAGGACTAGCTACATATTACAGACGTTTCGTCCCACATTTTGCTGAAATCGCCAGACCTTTACACCAACTCACTCACAAAGACACCGAGTTTTCCTGGACCCCAGAACGTCATGCAGCTTTTGAAACACTAAAAGAGAAACTAGTACAAGCCCCCACCGTAGCCTTCCCCGACTACAAACAGCTGTTCCGTCTCTACACTGACGTCTTCCTGTACGCCATTGGAGCCGTCCTCGCCCAAGTCCAATAACGAAAGGAACACGTGATTGCCTACGCTAGCTCTACTCTAAATGTGGCTCAACAGAACTATGCTGCCACCAAACGAGAATGTCTCGGAGTCATTTGGGCCCTCAACCATTTCCGCTCTTTCGTACTAGGGGCCAAATTGGACATCATTACTGACCACCAGTCCTTGCAATGGCTCCGGAAATGCGAAACAAATTCCGCCCTACTAGTGCGATGGAGAGAAACACTAGAGGAATATGACTTCATCATCCATTACCGGCCAGGAAAACTACACACTAACGCCGATGCCCTCTCACGTCTACCCGTACCAGAACCCCTCCCTACCAATCTAGCAGCCCTACACCAAACTGATTTCACCAATACTTCCACTAACAAACATCCACCCACCCCATCACTTAACCTCCTACAGTCATGGGAAAGAAGACTCAGACCGAAATGGATTCCCACACATATATTCTCTGCACTAATACGTTGGGGAGACCAACTCACCACGGAATCCGGACACATCGTCATCGAACCGGCCATTGCCCAGGAATATATGATTGCAATTCATGAAGGGAATGGCATACATTTGGGTCAAAGAAAGATGTTGAAAGTTTTCCAAGACCAATACTGGACTCCAAACCCTTCCGGCATTGCCAAACAAGTAACAGAAGTTTGTAAACCTTGTGCGTTAGGGAGAGACAGATGCCGCACTGCAAGGCCAGCTGGCACCATTTCCGCCCAAAAACCGTTTCAACTCCTCCCACTTGACGTGGTGGGACCCTTCCCAGTCAGCGCCGGCAAACGATACATAGTCACGTTTGTCAACGTATATTCAAAATTTCTCATAGCTTGCCCCTCCAAAGATCACAGTGCCACAACAGTTGCTACTTTACTCGCCACGGAAGTGTTCCCAATTTTCGGATTACCGATTGCACTATTATCCGACAATGCCCCAGAATTCCGTGGACAAGTTTGGGAAGAATTCTCCAAACAATGCAGAGTAAAAATCAAAAACTCCTTTCCCTACTGGCCTCAAGGAAATGCAGTGTGCGAATGCAGCCATCGGACCATAAATAACCAGTTACGCACAATAATGATAGCTCTGAACACCTCTGACTGCCCATCCCAATTGAAAATGATTCAATGGGGGATGAATACCTGCCGAAAGAAGACAGGATTTCTCCTCATGAACGAGTGTACGGAGTAGCTCCCCTCTTACTTCCATTCCATCATAAAGCCACCCCCTCCACTACCCAGTTCCAGATTGACCCCTTGCAACAACTCAAGAATGTGTCAAGACACCAAGCACGACTCCACCCTTGATAAAAAAAACTTCGCCATCCACGATTCTGTTATGGTAGTCAAATTGCCAGTAATAAGCAAGTTAGATCCCAGATATGTAGGTCCCTATACCGTCATACAAATCCCAAACCCCTACCAGACATCAATAAATTATCATGGCGAAACACGAACATACAGAAATTGTTTTGTACGTATCTACAAACCTCTAACAAACACAGATTCGCTTCCACCTTCACCCCCCGACCCACTACTAATGCCGCCATGTTCCCTGCCAACCCCCATGATCAGTCCGAGTAGAAGTCATCACAGTGACCCACCTAAAAACCCCAACATTCCCAAATTGACACCCCATACCCTCCCCCCCCCCCTCCCACGCCAACACTGTTCACCAACACACACCAAGAACGCCCCAACCTTCCACCTTATCACCCGGAATAACACCCCCTCCAACCCTACCAGCCTCTTCAACATCAAACACCACCTCAGTAAATCCCCCAACCAAACCTCTCCACCGCCCCCAACCTTCAGGTCGATATCTGTTGCGACCAAAACTTCCTGCTAGACTCAAGTTTACCTCCACACGAAAAACAAAACGCCTACAACCAAACATATCAACCCACCAAATGTCATCCTCTCCCAATGCTTCCCCCCTAATCCGCAAACACTCCCTACCCAGACTGAGTACCAGACCATTATTTCCCTCCTCCTCTACCTCCTCTAAACCCTCTACACCCCCCCCCCCACCTAAATCTCAAACCTCTCCAGCTTCCACCTCACCTCCCAACTCTGCTCCCAGTCCCAGTTATAAAAAAAACACTTCCCCCTCTCCCCTCTCCTCTGATCCTGACCAACATCCCCCCAAAATCGATCACGATTATGCAAAAATTCCACCACAGCGAGATCCATCTGTAAAAGAGAAAACCAGCTCAACCCTCAGTGAACCAACCCCTAGCTCCTCAACCATGACCCCCAACCTAATACCCTTCCTTTTGCCGACCCGACTTGCACCCCCTACACTATTCCCATTTCCATCCACTCTACCTCCTCCCCAAAAAGATCACTCCCAACCACACCCAGCCCCAGGATCAAACTTACCCCCCACCTGTCAAAAATCTCCACCTCCCCCCACCCCTAACCCAAAACCCCCACACTATAAAACCTCATCAAGTGAATCTAGCCCCGAACCACCAACCAGAAGAAGTATTCAGACAAAATCCGGACAATTAGTAACCAGACCTGTGCGATTCTCCCCAATTTTATCCATTATAGAAGAAAACAGTCTTGAACCCCAAACAGCCCACACAACACTCACCACCAGAACAAACACCCTAAGAATAGCGGACATACACACACCAAAATGTCCCCCAGTACTAAAAACAAAGCCCCACCCAATGGGACCTAATCCTGGTACACCTACGTCCGCAGGACGGTATGACCTGTTAGCCGACACAGCACAGAAGATCACTTGTTGTCCAGCTTCCACCACACTCACAACCATCCACGACCGCAAACAAATTCCCAAACCGATCGTCATGTCCTCTACACCATTTATCCGGAGAATAAAAATCTCCACAGATTCCGGACAGCAGGTGCGGATACGATACCCCCATGAAGCACTAACGGTGGCCATCATAAACTCCGCAACATCATCCCTCCAAGTAAACATAGACCCCCACAGAATGCCTGATCAACACTCCATTGATTGGTGGACCTTCCTCCACACCCTGCCCATGTCACACCACCAAGGAGCCTCTCTCTCCTTCACCCTTGAGGCTCGGGGACGAGCCTACCATGAAGGGGAGGGAAGTAAAATACCCCGAAAACGAAATACCCCTGCCCTCGAGACACCAACGAACAGAGAAAAACTAACCGCCACAGACGAAGGAAAAGTACCAGCGGCGAGAGGACCAAAAGACAAGAAGAAGAGAAAGAGGGAAGAGACACACAACACCAGCGCCGGTAAGCCGGCCGCACCTGTCACCCAGTCAAGGACAAGGCCTCATACCTCAAAAGTCCCACTAACCAGGCAGGAAACAAAAAGCAGAAGAACCATCGTCCAAGAGTTCTATATTCTCAACCTTTTTAATATACATGTAGGCTACCTATAACCTACAACAAATAACTGCACCCCATGTAAACCAAAAACCTTGCAATTATAACCTGTCTCAAATGTAGGATACCTAGCATAAATCCATTCTCTCAACCTCTTAAATAAATATGTATTAACAACCTACAACAAATAACTACACCCCATGTATACCAAAACCTTACAATTATAACCTGTCTCAAAATGTAGGATACCTATTATAAATCCATTCTCTCAACCTTTTCAATAAACATGTACCTATAACCTACAACCAATAACTACACCCCATGTAAACCAGAAACCTTGTAATTATAACCTATCTCAAACGTAGGATACATAAAATAAATCCATTCTCTCAACCTTTTAAATAAACATGTATCGACAACCTACAACAAATAACCACATTCCCCGGAGATGAAGAATAGCTCCACCATACACGTTAATCCCCTACACCCACATACACACATTCCTTTCTTGATCACCCTGTATCGCTCTTTCCCATAAAAATCAGACAAGCCACACATCTGCCCTGTTTCACAAATAGGGAAATCTCACCCCTATGCCTCTGTTTTTAAGGTTAAGCTCTATATGTATGTGAGCAGGAAGAACCCTGCGTTACAATGTTCATTACTCCTTTTATTATCATTTTGTATGTGTAACTTTTCCCTATGCCCGGATATAATTATATGCTATGTATATAGGTATGCAGCCTGACGCGAGTAATGAAAATCCCCAAGACTTATATATGTATCTTAGGACTCTCGCTACCACTATCTTTACACCTACAACACCACCCATATACATGCTTTCCTTTAGATCACCCTGTATCGCCCTTTCCCATAAAAATCAGACAAACCACATACCTATCCCTGTTTCGCAAATAGAGAAACCTCACCCCTATGTCTCTGTTAAAAAGTTCAGTCCTATATGTATGTAAGAAGTAAGAACCCCACTTATAATGTTCGTTTCTCCCTTCTATAACAATTATGTATGTATAACTATTTCCCTATGTCATGATTTACTTATAGTCAAAATGTATAGGTAGGTAGCCAGAATACGAGAATAAGAACCCCACACCTAGATACATGTATCTGATATCTTAGGACTCTCGCTACCAACATCTCTACACCTACAACAGCAACCCTGTACAGGTCTTCCCTTTTGACCACCCTGTATTGCTCTTTGCCAGATAAATCAGACCAGACACATACCTGTGCCCGGCTTCCAGTAGCCTCGCTCGAGGCCCCCCTCAGTTCAACCCCCAACCCCCTTTTTCCCTTAAACATGCTGATTATAAATTATTTATTTAGACCCCCACTGTCCAGCATAAATACTGAACATTTATGTTATTCCTCACATACTACCCATTTAGAATAACAACCCCTCTATCCTCTAACCCCGACCCTCGAATGGTGGGCCGTGCGAGGCTAGAACAACAACCTCTTAATCCCTAATCCACCCTGCTACCCCCTTGACCTTGACACTGAAGAAAATCAACCCCCACCATACCACAAGGGACCCATAGAGCACCAAGCACAGCAGCCACGCGTAGTAATGACCTTGACCCACAGGCGACCCACCACCATTCTTACCAAACATCAGGTGAGCTGTAATCTGATTATGAACCAAACCCCATTCTTATCCAAGTCTGCTATACTTGCTGACTATTAGCAATGCCCAAAAACCATATCTAAACTCCTTTCTATACTCAAAATAGCTTGTCAGTTAAAAGAGAGAAATAAGACTTGCGTTCAACACTGACAACAGCACCCAGCCTTGGCCTGTATCGCGCCACACAAAGTAGTTCCCTCCTTGCACCATATATCACTCTCCTACTAACTCTTGTTAAAACTAAATGTCTATAGAAGAACACCTATAATTAAGACCCCCTTGTTGAAAGTACTAAGACCCCCTTAAAGTTCCCCCTAAGCTCAGCAGAGAAAATAAACCCCTTCATAACTCTGATATCCAGCCATACCCCAGTTCACTCTCCCCTTGTCCAGCCCTATAAAAGCTTCCGCCAGGACCAAAAACCGGCAGTTAATAATTAGCTTTCAATCACCGGCTTCCCGCTCTGCAGAAAGTCTAGTTATACTCCCCACCTCAAGAATAGTTACTGATAAACGGCATCCCGTAGTCATAATCTATCTGTGAGCTATAGCTAAATCTTTTGTGAATTCAGTATTACTTACTGTACGGCATCCTGTTGGATAATATTGGAAACATAGATAACCTAGTTATACATAAACATTAACTGTATTACAAACTAATAGTGGTATATCCTCTGCTACTTTAGTTTATAACCAGTTATAGAGTGTGCAGTAGCTCCTTGAGTAACCCATTAATTCTGGCATCCCAGAATCCAATAGATACCCATACGAGTACGTTTGCTATTATAGTTCCGTTCTCTGTCATAGCAGGCCTCCCTTCCGACGATAACTAAATTAAAATAGATTATACCAAACACTTGACTCACATAGATCTAGGAATGAGAGATCTTTTGTGTTAGAAGGGATTATGCGAGAAACTCTTAGTTGAGCACTCTGCATATATAATTCCTAGGTACCAGTTGTCTGCGGCATCCCGTACAGAATTGGTGACTGAAAGGTTTCAAAACCGCCCGAGTTCCTTGAACCTCTTTTAAAGGTTAGCGACTGTCAAGAAAGTTACTTCACTTGACTATCTTGCGTTTGTCCAATGTCTTGTTAATCCGGCCTCTGCCTGAACATTGCATTCAAAACCCCCATCCAAGAGTAACATATCGGAACTTCATCACCGGTTAACCATTAGGCCATCTGTAACCTTCTTCACACTGCCGGACACGTTGGACGGCCCCCGGAGCAGCAGCTTTTAACCCCTAACGTCGTGCCTCAAGATAACCAGAAGATATCTCAACAGTGCTTGATTCTTAATTAGTATCAGTGCCTCGATACTATACTTTACGAGAAATTGTTTTCCCTGTGCCTCATAATCCATGCTATTCTAAAATCAAAGTGATTACTATGCTAACGTGTGTTAAAGTATATCAGTGAATTTAAGACTAGGCGAACTGACTCCCGTAATTATTCTTGCCCTCAGGTTTTATCTCGCCAAAGAAATAAGTCTTAATTATTGGGACTACGGCTCAAGTGAAAGCAATTCTAAAATAAGTAATTGTGATTGTTAACCAGAAACCTGAATCGCCCCTCACTGATATTCTGTCTTGAGTGTTATTGAGACAAGTGAACATACCATACGAGTTGAAACTAGCTACTATACCTCCTTCACATATTATTCTTGGAGATATATATATCACTTAATTTTTGTATCATCACCAGTGAGTCACACAGAACCTTAACAAAATAAATAGAATTATTAGCCTGATCTACGAGTAAATCTTTCAGAATATTCTAGGCCATATATCAGAAGAGAATACCTGATAGTTAGAAGTGGGAAGTGCACTCCATCCAAACCCGCGATATGTGCTGAAGATTTTAAAAAGTCCAACAACATTGATGCCCACCATATGCCCATACTATCTTGTGTGAATTATTTTATTTCTATTTTGCATAAGTGTTAATTAAGAATAAAGCTGTATTACCAACCATCTTCCGAAATTATATTATGTCCTCTATTGATTCCCATTGTGTATGTGTGTGAAATCCAATAACCCAGTCTTGTAGAACTCACCTGTACCGATAGTTAATCCTGAACAAAATCAGGGCATAACATTGGTGGCTAGCGGTGGTTCTTGATTCGGATAGATTTCATTTCATTTCACATTGTCAAACAATAGAAGCATTATAACATCGCGAAAATGGCAGCTCGCTTTCACATTCCCATTCCCAAGTACGATGGGGAGACTTATGAAATCGAGACGTATATGGACATCGTGAAGCCAGTGTTAGATTTGGCGTACAATACGGATAGAGAAAAAATTGCCGTACTACTTACGCACCTGGGAAAATCCGTTTCCCTGGTTGCATCACAGGTAACCCCTGCACTTATTTGGGACCAGTTTAGGCCCATAGTTATTGAGGCTATAAAACCCTCCTTGGGCATCTGCGTCGCCCACGCCCGTATTCAGGACACAAAGTATAAAGGTGATTTAGATGCAACAGTAGCCACTATCTCTCAACAAATAAAATCCGCTTTTCCAACTTTGCCCAGAGTTCAACAAGATCAACACATTCTTGTGAATTTAGTTTCGGTGTTGCCCTCAGCAGTTCGTGAGTACTTCACAGTACATGACCCTGTTGGTTTTCAACGAGACATAATAACCATCAGGCGAATCCTCGCGGTTCAACCCACGAAACCGAACACGATTGCCGCCATCAAGAGATACACCACCCGTCCTCAAAATGCTGCAACCCCTAGAGAGACCAACCTCTACCGCCACCAACAACCGGCCACCTCCAAGCCAGCCTATCACTCCGGGAAACCCCTGCCCAACAAACCTCGATTCAACCCGAATCCCCTTCGCAGGATCTACAATAAGAACAAAGCCTATAACGTCAACAAAAGTAAGAACCCCACCTTAGTGATTATAAATCCTTATGATTTTCCTGTATGTCACCAAAAATGTGCCCTTCATGATATTCGCGATTCCGCCAAATACCGATCAAACCAACCTCGCATTTCAGTAAATGAGGAGGAGGAAGTCGAAGAATTTGAACATGAAGATATTGCTCACCTCATGAGCACTGATAATGCAGAAGTCCTGGAAGAACCAGAAATGGACCTCCAGGATTTTTAGAATCTCCCCCGCCTACGATGGCTTCGGCGGAGGATGCCCTAAATGATCGATCTCCCCCTATTTATCACCTTGCTAAAATCAAAGACATTCCCGTCAGATTATTGATTGACACAGGCGCATCGAGATCGTGCATATTCCACTCCTTCTATGCTAGACATCACCGGAAACTCGGTGCTTTAAAACCCACCAAATCCAAACTCATTAGCGCCGGAGACGCTCCCTTGCACATTCAGGGTGAAACAAACCCATTGCCCATGACTACCCCTTCCCCCCATGCCAATTGCTACCATTCATTCATTGTTTTCCACTCCGATTGCCAACATTATGATGGTTATCTCGGACTTTACCTCCTCCACAAACTTCAGGCCCAAGTCTACTGAGGCCAACGGTTGATATCTTTCACAAAAAAAAAAAACTAACTCCAAACTCAAATCCTCGCATTTCAGTAAACTCAGTCAGTAAAGTCAGTAAACTCGCCTATCAAGACCCCAAATCCCAGTCACAACTAAATTCCCTGAATCACAAACAAATGCCTAAGTCAGCTAGTCCCCAGACGACTCCCAACTCACCAAAAAAAAAAAAAAAAAAAATACCCTCCCCAGAAGAAAAAAAACCCCACTAATGGTCATGTCAGCCACCTCGTACCAGAGCTCAAAGTAAAAACCTCCAACTCGAGAAAGAGTCCCAATCAACCATCCTTAAAATCTAATGCCTTAGCCACTCCTCCCCCTACTTCCAGAGAAAACAAAGATAACTTTCCCCCTAGTCTTCCCCAGCAAAACCTCTACCATTGCATAAATCAACAAAAATCCGTACACCCTTCTCAAATAAAATATGTTCCAAAGTAAACTCTAAGGAAACTCAAAACCCAGTGTACCCTTCCTTGCCTCTATCCCCTCTAACCACCTCTGACCCATTCCCTGTACAACTACCCACAGCGAATAACTTACATGTAACCGAACCCTCACAAATGTTTTCGTTACCCCATGAACATCCATGTTCTCTGCCTGACCTATCCCCCCAGCAAACCGATTTCCATCCCGAAGAAATGCCTGAGTTACACATACCCCTTCCATTTTCTATGCATGCCCATGAGTCACAGAAAACTAATTTTCCCGCACCAACTATGATAAGTCCAGCCATCCTGCAGTCTAAATGTAATATTCCTCCCCACCACCAAAAGTGGATACCAATTCGACCAATTCCCCAAAAATCTCTGATCTTGACCCCCACTAACACTCCCGCGAGCCAAGACCGATGCATCATCCAACCTGCAATTGTCTCCTCCCAGCATTTTGATCGCCAATATTTCAGAAGAAGTCCTTACTCTACCAAAAGGCTTAATCATTGGCGATCTTGAAACTTTTGATGACCTTGCTATTCCCCACCCCCCCACCCCCAAACTCCCCCGATAGTTTAATATTACCCCACATCCCTGACTCGCTATCCTGCACGAAACAACAACAAATGTATACGTTACTGCACGGGTTTGGCGACGTATTTGCCCAGACTCCCACTGAAATCGGTAGGACCACCATGGAGCAACACGTAATCAACACCACCGGACCCCCCCTGCGCCAACCCTCCCGCAGGAAGAACCCCCTCCAACGTCAAGAGGAAGATCAGTAGGTGCAAGAGATGTTGGATGCCGGAATTGCTACCCCCTCCGTCAGTCCCTGGTCCTCTCCAGTGGTACTGGTGAAGAAGAAGGATGGTTCCACTCGTTTCTGTGTGGACTACCGCAGGTTAAATGACGCAACAATTAAGGACGCTACCCCATTGCCCCGGATCGATGACTCCCTCGATTCCCTCCACGGATCCAAATGGTTCACCACTTTGGACCTCCAAGTAGGATACTGGCAGGTTCCTATTAAACCTGAAGACCAACAAAAGACAGCATTCTCAACTAGCGGGGGACACTTGTATGAATTCAATGTATTACCATTTGGCTTATGCAACGGTCCTGCCACATTCTCCCGCCTAATGGAATCTGTGTTGAAAGGATTAACTTGGGAAACCTGTCTCGCCTACCAGGACGACGTCATCATGTATTCCGGAACATGGCCCGAGCACCTTCGTCGATTACGACAAGTTTTCCAGAAAATACGAGAGGCAGGGTTAAAGCTTAAACCCTCTAAATGCGAGATAGCCAGAAATACAGTAGGATTTCTCGGACATGTAATATCCGAGCAAGGCATCTCTCCTGACCCCCAGAAGTTATCCGCCATCAAAAACCAACAACCCCCCACCACAGTCAAAGGAGTACGTTAATTTTTAGGACTAGCTACATATTACAGACGTTTCGTCCAACATTTTGCTGAAATCGCCAAACCTTTACACCAACTAACTCACAAAGACACCGAGTTTTCCTGGACCCCAGAACGTCATGCAGCTTTTTAAACACTAAAAGAGAAACTAGTACAAGCCCCCACCGTAGCCTTCCCCGACTACAAACAGCTGTTCCGTCTCTACACTGACGTCTCCCTGTACGCCATTGGAGCCGTCCTCGCCCAAGTCCAATAAGGAAAGGAAAACGTGATTGCCTACGCTAGCTCTACTCTAAATGTGGCTCAACAGAACTATGCTGCCACCAAACGAGAATGTCTCGGAGTCATTTGGGCCCTCAACCATTTCCGCTCTTTCATACTAGGGGCCAAATTGGACATCATTACTGACCACCAGTCCTTGCAATGGCTCCGGAAATGCGAAACAAATTCCGCCCTACTAGTGCGATGGAGAGAAACACTAGAGGAATATGACTTCATCATCCATTACCGGCCAGGAAAACTACACACTAATGCCGATGCCCTCTCACGTCTACCCGTACCAGAACCCCTCCCTACCAATAGCAGCCCTACAGCAAACTGATTTCACCAATACTTCCACTAACAAACATCCACCCACCCCATCACTTAACCTCCTACAGTTATGGGAAAGAAGACTCAGACCGAAATGGATTCCCACACATATATTCTCTGCACTAACACGTTGGGGGAGACCAACTCACCACGGAATCCGGACACATCGTCATCGAACCGGCCATTGCCCAGGAATATATGATTGCAATTCATGAAGGGAATGGCATACATTTGGGTCAAAGAAAGATGTTGAAAGATTTCCAAGACCAATACTGGACTCCAAACCCTTCTGGCATTGCCAAACAAGTAACAGAAACTTGCTAACCTTGTGCTTTAGGGAGAGACAGATGCCGCACTGCAAGGCCAGCTGGCACCATTTCCGCCCAAAAACCGTTTCAACTCCTCCCACTTGACGTGGTGGGACCCTTCCCAGTCAGCGCCGGCAAACGATACATAGTCACGTTTGTCGACGTATATTCAAAATTTCTCATAGCCTGCCCCTCCAAAGATCACAGTGCCACAACAGTTGCTACTTTACTCGCCACGGAAGTGTTCCCAATTTTCGGATTACCGATTGCACTATTATCCGACAATGCCCCAGAATTCCGTGGACAAGTTTGGAAAGAATTCTCCAAACAATGCAGAGTAAAAATCAAGCACTCCTTTCCCTACTGGCCTCAAGGAAATGCAGTGTGCGAATGCAGCCATCGGACCATAAATAACCAGTTACGCACAAGAATGATAGCTCTGACCACCTCTGACTGCCCATCCCAATTGAAAATGATTCAATGGGGGATGAATACCTGCCCGAAAGAAGACGGGATTTCTCCTTATGAACGAGTGTACGGAGTAGCTTCCCTCTTACTTCCATTCCATCATAAAGCCACCCCCTCCACTACCCAGTTCCAGATTGACCCCTTGCAACAACTCAAGAACACCCTTCACACCGCCCAAACGTGTCAAGACACCAAGCACAACTCCACCCTTGATAAAAAAAACTTCGCCATCCACGATTCTGTTATGGTAGCCAAATTACCAGTAATAAACAAGTTAGGTCCCAGATATGTAGGTCCCTATACCGTCATACAGATCCCAAACCCCTACCAGACATCAATAAATTATAATGGCGAAACACGAACATACAGAAATCGTTTTGTACGCATCTACAAACCTCTAACAAACACAGATTCGCTTCCACCTTCACCCCCCGACCCAGTATACTAACCCCGCCATGTTCCCTGCCATCCCCCATGATCAGTCCGAGTAGAAGTCATCACAGTGACCCACCTTAAAAAAAAAACATTCCAAAATTGACACCCCATACCCCCCCCCCCCCACCAACACTGTTCACCAACACACACCAAGATCGCCCCAACCTTCCACCTTATCACCCGGAATAACACCCCCTCCAACCCTACCAGCCTCTTCAACATCAAACACCACCTCAGTAAAAACCCCAACCAAACCTCTCCACCGCCCCCAACCTTCAGGTCGATATCTGTTGTGACCAAAACTTCCTGCTAGACTCAAGTTTACCTCCACACGAAACACAAAACGCCTACAACCAAACACATCAACCCACCAAATGTCATCCTCTCCCAATGCTTCCCCCCTAATCCGCAAATGCTCCCTACCCAGACCATTCTTTCCCTCCTCCTCTACCTCCTCTAAACCCTCTACACCCCCCCCCCCACCTAAATCTCAAACCTCTCCAGCTTCCACCTCACCTCCCAACTCTGCTCCCAGTCCCAGTTATAAAAAAAAAAACCCTCTCCCCTCTCCTCTGATCCTGACCAACATCCCCCCAAACTCGATCACGATTATGCAAAAATTCCACCACAGTGAGCTCCATCTGTAAAAGAGAAAACCAGCTCAACCCTCAGTGAACCAACCCCTAGCTCCTCAACCATGACCCCCAACCTAACACCCTTCCTTTTGCCGACCCGACTTGCACCCCCTGCACTATCCCCATTTCCATCCACTCTACCCCCTCCCCAAAAACATCACTCCCAACCACACCCAGCCCCAGGATCAAACTTACCCCCCACCCGTCAAAAATCTCCACCTCCCCCAACCCCTAACCCAAAACCCCCACACTATAAAACATCAAGTGAATCTAGCCCCGAACCACCAACCAGAAGAAGTATGCGGACAAAATCCGGACAATTAGTAACCAGACCTGTGCGATTCTCCCCAATTTTATCCATTATAGAAGAAAACAGTCTTGAACCCCAAATAGCCCACACAACACTCACCACCAGAACAAATACCCTAAGAATAGCGGACATACACACACCAAAATTCCCCCCAGTACTAAAAACAAAGCCCCACCCAATGGGACCTAATCCCGGTACACCTACGTCCGCAGGACGGTATGACCTGTCAGCCGACACAGCACAGATCACTTGCTGTCCAGCTCCCACCACACTCACAACCATCCACAGCCGCAAACAAATTCCCAAACCGATCGTCATGTCCTCTACACCATTTATCCGGAGAATAAAAATCTCCACAGATTCCGGACAGCAGGTGCGGATACGATACCCCCATGAAGCACTAACGGTGCCCATCATAAACTCCCCAACATCATCCCTCTAAGTAAACATAGACCCACACAGAACGCCTGATTAACGCTCCATTGATTGGTGGACCTTCCACCACACCCTGCCCATGTCACACCACCAAGGAGCCTCTCTCTCCTTCACCCTTGAGGCTCGGGGACGAGCCTACCATGAAGGGGAGGGAAATAAAATACCCCGAAAACGAAATACCCCTGCCCCCGAGACACCAACGAACAGAGAAAAACTAACCGCCACAGACGAAGGAAAAGTACCAGCGTCGAAAGGACCAAAAGACAAGAAGAAGAGAAAGAGGGAAGAGACAAACAACACCAGCGCCGGTAAGCCGGCCGCACCCGTCACCGAGTCAAGGACAAGGCCTCATACCTCAAAAAGTCCCACCAACCAGGCAGGAAACAAAAAGCAGAAGAACCATCGTCCAAGAGTTCTATATTCTCAACCTTTTTAATAAACATGTAGGCCTAGCTATAACCTACAACAAATAACTGCACCCCATGTAAACCAAAACCTTACAATTATAACCTGTCTCAAATGTAGGATACCTAGCATAAATCCATTCTCTCAACCTCTTAAATAAATATGTATTAACAACCTACAACAAATAACTACACCCCATGTAAACCAAAACCTTACAATTATAACCTGTCTCAAAATGCAGGATACCTATTATAAATCCATTCTCTCAACCTTTTTAATAAACATGTACCTATAACCTACAACAAATAACTACACCCCATGTAAACCAGAAACCTTGTAATTATAACCTATCTCAAACGTAGGATACATAAAATAAATCCATTCTCTCAACCTTTTAAATAAAAATGTATCGACAACCTACAACAAATAACCACATTCCCCGGAGATGAAGAATAGCTCCACCATACACGTTAAATTCGTTAATCCCCCACACCCACATACACACATTCCTTTCTTGATCACCCTGTATCGCTCTTTCCCATAAAAATCAGACAAGCCACACATCTGCCCTGTTTCACAAATAGGGAAATCTCACCCCTATGCCTCTGTTTTTAAGGTTAAGCTCTATATGTAGGTGAGCAGGAAGAACCCTGCGTTACAATGTTCATTACTCCTTTTATTATCATTTTGTATGTGTAACTTTTCCCTATGCCAGGATATAATTATATGCTAAGTATATAGGTATGCAGCCTGGCCCGAGTAATGAAAATCCCCAAGACTTATATATGTATCTTAGGACTCTCGCTACCACTATCTTTACACCTACAACACCACCCATATACATGCTTTCCTTTAGATCACCCTGTATCGCCCTTTCCCATAAAAATCAGACAAACCACATACCTATCCCTGTTTCGCAAATAGAGAAACCTCACCCCTATGTCTCTGTTAAAAAGTTCAGTCCTATATGTATGTAAGAAGTAAGAACCCCACTTATAATGTTCGTTTCTCCCTTCTATAACAATTATGTATGTATATCTATTTCCCTATGTCATGATTTACTTATAGTCTAAACGTATAGGTAGGTAGCCAGAATACGAGAATAAGAACCCCACACCTAGATACATGTATCTGATATCTTAGGACTCTCGCTACCAACATCTCTACACCTACAACAGCAACCCTGTACAGGTCTTCCCTTTTGACCACCCTGTATTGCTCTTTGCCAGATAAATCAGACCAGACACGTACCTGTGCCCGGCTTCCAGTAGCCTCGCTCGAGGCCCCCCTCAGTTCAACCCCGACCCCCTTTTTCCCTTAACCCGGGAACTGCGGGGAGACTCTTAAGAGTTCCCCCGGCGGACTGCGGGAAGACTCTTAAGAGTCAGAGAAAAAAAAAATCAACTTTTGACATCGAAAAAAAAAAAAAAAAGAAAAAAAAAAATTTGGGGCCCCTGGGCCATGCAAAATATCAGTCCTCTACCTCCCCTCCTTCCCCACTTTCCTCCCCTCCTTCAGTTATCACCTATTTTCCCTGTTATTCCCTTATTCTGAGGTATATTTTCGTGCTAACATTAGAAAGCCGGTTGCAGGGTGTGGTCATCACTGATAGAAAGCGAGTGCAAGAGAGAGAGAGAGAGAGAGTATCGATCGACTGTGTCTCAGTGGCCTTGGGGGAAATTGGCGGGAAAGCAGCTTGCCTCACCCATACATTATACAACTCGCGGGCTATATCTCCGATTTTGACCATCCAAACGCTGTTTTCACTCGTTTTATTGTTGTTTCAGGTTAATACCTTTATAATCAACCCATAATAGGCGCGTATGGATAAGTATTAATGCTATTAATGGTACAATGAATATTTTAGTGACGGAAACACCTCAAATACATGCACACAGGGAGAGGTGTCTAATTACCCCCATGCGCACTTGTTAGGTTAAACATGCTGATTATAAATGATTTATTTAGACCCCCACCGTCCAGTATAAATACTGAACATTAATGTTATTCCTCACATACTACCCCTTTAGAATAACAACCCCTCTATCCTCTAACCCCGACCCTCGAATGGTGGGCCGTGCGAGGCTAGAACAACAACCTCTTAATCCCTAAACCACCCTGCTACCCCCTTGACCTTGACACTGAAGAAATTCAACCCCCACGATCAACCCCAATCAACTTCAGCAGAACTGAGTATACAAGCCTATCAACATCAGCCGAGGGTACCCAGAGATCAAAAGTAGAACCCTTGAACAGACTAAATTAACCTATAAAACTAGATGCCCCATATCATACAGGTGCGGCCCTCACCATACCACAAGGGACCCATAGAGCACCAAGCACACCAGCCACGCGTAGTAATGACCTTAACCCACAGGCGACCCACCACCATTCTTACCAAACATCAGGTGAGCTGTAATCTGATTATGAACCAAACCCCATTCTTATCCAAGTCTGCTATACTTGCTGACTATTAGCAATGCCCAAAAACCATATCTAAACTCCTTTCTATGCTCAAAATAGCTTGTCAGTTAAAAGAGAGAAATAAGACTTGCGTTCAACACTGACAACAGCACCCAGCCTTGGCCTGTATCGCGCCACACAAAGTAGTTCCCTCCTTGCACCATATATCACTCTCCAATACGATACTACTAACTCTTGTTAAAACTAAATGTCTATAGAAGAACACCTATAATTAAGACCCCCTTGTTGAAAGTACTAAGACCCCCTTGAAGTTCCCCCTAAGCTCAGCAGAGAAAATAAACCCCTTCATAACTCTGATATCCAGCCATATCAAAACATTGCATTGTATACCACTCTCCCCTTGTCCAGCCCTATAAAAGCTTCCGCCAGGACCAAAAACCGGCAGTTAATAATTATCTTTCAATCACCGGCCTCCCGCTCTGCAGAAAGTCTAGTTATACTCCCCACCTCAAGAATAGTTACTGATAAACGGCATCCCATAGTCATAATCTATCTGTGAGCTATAGTTAAATCTTTTGTGAATTCAGTATTACTTACTGTACGGCATCCTGTTGGATAATATTGGAAACATAGATAACCTAGTTATACATAAAATTAACTGTATTACAAACTAATAGTGGTATATCCTCTGCTACTTTAGTTTATAACCAGTTATAGAGTGTGCAGTAGCTCCTTGACTAACCCATTAATTCTGGCATCCCAGAATCCAATAGTTACCCATACGAGTATGTTTTATATTATAGTTCCGTTCTCTGTCGTAGCAGGCCTCCCTTCCGACGATAACTAAATTAAAATAGATTATACCAAACACTTGACTCACATAGATCTAGGACAAAAAGATCTTTTGTGTTTGAAGGGATTATGCGAGAAACTCTTAGTTGAGCACTCTGCACGTATAATTCCTAGGTACCAGTTGTCTGCGGCATCCCGTACAGAATTGGTAACTGAAAGGTTTCAAAACCGCCCGAGTTCCTTGAACCTCTTTTAAAGGTTAGCGACTGTCAAGAAAGTTACTTCACTAGACTATCTTGCATTTGTCCGATGTCTTGTTAATCCGGCCTCTGCCTGAAACATTGCATTCAAAACCCCCATCCAAGAGTAACATATCGGAACTTCATCACCGGTTAACTATTAGCCCATCTGTCATTCTTCACACTGCCGGACACGTTGGACGGCCCCCGGAGCAGAAGCTGTTAACCCCTAACGTCGTGCCTCAAGATAACCTGAAGATATCTCAACATTGCTTGATTCTTAATTAGTATCAGTGCCTCGATACTATACTTTACGAGAAAGTGTTTTCCCTGTGCCTCATAATCCATGCTATTCTAAAATCAAAGTGATTACTATGCTAACGTGTGTTAAAGTATATCAGTGAATTTAAAACTAGGCGAACTGACTCCCGTAATTATTCTTGCCCTCAGGTTTTATCTCGCCGAAGAAATGAGTCTTAATGATTGGGACTACGGCTCGAGTGAAAGCAATTCTAAAATAAGTAATTGTGATTGTTAACCAGAAACCTGAATCACCCCTCACTGATATTCTGTCTTAAGTGTTATTGAGACAAGTGAACATACCATACGAGTTGAAACTAGCTACTATACCTCCTTCACATATTATTCTTGGAGATATATATATCACTTAATTTTTGTATCATCACCAGTGAGTCACACAGAACCTTAACAAAATAAATAGAATTATTAGCCTGATCTACGAGTGAATCTTTCAGAATATTCTAGGCCATATATCAGAAGAGAATACCTGATAGTTAGAAGTGGGAAGTGCACTCCATCCAAACCCGCGATAAGTGCTGAAGATTATAAAAAGTCCAACAACATTGATGCCCACCATATGCCCATACTATCTTGTGTGAATTATTTTATTTCTATTCTGCATAAGCGTTAATTAAGAATAAAGCTGTATTACCAACCATCTTCCGAAATTATATTATGTCCTCTATTGATTCCCATTGTGTATCTGTGTGAAATCCAATAACCCAGTCTTGTAGAACTCACCTGTACCGATAGTTAATCCTGAACAAAATCAGGGCATAACAGTAATGAAGCCATAAAACGGTTATCTTCTGATCTAGCTACTATTCCCAATTGGGGTAGAAAAAACCTTGTTGTATTTATTGCTTCCAAAACTCAATTTATCCATCTTACTACCTGTCAGGAACCTCCAGAGGACTATCCCTTATTCTTCAACAATACGAAAATCAACCCTTCATCTTCTCTCAATGTTCTCGGTGTCTCTTTTTCTTCTGCTCTCACTTGGAAAGACCATATTACCAGTCTTGTTAAGGAAGCCTCCCAGAAGCTGGGTGTGCTCACCCACCCTGTAGTCAATGCACCCAACACTGCCCACCGCACTAAACTAACCCTGCAACAGACACACTCTTAATATCTGACTCAAACACCAAGACACGCAGGTTCTCTAGGAAAAGGGCTTATCTTCCTCTTTGCTCTATTAAAGCAGTAATACAAGGAGACGCAAAAATATCTACTGTCTCAGAGTCTGGTTGATAGTGTTGTTAGTATTTCAAGAGAACTTCTAAGGTTATTCTAAACTGCACAAATATTGCCAAAACATAATACTGCTAGACTCCCAGAACAATCCATATCATGCCCAATCGCTTAGGAATTGAGAACAATACAGAACAAAAACATGGGGAAAAAGTCCAATGCAGTAGCCTAACACATACGACACAAGGGTTGATATCTCAGTAGGTTGGAAACTGGCTGCCACCCCCTTAGAGGGTTAAATAAGGCCCGAGCTAGAGGAGGCAGTGGGAGGTGGGAGGAAAAAAACAGGAGCCTGCTTGGCACTGTACGCCTGCCCACTCACCCCGCAACCTCCATTCTCAAAGGCCTAACAAAACCTAGCTAGGACAGGCCAATTCCGAAACCACTGCCGATATCAACCCTACAATGGATAAATACATATACTTATATATAACAATGCAGTAGAATAAAGGAGACGAAATAGTGTGAAGGTTATACTTGAGAAAGTCAGGGAAAAGAATGCCATAAATGAAGAAATCTCTAGTACTCAAACTAATAAGGTTAAGACAAAAATAAGATGCTTAAAATTACTCCAGCCCCTCCCTGTTACTATTCAATAAGGAACAAAATAGGTATATGCGGTATTTAAGGGGGAACAATGAATCAAGCCTAACAACTCCAAGCAGTGGATGTTGTCAGTGCAAGGGACAGAACTGAAGTGACGCTGGCTAGCGCCGCCCAAAGTATATAGACACTAACAAGTAAACCTACTATATACTCGAATTTCTTGAAGGGCGCCAAACTGTGTAAGTCTTGTAAAATGGTGACGTCACACACCGGGCATCTGCGGCTATAGCTTACAGTTATTTCTACCTGATGTCAAATTAAATCATTTAGCAGCTGATTCCTCGATACTTTATGAAAACTTAAAAAACTAATATGTCTCTGCATCCTCTTATTGTCACGTTTTCATAACCAGCAACATATTTCGCTCCAAAATCTGGAGTATTATTACTGTAGAAGTGGGGAGCGTGAGACCTTAGCCGTAGCCACTATGCCTCTACATTCATACTTAATCATTATTGTATTTCGATGTATTTTTACTTATTTTGTACTGAATTGTATTGCATTAGGTTTTAGGTTCAGCTGGTTAGGTTAGTTATTACAATCAAATTAAGTAAAGCACTTCAAAATACAAGTGTGATCAGGCGCAAATGTATGGGCATGGAGGCTGCGGCCAAAGCCTCTTTCCCAGCGCAGACGACAAGAGAAACGATCTAAAATGTACTTTCTGGTTTTCACTGTTAATTTATTTTGGAGACATTTTGTTAATTGTATGCTTATATAAATATAAAACAAATATTTCAAAGTAAAAACAACATCAACTAGGTCTATCATTATTAATTTATACCGAAAATAATGGTGAACTATTATAGTCAGTCCTAAAATGATACATTTTCGGTTTCTTTACTAAATTATCCAAAGAAAACTTTTTATCTACGGCTAAGGAAGATGGAGGAAAGGATTTTCTGTGTAAAGTAATGTATGTTTAACAGCAATGACACAAGTGAAGTTGGTTCCAGTACTTGAGCTGCATTTTGTGTTACCACCACTGATAAGCCATTGGGCTTTTGGCAGAAAATGCCAAAAATTATCAGTGATATCCGAGACATGTTTACATACAGTGTTCTCATCGTCCAGCATAATACTGCTTCATATTCATCAGCCAACTTAAAATAGCCCTATATAATATTTAATTATCACTAGAACAATACACTATACCATGTCGGAAGTCTTCTGGAGAAATAGGGAAAATTTAGACAAAAATGCAAGATAAACTAAATCACAAATGTATGCTAGAATAGCATTGACAAATTGCTAGATAGTCACCAGACACTAAAAACTTGTATGTCACTAGAAAACATATGTTGAAGTATCTAGAATAATCTTTAACAATCGAAACTTCTCTCCAATTCCTTAAAATAGGGAAACTAACTTGAATATCGCTAGAATTCATCACATCTTGATGTCGCTAGATGTCGTGATGGAAGTGATTCGCTGGATCTAGCGGTAGCCGCTACATTGGCAACATCGTACCAAGAACCTTCATTCCGTTATAATGATCAAGGTCAGATTTCGAAACTATTACAATTATTTCAAAGTTCAGAGATCATTAGATCGGTTTGGAAGTCGATGTACACAATTTCAGTTCCATTAGTTTAAGAAACATTCACATAATATGCTACTTAGAGGGTTTAATAAAGAAGCATTCCTCTCCTGGCATCGTATAAGCGAACGCAAGCTGTTGTTCTTTTTTTTTTTTTTAAGAACGTCAACAAACGCTTCGTATATTTGGGTTTGGTGAACCTTTTGGGGTTCCTAGTTATACATTAGAACATATTTATATTTTGCACACTCTTATAAGTATAAACACTTACTTGTTAAAGAGGAAATACATAAAAGCCCAATTTCGAATGATCGTGAATATCTTTACTTTGGCGTATGTTTGGGCTAATTTAAGACTACATTTAGATAGATAGAATTTTTTAACACTCGCCAATGAAATATGATGACTTGCTTACAGATATATACTTAAAGCCCGAATCGGCTTGACTTTAACCCAGTTGTTTACTTCCTCAACCCTGTGGAGGAGCAGGGTTGAGTTGGCTTGATATTGGACACCCTTTTATGGCATTCGGGTGTGAAATACGACACCATTTCCAGTCTATCGGAGATAATGATGGTAAAGGAAAATGCGGTAATATATTGAAACCATACATACACACATAAACCTGCGCAAGATTGCTTACCAGAGTATCGGGACTCTTACTCAAGTGTAAATAAGGAAAATAATATGATTACCGAGTGTATTTTTCCCCTCTCGGTATTTTGACCATATTTATTGAAAAATTGCAGTAATATAGGGGTAAACTGCATACTCATATGAAGTCAATTATTTATGTAATATCCCTACTTATGATAGCATAATGTGCAAACTACTTCAGAAGTTATATTTCGATAATATATGTAACAGAAGCCCAGAAGATGCTGAGAAAGGCTTCATTAACACCAACATTATCGATATATATGAACACATTAGGACCAGTTATATACTAGAATTAAGTTGTTTAGTCTTTTATCAACTCATTAAAACAATAGTTACAAAACAGTATATTACTAGTATTCCATATGCTTTGATTTTACCAGAACCACCGTTAGTAAATAAGGAGGTAGCAAGCGTGGAGCTAGGCTCGTGACGTCACAGGTTCCAATATTGTTTTGGTAGATTTACTTGTTAGTGTCTATATACTTTGAGCGCCACCAACCTACATAATTAAATAAAGCTCCTATGCTTCCACTAATAACACAGGAGCGATGAAATAAATACAAGACATTGTTGTGCAAACATATGATAAACAAAATAATCCCACAAGGGCCAAGCAAAAGAAGTAATTATACTTGTGGCAACTGTCGTGAATCCTAGCTGGTATATATACCGTAGTTTGAATTTCCCGGGTTCACGACAGCTGGTTCCTTTTTGTTTATACGCATTACTTTATTTGTCTTTGTGGATAAATATTACTGTGGTTGCACCAATTATATCTTAGTTTATTTTCCCTTATTATTTAATCACGGGGGACGATATAGAACCCTTAAATATATTTTATATTGTCACGATAAAAGGGAATCTCATTATCTCAGACACACCTCAGACAGACTTAACCCGGCCAAGACAGACCGCCAGCTGCTGCCACATAACACCAGAACTTCCCTGATATTCACCTACCGACATGTCCATCACCTAACCTACACTCTTTGCATCACAGCTAAGTTCCTTTAACCCTTTCACGCACATATGACGCAGAGGTTGCCAGATTAGCAATAAGAAATAGAGTTCTCTCACTCTTATAATTACCTCTCCAAAATTAGTTTTCTGCCCACAGCTAACTCAAAGACAACTGCGGAGGTTGAAGTAACTAAACTAAAGGTTTCTAAATACCCCTGATGGTAACAAAAGCTTTAAAGTATCCCCAATAGGCTCAAAATCGCGTCATATGTCGGAGAGGGTTAATACTAGAAGTACTTCATAGATATTACTGGGACTACCACAGATAACCTACACATACATGTTTACAGGTAAGTCAAACGCCGACCCGGTATCATTTTTATAGCCTAGGCCAATTCATCTTTCCAGGTTTAATTATTTAATTTATATCCGTTTCTCCTCTACCCCCTAGGAATAATAAACAGGATAGCAACAATAACAATATTCCCGTAGGCGCAACCCTGACGAGACAAGGGCTGACCACGAGGCAAGGCCCCTAGCCTCTCCAAAGGCCACATGAGGTATTATAACACACATACAACTGAACTGGGGTATAAGTTCGGCAGGATGTGATACCCTCACACCCAGGGGGTCTGTTGGTGCATCTTGAAACAACAGACTGCCTATACTTCAATAACACTACAAGACATATTACACAACTACAGTCTTTTTTCTAGTATTTTATAGTTTTTTATATTTTTGTATTTAAATATATTCTTCAGTACAGAAACACAGCAACTCCTACTTTACGACCTACGTATGGGTACATACGGCAACCATCAAGCACCAGACGTAAACATGCTAATCAAACCAACGTAGGAGGCTACACCAAAACTGACTGAACGGCAAGGGTTCTCCTTAAAACATACCCTCCCGTGACAAACAATCAGCCATAACATTATCAGTGCCTTCAACATGCCTCACATCCAAACTATGTTCCGGCAGCAAAACATCACCTGACACTGATAACCTGCCCAGTCCACCACAAGACTGGCACTTTTCTTCACTCTCTCAAGCAACGGGACCTGCCAATAACCTTTCACTAACTCCACCTTAGTGATAAACGTGGCAGCCCCGATGCGATCTATGGGGTCGTAAACTCTGGGTAATGGATAGGTGTCTAGTTGGGATAATGCAATACTCCTGAGATCAACAGAAAAACGGATCTTGCTTTTACGGCAGGCTGCCGAGCAGGATTTATACGGTAGGGAGCCAACTTGAGCTTTGTACTGTCTCGAGCCTCTATGTCGGGTACCGCCCTGGAGAATCACCAAGCATGCGGGAGTACTGCCACAGCCTAGTAAACAACTCCTCTTGGAGCTTAGAAACAAGAGGTTGCAACTTTTCTCGAAGAGCAGCATACCCATTGCCCTCCCACAACCCAGCCAGGACCGCAGTCTCAACAGTCTCCCTCCTTCTCCTCCTCCTCCATCCCTACTACAGCCAGGTCATGAGAGGGACAATCTGTACCACCTGTGCAGTTACTCCCATAATTCTCAAGTACTACGGCTTCCCCTCCGATACCAGACATGCGCACCCCCGCATTCCTTGCGGCTACACCTGCCTGCGCAGCATCACCTCCATCAGTGCCACGGCCAGATGCAGTCGGTCTATGGTAGGGCTTTAGCATTTTAATAGGGCAGCATTGGGAGGCTATGCGACGGTCGGGCGTATCTATTACATAGTCAACCTCACCAATCTGCTTAATGACCTGGTACTGACCACAAAACTTAGCAGCCATGGGTCGACCCTGAACTGACAACTATGTCAAAGCCTCGTCGCCCACCTTGAACACCCTAGATTTAGCCTGTTTGTCACAATGGTCTCTCATCTTCGTGTTCATGATGCTAACCGAAATAGCCTCCGAGTATCTAGTGGTAGTATTCATCAAAGTATGCAAGTATTTGTCTCCCGAACTGGTGGGTGATAAGGGACCAACCATGTCAACTATGACACGAGTAAATGGCGGTTCAACTGCAGGTGTAGGGATCAAAGGTGTCACGGGTATTCCTTGATGGGGTTCTCCAACTACCTTACCAATATGACACATCAAAAAAAAAGCCACCGATGCATGCATAATAGGCCACCAAAAATAAAAACGTAGCCTATCAGTAGTCTCACATACCCTTAAATGACCCGCCAGTGGTGCCTCATGCGTTAGCCTAACCAGCTCCTCCCTGAACTGGGCAGGCACCACTAACTGCTCCTCCCCCAAACCTGAGTTCGTATCCGACGTCCACTGCCGATACAACAATGCCCCTTTTATAATACATTTCTCTGGACCGTTCTTCCCACCAGTAGTGCCAACCTTCTTAAACATGAGGCCCAAACTCGGGTCCTCTTGCTGCAACTTGCTCAGTTTGTCTCTAGGTATCTCCATCAAGGCAATTACCTCTGACCTCTCAAAAATAACAGAAGATTGAGTCAGCGGCACTATGTTAGACTCCTCGTCCAGCACTAGGTCACCTCTACTAGTCTCGGTAGCCTCACTGGGGTCAGCCAAGCCCACAGCTGTCTCCGAACCAGTGTCATCTAGTAGTGCATCATGGGATGGCCCACACTCATGGCTGTCGGCCCCCGCATCCACTAAATCATCCACCTGTTGTGCCAAATGCGCCACTGATTGGGTCACTGCACCAACAGGGTATATAGAGTCCATGTTATCTTCTTGCAAACAACCACCACCAGGGGGCACAAAAGCAGCCTCAGCGACGACTATAGGAGGCGGGAAAACTACATCCCCTGCCAAGTCAGTCCTGAGCAAAAAGTCCACCCCCTCAACTGGCAGAGTGTCCACCATGGCCACCTTACCCTCAGCGGTCAAAAGTGGGCACTCTAGGGTCACCGGGACTAAATCACAGAATTGTTCACTGTTGATTCCCCTGCACATTACAAACTCTCCCGTGCTAATAGGTCCCCCTGTCAGGTTGCGACACATGGATTGTTGCGCACCAGTATCCCTAAACACCTTGAGAGGGTAAGTCTGCTCCCCAACCCGTACTAATCCATCATGAATGAATGGCCGACACCAATCAGGGGAAGTCTGGTTATGCTCAGGTGGTGATACCATCTGGGGCGGCAAAGTGCTTACAACCCTGCTTCGCGCTGGCCTACACTGCCCCCCAGACTCGCCAGTACCTGGCTTGCCTTTCACAGGCACCTCCCCTAGTGTCGCCACCAACTGGACAGCCTTAGGTTCCTGGGTAGCCTTCCATTTAGCACACTGAGGTTTAATATGACCCACTTGCTTGCAAAAATAACATCTCACTTCCGTAGAAGCTCGCTGGTTGTCAGCCTTGTTATGATATTGTGTCTTAATTGTGTTAACTTTGGGCGATGATGGGCGAGCTGATACTGTGGCTGCTTGGTGCACAGGTCGGTCTCTCCTGTCACCAATGCTCCCCATGCAACTGCCATGCTTGGCTAGTGCAAAGTCATCAGCCCAAACTGCTGCTTCTCTTAATGATTTAAACCGCTTTTCTTTTAATTTTGCCCCAATGTCTTTCTCAACTATGCTAGTAAACTGCTCCATCAGCCAAACCTCACATGCCGCCTCAAAAGTATTAGCTGTTTCTGAGTGCAACCACTTAGCTAGAGTATCGCGCAGGTACCTGGCACATTCCACATGCGAGTCCACCTGCCGCTTCCGAGCCCCCCTGAAGGCCAACCTGTAAGCATCAGGATGCAGCTCGTAGGCTTTTAACACAGCCTCTTTAAGTACATCATACTCTAACTCCTGCACTTCTAGGCGATCGTATGCATCAAGAGCCTTGCCTTTTAAAACATTAGACACCAACACTGCCCAGCGTTGCCTCGGCCACTGATACTCGTGGGCCTTCTTCTCAAAATGCAAGAAGCACTCTGTGACCCTGAGTTCATCGAAGGCCGGCACGAGTTTCAGCCGTCGAGACAACAGCACCTCTTCTGCCTCCTCCTTAGATGTATGACCAGCATTATTTCCCTGTCGTCTTTGCCCACTAGTTTCTAACTTCGACTTCTCCAAATCTGTCTGTATTCTCTTCTCCTCTGCCTGTATTCTCTTTTCCTCTAGGCCTATCTCCATCTTCCTCAACTCCATCTCTTTATCTCTCTCTCTCTGTCTCTCTTCTATCTCCAATCTCTTGAGCTGCAACTCAACCTCTGGACTCTTTCTCGACCCTATCGGGGTTATAGGAGGAAACTGGACATTGTGCTGGGCACTCACCATATGAGTGGCAGTGAAATGCTGGGGTGTGGCCCACGACACATGGGGGGAAGAAGGAGGATACTGCATGTGGATTGCTAGCATAACTCGAAACAAATGTAGCCTACTGGCCATAGGGGCATAAACATAGCTACTATCGCATTTAAATTCAAGTTATATGTCAATAACAAGTATAAATATGCAAAAAGTATGTATTTTGTATACTTTTATTTTTATATTGACATAACTTGAATTTAAATGCGATAGTAGGATTGGGTGGTGGCTGATAACTACCGTGTTTGATGGAGGAGCAAATGGTTTGGTGGTTCTCACTGGTAAGCCACGGTAGACTTTTCCGTTTCTTAGTCATTAATGTGTGACTTTAACCTCATGACACAGGGACAAGTGCCTTATTTCTACACTTTTGGTAATGCACTATATTGACGAATATTAGGGCACGGTGTGAACAAAGCTGAGTCAAAATATACTGATCCAACTGTTTGTTAACTCATTGCGACATATATGACACGATCGCGTCATATGAATAAGTCCACCAAAAACTCGTATGACGCGATCGCGTCATATGGACTTATCTGTATACATTTATAATAAGTTATATGACGCACTAGCGTCATATGGAGCTCAGTAAGTCCGATAAGTTACCTCACGATAAAACCGTTGGTGGCAACCCCATTCACCTCCGATAATTCTAACGGCCACAGTGTTGTTTTGAGTGTAGTGCGCGGCAGTGGCAATGATCCTGGGGCTCCCGCCTCCTCGGACTTATTGGAACATAATATGTCGCAGGGAGTTAATAAATTATTCCCGAAAAACGATGTAACACGGCGTCTGAAACCCATAGTATGGTAGTAGACTAGTAATAATATATGGAGATATTTGAGAACAAAACTAAATACTAAATTCAGAGGGAAATTTCCCAGTGACACCATGATGGTTGAGGTTGAGTGATGTCTTAGATTGTTACTATGTAATCAATCTATTGATAGGGTCACTAATACAAATATTATCCATAAGACGATGGACAAAACAAATTGTGAGATATATGTAAAACTAAGTACTAAGTAGTAGACTTATAGTGGTAGGAATAAGTTTAACCCTTGTCTAGCGGGACCGGACTTAAGTCGGTCTAGAGAACCATGGACTATGTGGCGGGGACCGACTTCAGGCGGTGTGCAATTCTGAGCAATATTTGGCTCTGAGAGAGAGACGAGCGGTGGGAGGAGCGTAGGTCGGTTCTGACCGTTCGGCACGGCTCCCGCGCCAGCACTGGGCCCAGCTCCACACACACCCACACTCACTGCCTTGCTACACAGGGAATTATGTAAGGAAATTACCGTATTTTAGGGATTTTTCTTTCGTCTTGCACGATCGTTGCAAGAGAACGCGTGGTCGTAGAAGGATGGTTCTGGTGTCATTGGAAAGCTCAATTGTCGCCCTTTCAGGGATACATAATTGTATTATGCTCTGGCTCTTGTTTATGCATGAAAAAGAGCACGGAAACAAGGTCGTTTAGGGTAAAACCACCTGCTTGGCGGGTAGTAGAATTTACTGACGGGCCCGCTCGTAAGGCGTTAATATAATTAGGTTATCAAAAGAATACTCCAAAACACATTTTTGTTTATATTGTGAGAGGAGGCAGACGGAGTGTGAGGAGACGGAGGTGGAGGAAGGTGACCCGAGTTTAATCCCCCGATAGCAGCGGTGTCGAGTAACCCAAACAACAGCCGTGGGAGCCCTCATCCCACCTGTACATGTGGTGTGGAGCCGTGGGAACACTCACCTCCACGACAGCAGGAGGCCTCTATCAAATATTCCGTGTGACTCTGTTATATAGACGAGTGTGACTCCATATTTCTTGCCGAAAGTAGGGCTTGAGTAGATGTGTGGTAGGAGGTGAGAGTGGTAAGGTTAGTGTGTGCCCGAGCGCCTGAGGAGACGGAGGTGGAAGAGACCCCTTCGCTTTGGTCTGGGTTCACCCCTGGGCATGCGTGACAGGCTGTCTCCTGGTTTGTGAGTTGGGACATGGTAAGTGAGTGTTCTGTTTTGTCCTTTGAAGGGGAGATGAGACAGCATAGGTACATTATTGTGTATGTGTAACGAGCCTTAGTGTTGTGAGGGGCTCTGTGTATTGTGTATTGTGTAACGAACACTGATTAGTGTTCTTAAGTGCGCACGTCGTCCGAGCGTTATCTAGCGATAATTATCTGAGCACGGCAGCTTGTCAATCAATGTTAAATAAATGTCCGTGAAGTTGCGTTCGTGTATCGCTCCATGGTGATATTATATGGTATCATATATCGGTCTGTAATTGAGTGTGATTCAGTTTACTATTCAGTGTGCTAAGTGTTGATTAACCATTGTCTTCAAATGTTCTTTTTATGTAGCGTTCATTCCTTGTAACGAGTGCATTTACTCGAAGCCTTCACTCAGTGCTTAGCCAACTATTATTCTTTGCCTTGATTAACTGAATTATTGTGCTTATCAACCTGTTCGTTTTCCCTAGTTAATAGTAATATAATTAATACGAAAATTAGTGGTGTTTAATATCATCCCTCTTCATTATTTGTGATTATTTATGACACTAACCCTTTTTTGCCTTCTGATCGCAACTGCATGTCGTTGTTACCAGTGCTTGAATTTAATCTCTTGGGTTCAGCACTGCAGGCCGTAACAATATATAGAATTCACATCAAATTATGTATTTAAAATAGTTCAGTAGCAGTGGTGGGCGTGGGCGCGCCGATTTGGCGCTCTGCGCTCTGCGATCCGGTGCGCACTACCAATATAGAGGAGCGCGGAGCGAGGAGCGGCAAAAATCTGAACTCGGAGTGCAGGCGGGGAGCGCAGCTTGAATTTTGCGCTCCTTTCTGGCGCTCCGGAAGCGATATTTCCTGTCAACAACAGGTTCAAGAACGTCAATATCGTGTACAGTCATTGTACGATGTTACTCACGGTGTTAGTGAACTGTGATACAGTGATACTATGATAGTGACAGACTGACAGTGCCACCTTCAAACCCTGGAAAGGTAAGAACCTGGCCAGTGCCAGAGTTTGTTTTTTGTTTTGTTTTTTTGGCTAAATCTATCAAGTTGGGTGAGAAAGAAAGGATAATGGTAAAAAAAACACCCCCCTTGTCCATTTTCGCCAGAAATCAGGTCCCCGATAGTCGCGAACGTAGCTGAAAAGAGTCAAAAGACACTATAGACTTCAGAGACTTTTATCATTTTATGGTATGGATACCATCGGAATATTACTTGAATGTATGGGTGGGAGGGTGGTTTGGGGGATGGTGGGGGGAAGGTAGAAGCGTAATTGACTCGTGTTACAAATATGAAGCCGATTGGTGAGGTAGTTTCGCCACCACAGATTTTTTTTTTTCTTTTCTTCGTATGGATACGCTGGAAGTGGGTTGTGGGAGGCAGTTGGGGGTGTGGTGGAGGGAAGGCAGAAGGGTAAGGCACTTGCCACACAAATATGGAACCGATTGGTGCAATCGTTTCGCCGCCACAGATTTTCCTTTTTTTTCCTTGTGAGGCGACCGATAGTCAGCGAGTGGGTGAGAGGAGGGGTTTGGGGTAGTGGTGGTGGGTATGCAGAAGGGTAAGGTACATGTGGTAAAAAAATAAAAATATGAAAGCCATAGGTGCAGTCGTTTCGCTGCTACGATTTTTTTTCGGCGAGTCGGTATATAATTATATACGAACCTGGCACTGGGTGTGACAACTGACAAGACCCTAGTCCCGGCCGTATATATACCGTCGAAGACTGGTCAGCGGGTCATCCATGATATGATATCAATCATATCATTGATATGACATAAAGAATTACAGAAACTGAGAAAGTGAGAAACTTAAACTTCAGAAAGACACCATGACTTGAGTTTTTTTTAATTTTTTGAATTTTTTGAATTTAATGAAGTGAAAGACAAAAGATTTTTATTAATTTAGGTAAATAATTAAATAACTTCTAGAAGCTGTTTTTTACTTGTTTTTATTATATACCTATTTTTTGGGAGCGCGGAGCGCAGGAGCGCAGAGCGGGAAGCGCATCGGGTCGGCTGACCAAAGCAAGATACATAGACTACGTTAGTCTATGTATCTTGGACCAAAGGAGCGCGTGAGCGCTGCCGCATTACCTTATGTCTGAGGAGCGCTGCCGCATTACCGGTCCCACCGGAGCGCGCCCACCACTGTTCAGTAGTATACAAAATAGTTCAGTAATAGCCTACAGTAAAGTAATGCTGTGTAGTAGGGGTTATTGCAGGGGGAATCTAGATGTGAGGCTGGATGGGGAAATATTGGAACAAGTAGCCTAGAGTGTTTTAAATATCTAGGAGGAACGATAAGCAGGAATAAAGGTATGGAAATGGATGTAAAACAGATTAATTTTCACGATTATTTTGCATAGGTTTCTCTAGTACTCATAACACTCGATACCAGCCTTCAGAATCGATACACTCAAGTACAGAGTTGGTATCTGAAATATGGATACTTTGGTATCAATGCGCTCACCTCTACCTAGTAACTGTCACTTCACAACGCTGCATCACCCGTGACCCATAGCATCACGCGGGGTTCTTGTTGAAGCCTGTTGTCTATAAATAGTACCCGCAAAGAGGGGGGGGGGGGGGAGAGACCAATGAAAGGCTTCTAGCAATTGCGGAATATATATATATATATATATTTATATATACGTATATTTATATATATAAATATGTATACATTATACCGGTATATATATATAATTATATATATATATAATAATAATAATAATAATAATTCTTTATTCCAGACACATAAGATAGATACAGTATAAATACAGTACGACCTAATGGTCCATATCACATACACTTCTCGTTAGAGCACAGATAATAATTATACACAAAGATATATTAATAAAGACACAATAAAATAAAAAAATACAGTAGGCCTATTTACAGAATAGAGCACATATCACATTTTGTCACAATATAACACAGATAGGCTAACTAAGGCTATTGCTCAATGTTGGTTAACACCTATTGCACAGATCATTGCTCATAGTTCAATTAGACCTATATATTACATTACATACTATGTGTGCAGCAGCTTCTGCCAGTGAGATATAATACGGGATTCATAGATATGATCACTAGACCAAAGAGCTACAATCAGCGTGTTACTGGAGGATTGCAGTCGCTGCGAAAAGCTGTACACCAGTCTCCTGATGACAGCCCGACAGCACTGCACATCCAACAGTGTGCACACCATACTAGTGCTTTCATATTTAGAGAGACCAATGAACATCTTGAGTATATTATGATAGGATGTACACAGACCATTTATGGTGGCTCTCTTATACTTCCACCACAAATGGGCCGTGTACATAGAGGAACAATATGTCCGGAACAAAGTGACTTTAGTTTCCCAATTACACATGTGGAATTTTCTCAAGATGGTGTTACCACGTAAATATAGCTGTCTGCGCTGACGGCCGATATCTGCATCATCTGAGCAATCGTTTGAGATAATGTGTCCCAGGTATTTTATTTTGTTTACTTCTTGAATAATTTGATTATTGAGTGAGAAATTTGGCAGTTTACTTTTATACAGTAATTTTGATCTAAATATAAGAACAGCACTTTTCAGTGGGTTGAATTTAACACAATGTTTACTACCAAAAGATTCACATATATCAAGAAGTTTGCTCAGACCCGCAGAAGACGGTGCAATAATGACCAGATCATCAGCATACATGAGATGGTTGATGATTTTATTCCCACCATAACATCCAATCTGCTCTTTATTCAATTTATCACTTAATTCATCCATATATACATTGAATAAGTAAGGTGAGAGAATACTACCCTGTCTCACTCCATTGGTTACTGTAAAGGAATCCGAAATAATGTTACCCCATCTTACATTAAATGTTTGATTGGCGTACCAGTACTTCAAGATTCTCAGTATATAGGATGGCACTCCCCTTGTTGCTAATTTATCAAACAGGATATTGTGGCAGACTCTGTCAAATGCCTTACTAGCATCAAGAAAGCATGCAAAAATAGAGCTGTTCATTTTGATGTACCCATCCACTAGCTCCTTCAGAGTGTAGATGCACTGGTCCGTACCATGATTCTTTTTAAAACCAAATTGATTACTATTAGTTGAGATATACACTGAGATTCTGTCTAAAATGATTAACTCTAGTATCTTACTTACAATACTGGCAAGGGCAATAGGTCTATAGTTGTCTTTTGATGTAATTTTGCCAGCCTTGTCTTTAATTACTGGTATCAAGGTAACGGACATCATAGATTCTGGTAGGAAACCATGGATTAGAAAGCTGGTAAAGCAACTGCTGAGTTTCTCCAAGAGGAGAGTGGAGGAGTACTTCAAATGTTCAGCATATAATATTATACAATCAAAACCACAGGATTTGTTAGCATCTAGCCTACTTATTGCAGCCTTGATTTTTTCACTTGTAACTTTAATTGTGTCATATTTTTCTTCTTTGTTACACTCTGTTGTAGCAGCAATGGTATTTCCTTGGTGCCCAACAGAGTTAAACAATGTTTGGTAATGTGTTTTCCAAAGATTGGCTATGTTATTAGTACCAGAGATCCCATCTACACTAACGGGTAGAGGTGTGCAGCTATTATGCATTTTTTTAATATCCTTCCAGAAGGCCAATGTGTCTTTGCTAGCAAAGTTTTTGGCCAATGCTTCTCTTCTTAATAAATTGTCATTGTTTTTTATATATCTGATTGCATACTTGCATCTAGCCTTTAGTCTGGTGAACATGTCAAAAATGGGTCCCTGTCTCGGTTTGTTATGATCCAGCCATACACTACGAGCATCTCGGGATGCCTGGTATAGTTCTGAAACATGGTAATTCCACCCAGGTTTGTTAAAAGAGTAATTTTTGTTATGCTTGTGAAATACTATGTCACTAGCCTTAGTAAGACAAGATATAATATTATTGTACAGCTTGCTGACCTCTTCTCGATGACTAGCATTAACACAATTGGGGTCTTCACAGGTAATGGCATCCTCACTGCCAGGATCAAGCTCAGAAAGGAGAGTGTGTGTTAAAGTGCAAAATTGCTCACACTCCTCCTCGTCAAGCCCGCCCCATGGCAGTTTTGGATTTACACTATTGTTTGACTGGGTTAATTCTGGCGCTCTTTCCAAACTAGCTGTTAAGGTCAATGGGATATGATCTTCATCTGTATATGTATACTGAATTTCCATATTTGTTATCATATCATGGAAATCAGCACTAGCTACGGTATGATCTAGCCAAGACGTTGAGCCCCATGCTGCACTGACACATGTGTAACTACTATGAGGGAGCATGAGCTGAGAAGAGATAATTAGATCATGCTCACCACAGAAGTTAGTCATATGACTAGCAAACAGAGAGTTACTCATGTCCTTCAGATTAGCATTCCAGTCCCCTATTACAGAGTAGCAGGTGGTATTTAGTTCTTGTAAAAGAGCACTTAGCTCTCCAAGGCATTCCAGGTATTGTTCTTCATTTTCATTACATTGGTAGGGCAAGTACACACTAAGAATAACTACTTTCCGTTGGATATCTTCTATTTCTATACCTGTACACCATGGTAAATTTGTTACAAGTGGTTTAACCCGGCTGTCTAAAGAGTCCCTCCACAAAATAGCTACTCCTCCCGGTGGGTGACCTGCTACTAGACCATCCATAGCATCGGTTGTCGAGACCCCAAACCCATGAAAATTATCACAGATAGTACTGAGGTTACCCAAATCCTGTTTAAAATACGAAGTCTCCTGCAGGCACACAATATCACTGGTATTAAATACGTCTACTACATCAGGGCGTAGGAGAAGCCCTCTGTTGGTTTTAGGGAGCCCCCTACAGTTATAAGTAGCAATACGCAAATTGTTGGGAGATGAAGTAGACTTTATATCCATGATTAAGAGTTGTTGGGAGGGTGGGTTACCGTAGTTATAGAGTCCTCATTTGTTGGTACCGGTACCGGTACCGGTACCTGTGCCCTACGTTCTCTCCACCAGTACACCGATGCTTCCTCTGGCCAAAGTTCTTCATCCATAAACACCTCGGGATTTGGACACTCACAGTTTATTCTGAATGAAATATATGTGTGCCTATCAGACCAGGGAATAATTGGTTCAACATCCATACTAAGACTGAGTTTATTGGAGAGATATTCTTTCAAGTTGGATGCTGTCACTCCTGGCTTAAAACCTGTCGCGAATACTTTGGCTATGCGTGATCTTTTCACTTTTGTAACTGTACTTATCCCCGTATATATATATATATATAATTATATATTAGTAGGGCAATGAGAAGAAATACGTTGTGGAACATCATAATTTTCGGCGACGTCACGCAGCCATCCTCAGGAAAGGGTTACCAACAGATCCTAAAAATTTAGTATAACTCTGTATATATTGCTAAAACAGGATCACTAAAATGTAATGCATTGTTGAACACGTGGCAATTTGCCTATCTAAAAGACAATTAAACAACATAATTTTGGCCAACTAGGCAAGGTTTGAATATAAAATAAATCTACGGCTAGACACCATCATTATTTGATATTCAAACCTTGCCTAGTTGGCCAAAATTATGTTGTTTAATTGTCTTTTAGATAGGCAAATTGCCACGTGTTCAACAACCACTTGGCACCTAAAAGGTAATCCAAAGATTAATCGATGCGGGGCAGGGGAGTGGCGTCCTTGATGGTGACGTCGTTGAGTCGACGGTAGTCGATTCAGAATCTTGTGGTCCCGTCATTCTTTTTGACAAGAACGACAGGGGAAGACCACGGGCTGGTAGAGGGATGGATGATACCAGCCTTTAACATCTCTGTCACTTGCTTTTCCTCTTCTTTTCTCCTGGAAGGGATTTTTCCTGCGGATGGGTTGACGTACAGGAGGGCCCACGGTGTGAATGGGGTGGTCCAAAACGTGGGTTTGTCCAACGTCCTGAGCGTTGGTGGCAAAAATGTCTTGGTAGGTGGTCATGAGGGTGCATAGGTCTTCTTGCTGTTGAGTAGTTAGGTGAGGAGGCAATTCTGGTAGTTCCGGGCTGATGGTGAGGTCAGGTGCTTTGGTGATGTTGGTGGGCTCATCATAGGGTTCCAACTCGCCGATGGTCAGGCCTTTGGGTAAGGTTATAGGCTGATCCGAGATGTTGGCAATTCGGACAGAGTTACTTCTGAGCAAAGCAGGAGCGGTCAAGCAATCGCTGTTGAATAGGCTTGGCAAGATAGGGGTGAGTATGAAATCTCCTGATGATGTGGGCTGGATGGGAACCCATTATTCATGGTGGGGTGGCAGGGTGATCTTTTTGGAGATGATGCCTTGTGAAATCTTGGTGGTGCGGATGTTTTGAGGTGGGGGTGGACAGGTGGATGATGGTTTTTTGTTCTTCGGAGGGAGTAGATTTGGTGGTTAGAAGGTGAGTTTCCTGTCAACCACGTGGATGGTGGCATTTAAGGTGGTCAGTAGATCAAACCCCAGGTATCCATCATAAGTTGTCTCTTGGGATGGAAATACCATAAACGTGTGGTATTGATCGTGGTTGGGGGTTGTGGTGGCCACGTAGAGTGGGGCCGGGACTCCTTGACTTGGGATGATATGGTCGTTGGCATCGATGAGGGTGGTAGGTGAGGATTGGAGTGGTCCAAAGGTGTGTTGATGTTTCTGATAAAAAGAGGTAAAGATACATGATTTAGCGGCCCCGGTGTCTATAAGGAGCTGGAACTTGGCCCCTTGTATGGTTAGGTGAGTTTAGATTGGAGGATGAAATAATGCCTCCTTCGCGAGCCCCCGCCAGTCTAATAATAAGTGGGCGGGGGTGGCTTAAAAACACGGTTCTTCAACCTGTGGGGGACTGATGATCCCTTCTCCGTTTTCTGTGCTTGGGTATTCTTCGCTGTCGTCTTCTGCTCCTCCAGTTCCGTCTTCAAGGATGGTGGCGACCCTCCTGGGTGGCTTGATCCAGGGGATTTGGCCCCTGAATGCGGGTACACAAGGGCGTCTGGCCACCAACTCTGTGAAAGACTTCTTCATGGAGACCTAGGGGCACTGAGGGCCACAAGACTTCCATTCGACCGGCTTCACTCTAGCCCATTCCTCCGGTTTATCTGAGTTGTGGGTCATAGGTTGGAAAGGTGCTGGACTGGCTGCCTGTGGTTTAGTGGGTGCACGACTTATTGCAGCGATTTTACCTTGTTCATGGGACTTCTGTAGAGCCAAAATCCGGCATATGACAGGTAGGTCTATGCCGTATCCTCTGGGCTCATTGATGGCAAAGTGGTCCTGGACGGTATCTGGGAGTATCCTTAATAGAGTCCTCCTGACATTTTCCTTCTTTTGTGCTGCTGTAGCTTCGGGGAAGGCCGTAGATGCGAGGCGGTTCAATTTACTTATGGTGGCATCTAGATCTCCTGAATGTGTCACTGCGTGGAAGTGTTTATCCGCGATGACCGTCCCAAGAGCTGGGTTAATAGCCGTCTTAGTATAAGCTTCAAATCACTCGCAGGTCAAATCGGGGTTTTTACGCACATATTCTGAAACTTTGGACATGTGGTGTCCCAGTTTCATAACCACTGTATGAATCTTTGAGTGGACTTCATCTCTGAAAGCAATGTCAAGTATAGGCTTGACAACCTCAAGGTACAATCCGATATTATGCTCCTCTGGTTTGAATGAAATGATATCGATTGATTTCCCAGCCATGATGTCCATTTGTTGCTTGTTCTTAGGTATCAAAAATGTTTTGGAATAGGAAACCCTGAAAGGCCGTCCTCCTGAGAAAGAGACACAGCTGCCACCAGTGTTATGCCAAGTTTCTAGCGAAACGTGAGATATTCTGTTACAACTTTTGACTCTCTAACTGAATGAGGATCGACACTTAATTCCAATAAGATACACTAACAACAGGCAATAAATAAGCACACATGGTAAGTTAACACAATATTTTATTCAATAGTAGCAGAGGTTCATAATATTCATAAGTCTCCATAGATTAAATATGATATATGAGAAGAATTAGTACAAAAATGGTTAATACAAATCAAAGAGATCAAAGTCTCACAAATACAAATAATCAATAGTAGACAACAAAATAGTTAAGTCAATAGAGACAATGTAAATCAGTATAACAAGAGGAAATTATCCTCAAAGCACAGGTAAATCGTTCTAAACTAGGATCTCTGAAATGGATCCGCAGAGGGTGCACGAAAGACTAAAAATACCGTCCGGGCAAAAAGGGCTTAAGTCCACGGTATATATTGACAAAGACTGAATGGTTACAGCAAATAACAAGAACGATCTAAACACATCAAAGATGAACAATAGTGATGACTCAATGACAAGTAATAGAAAACAGATGGATAGCAAACATCCACAAAGATTAACTTCAGTTAATATATATATATATATTCAAATTATAGCATAGAATCAATAAGAATGAATCACTTAACTCTGCTAGGTAATGAAGAACTTAGCTCTGCTGGGCAATGAAGCAATTAACTATGCTAGGCAAACGCTCATTGATTTTAATTATGAACCTGACGACATATATGAGTTATCTCAGATATCTACCGAGTTATCTCATTTACGTGTAAAGGTGCACTTTGTTCATTAATTTACTAGAGCATCTATGTATAATTTCTCAATAACGAGTTACGGGAATCCAATAACTCAAGAAAGTATAATTATATAACGATGCTTGGGGAAAGGAGTGTAATGTTTCCTAAAAACGGGTCTCGGAATCAAGGAGAAGAGAGAAGAAAGACTTCCCTAATGACGTTAAAAATTTATAGAGACACTCGATATTCCTGAAATCGCATTACCACTACTAAAGATCAAGGAGTTCGAAAGTTGTTGAGAAGGCTGTAGGTGGAAGCTCTGGTACGGTTGTTTCACTGAGGCCACGGGATCCTACTCGGTGCCAAACAACTCCTGGTACCGTTCACCTTGCCTCTGGACTCGATCACTCTCCTTTTGGTCTGCTCGGTTAACACGTTCTCGGGACTCAGACACGGGACAACTTCCTCGGGAGATCACAATTGTCTTGCCTGGTGTAGGGGGCAAGTTTAGTCTTTTAATTTGGATATTGTCTACCCCTCGCTGTTCCTTGACAGGTGAACGAGATGTAGACGATATCTGTTGTCTAATAGGTTCCTGATCTAGTTGGAATTGTTCCTCTGAGATTCCCGAAGGATCTGCACGAGCAACAACTATAACTCTATCTTTACCTGACTCTTCCCTAATACGGCCCCGTAAACGAGATAGCCGTACTCGCTCAGAGTTCAAGTCTCTACCTTTACCTGAATCTTCCCTAATACAACCCCGTAAATGAGATAGTCGTATTTGCTCAGATTTCAAGTACCCTCGAGAGTCCTGAAGTGCCTTAGGGTGATCTTCCTCTACAATCTGTCCTGCATAAAGCAAAAGACAAGAGTGGTTAGGTTGACTAGCCTCAGAACCTTCTATCCTTTCTACCTTAGGATACTTCAAGCCAGCAGGCTGATTGCTTGCCTTCTGTCTGGCCAGCTCAGATAGTGATTCCTTTGCCTGCTTGGTCACCTGGGACGTGACTCGGGGCAACAAGGGCACATGGTTGTTGTTGTTGTTGTTCCCCAAGCTGCCTGGCCGAACAGCCCCAAGGCCCCGAGCAAGGCCATAACCGAGCGCCCCCACAGAACCCTCCCTGCCTACCACAATAAAGCCTGGGTGACCGAAGCCACTCCATGGCGGGGAGCTGAGGAGGGTGCGGAATCGCCCGGGAAACCAAAGCCCCACCCAAGGCCCTGTGCCCCTCAGCAATTATAGGGCATATGGTTGGAGATGTGGCCTTCTACAGGAGTAGGAGAAGCAGCAAGGGCAGTGACTACGTTTTTAGGCAGCCCTTGTAGACGCGGTGATGTGGAACTAAGTTGGGCATCTCTAGCTGGTGTAATAGAAAAGATATTAGTGGTAGTAAAATACCCCAGAAATGAAATGAACAGGGATACCCTGAGGAGAAAGGTCAAAGCCCAGAAGGGAAAAATAAAAGTTATTCCCCAAAACGAAAGGGGAAGAGGAGGAGAGAACAAGAAAGAAAAGACAACACGACCCCGCCCAGGACAGGAATGTCAAGGTCACTCACCCCGACAACGAAAGAAAATGTTGGGAGAAGGGTGAACTAAATCAATCCACTAACATCAGTCATACGAGACCACCAGACTACTAATATTGAGACGGCTCATATACCTTTTTTTTTTTTTTTTCTATATTCCAACTACTCCCTCTCGGGCATAGGCTGATAGCCTTTACACTCTACCACTGAACACGGTGAGGCCCGTGAGGTCTTGTTCCAGCCTAGGGAGTGAGACATGCGAAGCACCTATTCACGGCTCGAACCAAACTCCATCTCTGAAGCTGCTTCGCCTCTGCGCTTCACAGTCTCACTCCCCAGGCTCGGACCCTCACTCTCAGAACGCCACCTATTGAGCAATTAACTCATTAGGCATTGCCCCCCTGTAGCATATTTTGAATATGGGAATATTCATACAGTGCTATTTAATCAGGGAACAATGAGGGTATTTTGTTTTGGCATTTCGGTGTGCTGTGGTAATGCACTGAAACTAGGTAGGCTACAGCACAAATTCCATCCCAATAATATCTTCCCATTGACATATTGGGATTCGAACCCGGGTCCATTGGATTATCAGTCCAGTGGCAAGACCACTCTGCCACACCTCCATTATGAGGTGGAAATATAGATGTCTTTACCCAAAGATTAACTCTTTTATTCATTTTTCTCCAACACACATATTTATACGTCTTCTCTGTAATAAACTATCCTACTAGTAAACAAATCACATTATCTTCCTTCGTGTCTTGATATAAACCCTTGATGTCGATCTACTAGTAGCAGCTCTAGTAAGTTACAGAGTATTAATATTAAGAAGGTTAGGATACCTAGTATACCATTTTTTCTATGTTTTATTTGTGTATGTATTTAATTATGTAAGAACCATGTCCCACACACAGATTAGCTCTTTTATCTATTTTATAATAAACACATATGTACACGCCTTCTCTAATATTACCATTTCTCTATTAATTTCAAACAGACCACATATATTGCTTCTTTCCTAAGTTGGAGCGTCCTAGGCCAACGAACTTTTGCCCATAAATAAGGAAACTGACCATCAGAGGTACCAACCCAAGTTCACCAGCTAGGGCTCCTGTTAAACCTATAAAGTTGTTTCTTGTATATATGTTCGTATAGAAAATATCAGGCGTACTTTTCTTAACTAATTCTAGCATGATAAAAGATTGTTATTTCCCATAATAACCATTGTAGGCCCTTGTCTGTGAATTCACAACTTCACAACCAAAAAGGCTAAAGAACGTGTGACATACTTGACCCCAGTATTGCCAACCTAACCTCCACACATGAGAGTCCTACAACTCCTTAAAACTACTATGTTATATACCTAAAGCATATATAAACTATCAATGTTAACTATACCAAGGAAACCTAACCTACTCAGCTATTCCTAGGATTAATATTAGAGACAACAGTCCTTGTCTGAAAAAGTATATAAAAACAAGCGCGTGAGGCTAGGAGACCCCGCGACCTTCCAGTGACCCCCAGGAATGCCAACCTAACCCTCTTGCCGACCAGACTTTATTTATGTATAAAAGGTATGTTCTCTATATCCAACACCTAAAATAATTATTAGCAATAGCTCCAGAAGGAAAAGCTAACCTTCTCATATACTGTACCTCTATCCAACATTAACAGTGCCAAACTCCTATAAAAATAAATAATAAATTCACGACGTGGGGCAACCTCAAGTACAATACCCCCTCTTCCCCCTTGAACTCTCACGCACAGGGGTCACCTAAAAACACCCCCGAAACTCTGTATTAAAGCTCTAATATCACTAAAATGCCCCAGAACAAGAAGCCCACCACAGAAGCCACGAGCGAACACCACACAGAAACACCCGAAAGAAAGGTCCACAGAACGAAAGGACCAGCTGACCGAGCCAGCCAATTCAGACAGGCCCAAGCCCGCAGGGCTAAGCAGCTCCAGGCCGCACCTACATACCTTTTCTAAACTGACCATTTTCCACACCTCACGTATACTACCCCCTCGTGTCCTACACTCCTAACTACAAAGATGATGAACAGGAATATACATTCATATTAAAAACACCCATGCCCTGTCCCTACGTTGAGCCAATGCCAACACATCAGACAGCCATAATTATATCTATGTATGTTCTTACATCCGAGAAGTAGATGTTATATATCTTAGAAGTTAAAACACCCACGCCTGTCCCTAGACCTCGTATATCATTTCCCATGACGAGTATAGATATATGTAACCTGTGCTCAGTCGCCCCCTTGCATTGTTCCTCTAGTAACTAAGTGTCTCTATAATATTAACTGCCACCAGTATTGATACGACATAGCGGCACTGTCCTTGTGTCGTATTGTGCCAAGTACAGATCAACCAGGTTTCATCACCTTATTAGGACGACGACTATAATGTCGTCGTTCATCGATGTATGCAATCCTTAGTTTAAGTATTAATATTAACAATCCCTAACATCTTGTCTTGCCAGACTAAGCTTTCTGAAGACCCATCGCCCCATAAATCTATGTATTCAATCCTTAGGTTAAGTATCTTTATCCACCATTGTGTTCACCTTTTTCCATTTACTTTTCCACAATTGTCATACGTCTTTAGCTTACCTCCTTCGTATCCATAGTCCACACTACGCCATATTACTTCGTGTCCTACACCCCATACCCGCCCGATTCTACCTATACGATGATGAACAAGAATATACATTCATATTAAAAACACCCATGCCCTGTTCCTACGTTGAGCCAATGCCAACACATCAGACAGCCATAATTATATCTATGTATGTTCTTATATCCGAGAAGTAGATGTTATATACCTTAGAAGTTAATACACCCATGCTGTAACGTAATCCTTACCCCAACCAGAGATTGTATAGATAACCTTTGTTACCAGTATCGATCATAGTACCTCGAAACAATAACGTAGTACCCCTACGAACTGCTGCTTTCCTTGGGTCTATATTTCATAGAAAACGCAGTTCCCAGGGACACATAGACGTACACAAAAAGCGTGTCAAATAATAGGACCATAACCCCTCGTATGTACGAGAAATAATACACCATGTCTTTCCTTACTTTATCCACAAGTCTCACACACACCTACAGTTAACCTCCTTCTCCCCCACCGCCCCACAGTCCACATGATTCTATCGTTTCCAGACTCATATACCACCCCGTATTTGCATCCCCCGGTAGCATTTGACTAATGTACTTTCACTGTCTTTTCAAACTCCAATATCAATTGTAGCCTAATGCCACCCCCACGCCCAGGGACCTTAGGGTCAAATTTCCCTGTAGCCCCTGAACTTTCCCCCCCTCTCATTAAGACACCCGCGCTTCTCGACTCTTGTCCAACCTAGCCTCTCTCTCATACCTCTTGAAGATCCTTGAATTTTCCGTTGCTCACGCTCTCCAACCTTTTATATATATATACTCCTATCCAGCCTACCTTCACTTAGTAGGCCAGAACAACATTAGAACTTTACTAACCCCTTGCATGCCATCTATTCTCTTACAACCCATTCACAACCCTACACCCCCTGGTCGTCGGTGCGAGGCTCGCCGCCTCGCCAGTAACTAATTTCTATTGCCATACTTCCAGATAAATGTGGCAGAGTTAACAACCAGTCTCCACCACATCCAGCAAGCCATGCAATTAACAACCAACCGAGTACACCCAGCTAGCCAAGGCACCTTCGGTTTTGATATTAAGAACACCCACATCTGTCTCATAAACAGAGGGTTATTACAAACACTGGTGATATGGCAAGCCCCTAGCCACAGCCGCCGGACGACCATCCCAGAGAGAGAGCGCCCGGCTACCCCTTTTTACCCACCCGAGGAGGGAGACCCCCACCCCCGCGGAGGTATACCTGGCCCCTGTTTTGACTTCCGGGTCATTGCCAGGTAGCCTAGGAATTCTGCCTATCAATGAAATAACCATGCATGTCTAACCCCCTTACTCACTTCTCTATACCCACAATAACCCATCTACCTGTTTTGCATACTCGAATAGTCAAATTAGCACCTCAGCTATGCAATAGAACAAAGACTGAGCAATATAAGAGAGACGCCCCCATCACAGCTGTCCCAGTCCTCCCCTCAAAGTAGATCCAGTCTCCCTTACATAAATACTTCCAGTATAGCCAAAATAGTACCTCTTACTAAGGCTCAGTTATATTAAAATATGAAGGCTTCCTATAGCCATGTGCCACAACAGTAATCACCATCTTACCTAGTCCCCATATCTATTGAGAGCTCAAATAAGTCCATAAGACTCGAGATCCCTATTGTCTACAGGGTCCAGAACCGAGCCTATAAACCTAGCTCCCGCCCCCAGTCAAATCAGTTGAAAGTTAGACACCAACCAGTGGTCACTACCCTGAAGTTAACCTCTAGCTCTGCCCTTGTGTTGTTCCTGAGTTGAGAGATTCCCGAGCCGGCAGACTCCATGGCAGAAGTTAAATAGAAGATCTGTCCATGTACAAGTCCTAACTTGCACCTTATAACCTTCACACAAATTCGTGGGTATATAAGTGTGTAGCCAGCAACGATCGTCAAGAGATCCGACTTGAGAACTTCCTACATTTTGGACCACCTGGACGGCCGAGGAACCATTCGTTAGCCCCCAACATCACCGGAAGCAAGATAACCAGGACCAGATCTACAAATACTATTCAAGATTCATGTTGCTAGTACTAAGTGTTATAGTACTAGTTTGACACTCACTTATTAACTTTCTATAAAGTGGCTATAACCTTGCCCAGTGTAACTCATATTTAACCATTCCATTTGGGACGTACTAAGCGTATCAGTGCTCATTAATTAACAGGCGACATTGACTCTCGTAATTACCTTATTCAGATATTAAAACTCTAGTGACATCTAACGTTCGCCCACTGATTTGTGTTCTACTATTTCTGCCATAACAATATAAAACTTAGATCAGTACCCCCATGAGGTTACTAGAGATTCCGTGTTCTACAATACGCGTGTCTAATCCTAACTGTGAGCTGCTACTTGGGCACGCGACCAGCCAGTAAGAGATCAAATCAGTGAAATTGAATTACATGAATATATTGAGGTCTTCCAGTAAAATAAAACTTGCTAATTAAACCCGTGATCAGAAGAGTATACCTGAACGTTGGAAGTGGGAGACTAGGCTCCATCCAGATCCGCTAATGCTAGCAGTTCCCTTCTATTATTTGTTTTGTGCGAGAATTATTATCTTTCCATGCTCTTTATTTACTTACTTCAATAAACGTGAACTTGTGTCGTGTTACCGTGTGTTTATTTTGTGTTCTCTATTCCTCATACCTTGTATTGTGCATGCAGCCTTATATACCCAGTCATTTAGAACTCACATTACCCAAGTTAAACCTGTAGAAAAGCAGGGCATAACATTGGCGGCAGCGGTGGTTCTTGATTCGGATAAAAGGTTGCATTACATTGCAAGTTTGGAACAGCCAGAACACGAGAACATCATGGCGCACCGTTCTCACATTCCCATCCCACATTATGATGGAGAAACTTATGAGATCGAAACATTCATGGACATAGTGAAACCCGTACTTGACCTAGCTTATACCACGGACGCACAAAAAATAGCCGTAACATTAATGCACCTGGGAAAAGCCATTTCCCTGGTTGCCTATCAAGTGCACCCTGATCTCACCTGGGACGAATTTCGCCCAATAGTGATAGAAGCCATTAAGCTTTCGTTGGGCGTTTTCGTGGCCCACACCCGTATCCAAGACACTAAATTCGAAGGCGATGTAGATGCCACAGCGAATAAGATTGCCCAACACATAAAAATTTCTTTCCCTACGTTGACCAGAATCCAACAAGAACAGCAAATTCTGGTCAACCTTGTGTCGATATTGCCCTCAGCAGTAAAAGACCATTTCCGGGTGCACGATTTCGTCGGATACAGAAAAGATCTCATCACGATCCGACGTATTTTGGCCGTGCGCACAGAAGCACCCACCCAAATCGCTGCAATCAAGAGGTTTCCCACGCACCCGCAGCAAACCAACCACCAAAACTCCAAGAATGCCTACCCAGCCTCATCCTTCAACAACAGACCCACCTACCCTTCCGGCAAGCCCCAACCCAGTAGACCCCGGTTCCAACCGACCCAGCCACGCAGAATCTTCAACCGGAACAGCAACTACAACACCTACCAAAGTAAAAACCCTACCTTAGTCATTATCAACCCCTATGATTTCCCTGCCTGTAATGCTCAGTGTGCCCTCCATCAAATTCGTGACTCTGCCAAACCTCGCCCCTCTACTCCTCGCATTTCTGTAAATGAAGAGGAGTGGGGACAAGAGGAAGAAATAGCCCCCCCCTATCATGACCTCAGACGATACCGAGGAAACCCTGGAGGAGGTAGATACCGACCCCCAGGATTTTTAAAGTATCCCCCGCCCACGATGGGCTCGGCGGGGGACGCCATACCTAGTCGCACTGCCCCCATTTATTACATGGCCAAAATCAAGGACATTCCTGTCCGCTTGCTAATCGACACGGAAGCTGCCAAGTCATGTTTGTTCAAATCTTACTATGAAAAACATCCCCGACTATTTGGCCCTTTGTTAAACACCAAAACAGAACTCATCTCATCTGCTGATACTTACTTAAATCTCCTAGGAGACACTTTACCCCTATCAGTAACCACTCCTGACCCCCATGCTCGTTGTTATCACACATTCACAGTATTTTCCTCCAACTGTAAACATTATGATGGTTTCCTTGGACTTGACCTCCTTCAAAAACTCCTGGCCCAGATTGACTGCGGCCAAAGGCTGATCTCATTCAAAAACAAATTCCAGCCCAAAGCCTCTGACAAACCAATCACGCAGAAACCCATTCCCAAAAAGAAAAAACAAATCCCCCTCAACAAACCCTGAGTCAGGGTTACCAAGTTGCAGCTAGCACTAAGGTGACTCCTAAAACCTCCCCTTGCCCCGAGTTCTCTCAAAACCTCACCCAATTCAGTAAAAAAATGCCTCAACAAACGAAAGAAGACAAGTCCAAGCAACTCCCTCTCGGTAATCCCCTCAATTCTCGTAACTCTGTCCAGAATAAATCCTCCCATGTTTTCAGGACAGACTCTGATATATGTAACCATAATTCTATCCAATATTTATGTACACATGTTTCCAGAGAAAATGCCGACCGATGTACCCAACAATGTTTTTCCCATGCCCCCAGAAATGTTCAACTATCCCACAACCAACAACAATTCCCTGGTGACAGTTTTCCGTCAGTAGCTCCCTTTCCCCCCCCACACAATTCACACCCCTGAAAAATTTCACAACCCCACACTTGACTCGCCCTCTCATGACCAACAAACTCACCAGTCTCACATAACCTGTAACCAGGCCGTTACTGCCACCAAAAAAATTCCCCACCTTCGTCCTGTTAACAACCCCAAATCAATACACCAGTCCTACACCAATAACCCATGTTCTACACCTAACTTTTTCCCCACCAACCCTCCGCAGTCCCCCCAGCAAATCCCGTTTTCTAACTCGCTCACCTCTCACCCCTCTGAACCGCCCACACGCGCCGTTAATCCCCCCCTCACGCGTGCCGACCGAGGGACACAACCATGTTCCCACCATGCCCCCAGAAATGCCCAGCTATTCCACCACCACCCCAATCCCCCTTGTGACAGTTTTTCGTCAGTAGCTCCCTTCCACCCCCACACAATTCACACCCCTAGAAAACTTCACAACCCCACACTTGACTCGCCCTCTCATGACAAACAAAACCACCAAATCCACATAAACTCCAAACAAACCGTCACTGCCACCGACAACGCTCCCCCCACCAACCCTCCGCAGTCCCTCCAACAAATCCCGTTTTCTAACCCCCTCACACCGCGCCCCACTGATCCTCCCACACGCGCAGTTAATCCCCCCCTCACGCGTGACCCCCACCAAAGTGACCTTGCCCCCCTTATAAGTACCAAGCACCTGCTCGCCAGTCAATCCCCCACCATCATTAGCCCAGCGGTAGTTCAGGATAAATGCCAAATTCCCCCCCACCATCAAAAATGGGTGAACCTGCGGCCCATACCCCAAACTCACATGATATTTTCCCCCACTAACACGTCCCCCAACCCCCATCGTTGCCTCTTACAACCCGCCATCATTTCCGCTCGCATCAACCACATTCTCGTGGCAAATATCTCAGAGGAACCCCTGACATTACCAAAAGGTCTCATTATAGGAGACCTCGAAACTTTCGATGACCTCCCCATACATTGTAACGACACCCCTACCAGCCTCCAATTGCCCCCTCTCCCTGAGACACTATCTGACCACCAAAAGAACGGCATGTACGACCTACTGCTGGAATTCAGTGACGTGTTTGCCCAACAACCCACCGAAATCGGACAGACTGATGTAGAACAACACATCATTAACACCACAGGCCCCCCCATACGACAACCATCCCGTAGAAAGAACCCCATACAACGTCAGGAAGAGGAACGCCAAGTCCAGGAAATGTTAGAGGCCGGGATTGCCACCCCGTCCATTAGCCCCTGGTCTTCCCCTGTTGTCTTAGTCAAAAAGAAAGATGGGACAACCCGTTTTTGCGTCGATTACAGGAGGTTAAATGACATAACCATTAAAGACGCTACACCCTTACCCCGAATAGACGATTCCCTTGACTCCCTACACGGATCCAAATGGTTCACTACCCTCGACTTGCAAGCAGGGTCTTGGCAAGTGCCTATTAAGGCCGAGGACCAAAAGAAAACAGCATTTTCCACTAGTGGTGGCCATCACTATGAATTTAACGTCCTACCTTTTGGCCTCTGTAACGGACCCGCCACTTTCTCCCGTTTGATGGAAACGGTATTACATGGCCTAACCTGGGAAACCTGCCTAGCCTATCTGGACGATATTATTGTGTACTCTCCAACCTGGGAAGAACACCTCCTCAGGTTGAGACAAGTCCTTCAAAGAATCCGAGCCGCCGGATTGAAATTAAAACCTTCAAAGTGCGTGATTGCCCGGAATAAGGTAGATTTCCTCGGACACGTGATATCTGAACATGGTATTGCGCCAGACCCAAAGAAACTTCAAGCCATACAAAACCAAACCCCACCCACCACTGTTAAAGGAATACGCTCGTTTCTAGGTTTAGCCACATACTACAGACGTTTCGTCCCCCACTTTGCCACCATAGCCAGACCCCTCCACCAACTTACCCACAATAACACCCCGTTCTGACACTCAGGACCCAAGCCACACAACACACACACCCCCTCCTTCCCACACACCTCCTTCACCCACCTTACCTAAACCGATCTTGCGCATTGCTTCACTATATATTCCCAACCTACAACACCGCCCAAGAAAACCAAACCAAACCCAGACTCACATTCCCCCTTCATCCCCAGCTCGGTTGTCACGCGTGAATCCCCTTTCGGTCAGTAACCCATTCACCACACTAAACAGACCTCCTGTCAATCCCACACACCTCACTCCGACCCCCACGGGGGAAAGCTACAAACCATTCATACGGAAGGTTAAAGTAAAAAAAATCACTGGACATTTGTCCCGTATACCACGCCCACATCAAGCCCGGGCAGCTGCCCGCCACAACACAGAGGACACATTCTTACAGGTATACATTGACCTGCAAAAGAAACCTGACCGTCGCTCTCTTGCTTGGTGAAACCTTCTAAATACCCTTAAAATGACCCACCATGACTATGCTTCTTTTTACTTCACACTTGAGGCTCGAGGACGAGCCTATAATGAAGGAGAGGGAAGTAAAATGCCCCAGAACAAGAAGCTCACCACAGAAGCCACGAGCGAACACCACACAGAAACACCCGAAAGAAAGGTCCACAGAACGAAAGGACCAGCTGACCGAGCCAGCAGCAGGCCCAAGCCCGCAGGGCTAAGCAGCTCCAGGCCGCACCTACATACCTTTTCTAAACTGACCATTTTCCACACCTCACGTACACTACCCCCTCATGTCCTACACTCCTAACTACAAAGATGATGAACAGGAATATACATTCATATTAAAAACACCCATGCCCTGTCCCTACGTTGAGCCAATGCCAACACATCAGACAGCCATAATTATATCTATGTATGTTCTTACATCCGAGAAGTAGATGTTATATATCTTAGAAGTTAAAACACCCACGCCTGTCCCTAGACCTCGTATATCATTTCCCATGACGAGTATAGATATATGTAACCCGTGCTCAGTCGCCCCCTTGCATTGTTCCTCTAGTAACTAAGTGTCTCTATAATATTAACTGCCACCAGTATTGATACGACATAGCGGCACTGTCCTTGTGTCGTATTGTGCCAAGTACAGATCAACCAGGTTTCATCACCTTATTAGGACGACGACTATAATGTCGTCGTTCATCGATGTATGCAATCCTTAGTTTAAGTATTAATATTAACATTCCCTAACATCTTGTCTTGCCAGACTAAGCTTTCTGAAGACCCACCGCCCCATAAATCTATGTATTCAATCCTTAGGTTAAGTATCTTTATCCGCCATTGTGTTCACCTTTTTCCATTTACTTTTCCACAATTGTCATACGTCTTTAGCTTACCTCCTTCGTATCCATAGTCCACACTACGCCATATTACTTCGTGTCCTACACCCCATACCCGCCCGATTCTACCTATACGATGATGAACAAGAATATACATTCATATTAAAAACACCCATGCCCTGTTCCTACGTTGAGCCAATGCCAACACATCAGACAGCCATAATTATATCTATGTATGTTCTTACATCCGAGAAGTAGATGTTATATACCTTAGAAGTTAATACACCCATGCTGTAACGTAATCCTTACCCCAACCAGAGATTGTATAGATAACCTTTGTTACCAGTATCGATCATAGTACCTCGAAACAATAACGTAGTACCCCTACGAACTGCTGCTTTCCTTGGGTCTATATTTCATAGAAAACGCAGTTCCCAGGGACACAAAAAGCGTGTCAAATAATAGGTCCATAACCCCTCGTATGTACGAGAAATAATACACCATGTCTTTCCTTACTTTATCCACAAGTCTCGCACACACCTACAGTTAACCTCCTTCTCCCCCACCACCCCACAGTCCACATGATTCTATCGTTTCCAGACTCATATACCACCCCGTATTTGCATCCCCCGGTAGCATTTGATTAACGTACTTTCACTGTCTTTTCAAACTCCAATATCAATTGTAGCCTAATGCCACCCCCACGCCCAGGGACCTTAGGGGCAAATTTCCCTGTAGCCCCTGAACTTCCCCCCCTCTCATTAAGACACCCGCGCTTCTCGACTCTTGGCCGACCTAGCCTCTCCATCATACCTCCTGAAGATCCTTGATTTTTCCGTTGCTAACTTTCTCAAACCTTTTATATATATACTCCTATCCAGCCTACCTTCCCTTAGTAGGACGGAACAACATTAGAACTTTACTAACCCTCTGCATGCCATCTATTCCCTCACAACCCATTCACAACCCTGTACCCAATGATCGTCAGTGCGAGGCTAGCCGCCTCGCCAGTGACTAACTTCTATTGCCATACTTCCAGATAAATGTGGCAGAGTTAGCAACCCAGTCTCCACCACATCCAGCAAACCATGCAATTAACAACCCAACCAATTAAACCAGCTAGTCAAGGCACCTTCGGTTTTGGTATTACGAACACCCACATCTGTCTCATAAACAGAGGGTTATTACAAACACTTGTGATATGGCAAGCCCCTAGCCACAGCCGCCGGACGACCATCACGGAGAGAGGGTGCGCATCTACCCCTTTTTACCCACCCGAGGAGGGAGACCCCCACCCCTGCGGAGGTATACCTGACCCCTGTTTTGACTTCCGGGTCATTGCCAGGTAGCACAGGAATTTTTCCTATCAATGAACTAACCATGCATGACTAACCTCTTTACTAACCTCTATTAACCCACAATAACCCATTCACCTTTCTTGCATACTCGGATAGTCAAATTAGCACCTCAGCTATACCATAGAAGGAAGACTGAGCAAAATAAGAGACACTCCTATCACAGCTGTCCCAGTCCTCCTCGCAAAGTAGATCCAGTCTCCCTCCCCTCAATACTTCCAATATAGCCAAAATAGTACCTCTTACTAAGGCTCAGTTATATCACATTATGAAGGCTCCCTATAGCCATGTACCACAACAGTAATCACCACCTTACCTAGTCCCCGTATCTATTGAGAGCTCAAATAATTCCATAAAACTCGAGATCCCTATGGCCTACAGGGTCCAAAACCGAGCTTATAAACCCAGCTCCAGCCCCTAGTAAAATCAGTTGAAAGATAGACACCAACCAGTGGCTGGCCCCCTTAAGTTGACCTCTAGCTCTGCCCTTGTGTTGTTCCTGAGATTTGAGTTCCAGAGCCGGCAGACTCCGTGGCAGATTTGAGATAGAAGCATCGGTCCACATACAAGAAATCTACGTGCACCTTATAACCTTCACACACCAGTGGGTATATAAGCGTGTAGCCAGCAACGATCGCCAAGAGATCCGTCTTGAGAACTTCCTACATATGGACCCCCTGGACGGCCGCGGAACCAGTCGTTAGCCCCCAACATCACGGACGCAAGATAACCAGGACCAGAACAACCAAATACTACCCAAGATTCACTTTATTAGTACTACCGTGTTACAGTACTAATTAGAAACTCACTTATTAATCTTTCTATGAAGTGGCTATATCTTTGCCCCAGTATAATTCATATATAACCATCCTATTGGGGAGTGCTAAGCGTATCAGTGTTCATTAATTAACAGGCGACATTAACTCTCGTAATTACCCCTATTCAGATATTATTACATAGAAGTAAAACCCTAGTGATATCTAACGTTCGCCCACTGATTTGTGTTCTACGTATTTCTGCTATAAGAATATAAAACTTAGATCAGTACCCCCCTGAGGTTACTAGAATTCCCGTACTCTAAAAATACGCGTGTCTAATTCTAGTCTGTGAGTTACTATTTGTGCACCAGAACTGCTAGTAATAAATCTAATTAGTGAAATTGAATCTATAAGTAACATTGATGTCTTCCAGTATATAAACTTGCGAACCAAGCCAGTGATCAGAAGAGTATACCTGAACGTTGGAAGTGGGAGACTAGGCTCCATCCAGATCCACTAATGCTACTTGTTCATTTCTATCATTTGTCTTGTACGAGTATTCATACCTTCTTGTGCTTCCTATTAATCCTCTTCAATAAACGTGATCGTGTGTCTTGTTACCGTGTGTTTATTTTGTGTTCTCTATTCCTCATACCTTGTATTGTGCATGCAGCCTTATATACCCAGTCAGTTAGAACTCACATTACCCAAGTTAATCCTGTAGAAAAACAGGGCATAACAGATATTGACAAACTTTGTGTAATAGGACCCAATCTATACGTTAATGTTGCTATTTTTTGCGTGTGAAGCTTATATAAGTAGCTATGAGGAAGTTTTTCGCAAAATATAGGCTATAGCCTGACGGAGCCCCTGTCGTTACCTTGGGACTAAACGATCGTTTATATTGTGCTGTTTCACCAATAATTTAGAGTAATATGGATTTATATCGACACTTATATTTCAATATGAGTCAATCTACAAGTTTGTGTGATTAGGTTTTATATTTGGAGCATATATGAGGAAATATTTTTAACTTTTCGGAGGTTGTAGGCATAATCCTGTGTATGCGGGTAGACCTGTATTTATCTCAATAATTTGGTAATGTTACAATATATTTTTACATTTTACATTCATAAATAGTCCACTAATATACTAGGTTAGGTTAGGCTAGGTTAAATATATTGTTCAATGATTCTTAGTAAATAGGCATCTGAAAAACAGTTCCTCCTGCTACACAACCGAATGTTTTCGTTTCATACCAATCGCCGTGGCGTAGGTATAGGAAGTGGTTATTTAGCTGCAAGTGGTGTAGCTATTTTAGTTTATGTCTATCCGCAGCCCTTCTCACAATCAAAACACACAATTATGTGGCAAAATATATATTTCGACGTCATATACTTGAGATATCAATGATATTAAATGCGAGCTGTAAAGAGGCTGACACTCTACCTCCATCAAAAACTGGAGCTTCCCACCCAGTGCGGGAAGCATCCTAGCTCCATCAAAGGGTGAGATTTGTGCTGGAGATTGACGGTAGCTCCACTTTTTGCTGAAGAGTGATGAGAATTGGCCCAGTGTGATAACCCCTTTAGTAAATAGACGGAACGAGGGAGTTGCGGAGCTGCCTGGCTGCAGCGGAGGTCCACTTTAGCTGCGTCCAGAGAGGACGGAATTCTACCAAGTATGACCAAGTAAGCATATGGGTGATATGGGCTGGGTGTGAATGGGAGCTGCTTCATGTGGGCCGCATGGCCATATGCAGTTTCCCGCGATCTTATGACATGTTATGTAATTGGGGTTGGGTGTGACAGGGATCTGCAGTATAACTAAATAAGTTGGTCACCAATTATTTTGCAATATTTGAACACACATATGGATTTTATATGCTCTAAACATAATATGAAAATGTGTTTTAAGCCTCGGCAAAACCTAATAAAAATATATGGTACTAAAATGGAATTTTGTCGAAACATGGTTGTCAATATCTTCCTATAGACGGCACCGATTCGTACACACGCTATTTTCACCTGTCTCCCGAGGTCTGTCCACCAGCTTTTTAGTCCACTCCACCTGCCCATCTCTGTCGATAGGTTGGGTTGTTTGGTTAGGTTAATATACTAGGTTTCAGAAACAAGATTCGTAGTTGCGGTAGTATTTACGGTATCTGGACACTTCGAGCGAATTCATATTCGAGCGGAGGCGCATTTAGGTTAGGTTAGGTTAGGTTAGGTTAGGTTAGGTTAGGTTAGGTTAGGTTAGGTTAGGTTAGGTTATGTTAAGTTAAGTTAAGTTAAGTTAAGTTAAGTTAAGTTAAGTTAAGTTAAGTTAAGTTAAGTTAAGTAGTTAAGTTAATTAAGTTAAGTTAATTAAGTTAAGTTAATTAAGTTAAGTTAGTTAAGTTAGTAGTTAAGTTAAGTTAAGTTAAGTTAAGTTAAGTTAAGTTAGTTAAGTTAAGTTAGTTAAGTTAAGTTAAGTTTAAGTTAAAGTTAGGTTAGTTAGGTTAGGTTAGGTTAGGTTAGGTTAGGTTAGGTTAGGTTAGGTTAGGTTGTTAGGTTAGGTAGGTTAGGTTAGGTTAGGTATAGGTTAGGTTAGGTGGTTAGGTTAGAGGTTAGCTTAGGTTAGGTTAGGTTAAGTTAAGTTAGGTTAGGTTAAGTTAGGTTAATTAGATTGTGCATCCGCTCGATCAGGAATTCGCTCGAAGTTCCTCGCATTCGTATTTACAGATACGGCCGAATACCGGTAGGCTACTAAATGGGCCCCCGCCCAACCGCCATGTTGTATCCCACGTAGGCCTACTAGGTACTACGGACACATTGTAGGCGTTAGGTGTGGATTAGGCTTGTATCCAATGTACTAGGTCTATGTTACTGGATATTTATGATTTAAATAAGTGCTACGTTTTCGATAAATCTGGTTATATGGCTTTGCAATTAGGGAAATCATGAGCCGATTTCCGACATGTAGTTAGTCTTTTTCGATTCCCAAAATACGATCCAAGTTTTGCCAAAAATTGGCTCGGGTTTTCCAAAATTATGCTTTTTGGGGTTTGCAAATTAGGGAAACATGAGCCAAAATTCTAAATTAGGTTACTGTAATTTGTTTACTTGTTATGCCCTGTTTTTCTACAGAATTAACTTGGGTAATGTGAGTTCTAAATGACTGGGTATATAAGGCTGCATGCACAATACAAGGTATGAGGAATAGAGAACACAAAGAAACACACGGTAACAAGATACACGATCACGTTTATTGATATACCACTTCTGAAAGACTCGTGCAAGACAAAATATAGATTTGAACAACACTAGCCCCTAGCCACAGCCGCCGGACGACTATCACAGAGAGAGGGCGCCCAGCTCCCCCTTTTTGCCCACCCGAGGAGGGAGACCCCCACCCCCGCGGAGGTATACCTGGCCCCTGTTTTGACTTCTGAGTCATTGCCAGGTAACACAGGAATTCTTCCTATCGATGAACTAACCATGCATGATTAACACCTTTACTAACCTCTATTAACTCAATAAACCATTTACATTTCTTGCATACTCTGATCACTAAATTAGCACCTCAGCTATACCATAGAATGAAGATTGAACAATCTAAGAGAGACGCTCGTATCACAGCTGTCCCCATCCTCCTCGCAAAGTAGATCCAGTCTCTCTCCCCTAAATACTTCCTGTATAGCCAAAATAGTACCTCTTACTAAGGCTCAGTTATATGAAAATATAAAGGCTTCCTATAGCCATGTGCCACAACAGTAAATACCATCTTACCTAGTCCCCATATCTATTGAGAGCTCAAATAAGTCCATAAGACTCGAGATCCCTACTGTCTACAGGGTCCAGAACCGAGCCTATAAATCTAGCTCCCGCCCCCAGTCAAATCAGTTGAAAGCTAGACACCAACCAGGGGTCACTACCCTGCAGTTAACTTCTAGCTCTGCCCTTGTGTTGTTCCGGAGTGAGATTCCAGAGCCGGCAGACTCCGTGGCAGATTTGGATAGAAGGACCTGCCCACGTATTTGAGAACTTCACACATATGGGCCCCCTGGACGGCCGCGGAACCAGTCGTTAGACCCCAACATCATGGACGCAAGATAACCAGGACCAGACCCATCAGATACTACCCAAGATTCCCTTTAGCAGTACTACATATTACTGTGCTGTTTAGAGATTCACTAATTAATATTTCTACGAAGTGGCTATCTCTTTGCCCCAGTATAATTCATATAACCATTCAATTAGGAAGTGCTAAGCGTATCAGTGTTCATTATTTAACAGGCGATACTAACTCTCGTAATCAACCATATGCCCAGATATTATTACCTAGAAGGAAACCCTAGTGATATCTGAAGGTTCGCCCACTGATTTGCGTTCTATGTATTTCTGAGACAAGAATATAAAACTTAGATCAGTACCCCCTGAGGTTACTAGAATTCCCGTGCTCTAAAATATGCGTGTCTAATCTAGTCTGTGAACTACTACTTGTGCACCAGAGCTACCAGTAATAAATCTAACAGTGAATATGATTCTATAAGTAACATTGATGGTCTTCGGTATATAAACCTGTTGAATTAAAGCCAGTGATCAGAAGATTAATACCTGAACGTTGGAAGTGGGAGACTAGGCTCCATCCAGATCCACTTATGCTAGTGTTGTTCAATTCTATTTTATTGTCTTGCACGAGTATTCTGCAGTGGTATATAAATAAACGTGATCGTGTAACTTGCTACCATGTGTTTCTTTGTGTTCTCTATTCCTCATATCTTGTATTGTGCATGCAGCCTTATATACCCAGTCAATTAGAACTCACATTACCCACGTTAAACCTGTAGAAAAACAGGGCATAACATTGGCGGCAGCGGTGGTTCTTGATTCGGATAAAAGGTTGCATTACACTGCAAGTTTGGAACAGTAGAAGCATGGCAACATCGCAAAATTTTCAGCCACTCGCACACATTCCCAAGTATGATGTAAACACGTATGATATCACCACTTACTTAGACATAATAAAGCCAGTGTACGATGTGGTACTTCATAATGACCGCGAAAAAATCGCCGTTGCAATTTCGCATATTATACAGTTGGGAGAAGCCGTTTCCCAACTTGTTCATAAGCCTACCTTTAAAGAATTTATTCGCCAAACTGTGACACAGTGTACGCCAGAGTTTTCCTGGAACCAGTTTCGATCCTTCGTGATCCGGACCTTAGATCCACTTTTGGGTTCCCCCGTCGCCCCCAAAATAATAAAAGTCGACGAGATCAAGTATGAAGGGGATATAAATGCGACCCTCATACAACTCTACAGATACGTGAGGACCACGTATAGCTATGAAGATTACGACCAACAAAATGAACTCTTATTCACCGCATTATTAAACATCCTCCCACCCCACATCACCGCCCATCTCGACCCGTATGGCTTATTCGAAGAACATATGCTCTCCATCAGAGAAGAATGCCTACTCAGTTCGATGAATCCCCGACCCAACCCTTCAGCCCCTATCCAAGACTCCGTGCACCCTTCCAAAATGACTTCCGGTGAAAGTCCAACCCCAGTGCACTCTTCCTTGCCTCTATCCTCTCTGACCATCCCTAAATTTTCCCCTGCCCAGCCATCCACCAACGATCATCTTCCATCAATTGTGTTACCCCATAAACCCCATCCTTTTTCTATGCATGTCAAACAAACCCACCAACCCCAGATACCCTCTAACCAGACCGTGACTGCCACCAAGAAGATTCCCAAAATTCGTCCTGTTAACAACCCCAAGTCAATACATCAGTCCTCTACCAATAACCCCTGTTCTACACCTAACTCTTCCCCCACCAACCCTTCGCAGCCCCCCCAACAAGCCTCGTATTCTAGCTATGCCTACCTATGTAGGCCTACCACAACATATTTTCCCCATGACCCCAGAAAACAAACCCACCAACCCCAGATAACCTCTAACCAGACCGTGACTGCCACCAAGAAGATTCCCAAAATTCGTCCTGTTAACAACCCCAAATCAATACATCAGTCCTCTACCAATAACCCCTGTTCTACACCTAACTCTTCCCCCACCAACCCTCCGCAGCCCCCCCAACAAGCCCCGTATTCTAGCTATGCCTACCTATGTAGGCCTACCACAACATATTTTCCCCATGACCCCAGAAAACAAACTCACCAACCCCAGATAACCTCTAACCAGACCGTGACTGCCACCAAGAAGATTCCCAAAATTCGTCTTGTTAACAACCCCAAATCAATACATCAGTCCTCTACCAATAACCCCTGTTCTACACCTAACTCTTCCCCCACCAACCCTCCGCAGCCCCCCCAACAAGCCCCGTATTCTAGCTATGCCTACCTATGTAGGCCTACCACAACATATTTTCCCCATGACCCCAGAAATGTTCAGCTATTCCCCAACCAACAAAATTTCCCTTGTGACAGTTTTCCGTCAGTAGCTCCCTTCCACCCCCCCCCCCCCCCACAATTCACACCCCTAATAAACTTCAAAACCCCACACTTGACTCGCCCTCTCATGTCAAACAAACTCACCAGTCCCAGATAACCTCTAACCAGACCGAGACTGCCACCAAGAAAATTCCCCAAACTCGTCCTGTTAACAACCCCAAATCAGTACATCACTCCTCCCTCAATAACCCATGTCCTATGCCTAACTCTGCCCCCACTAATCCTCCCCAGTCCCACATAACCTTTAACCAGACCGAGACTGACACCAAGAAAATTCCCCAAATTCGTCCTCTTAACAACCCCAAATCAATACATCAGTCCTCTACCAATAACCCCTGTTCTACACCTAACTCTTCCCCCACCAACCCACCGCAGTCCCCCCAACAAATCCTGTGTTCTAACTCGCTCACCTCTCACCACCCTGACCCTCCCACACGCGCCATTAATCCTCCCCTCACGCGTGACGACCTAGGGACCCAACCATGTTCCCCCCCTTCCCCCAGAAATGCTCAGCTATTTCCCCACCAACAAAATTTCCCTTGTGACAGTTTTCCGTCAGTAGCTCCCTTCCATCCCCCCACAATTCACACCCCTAATAAACTTCAAAACCCCACACTTGACTCACCCCCTCATGACAGACAAACCCACCAATCCCATATAACCTCTAAACAAACCGTCACTGCCACCGACACACCCCACCACTCTGATCCTCCCACACGCGCCGTTAATCCTCCCCTCATTCGTGACGACCTAGGGACCCAACCATGTTCCCCCCCTTCCCCCAGAAATGCTCAGCTATCCCCCCACCAACAAAATTTCCCGGAGAGGGAAGTAAAATGCCCCAGAACGAGAAGCCCACCACAGAAGCCACGAGCGAACACCACACAGAAACACCCAAAGGAAAGGTCCACAGAACGAAAGGACCAGCTGACCGAGCCAGCCAATTCAGACAGGCCCAAGCCCGGAGGGCTAAGCAGCTCCAGGCCGCACCTATCTACCTTTTCTAAACTGACCATTTTCCACACCTCACGTACACTACCCCTCGTGTCCTACACTCCTAACTACAAAGATGATGAACAGGAATATACATTCATATTAAAAACACCCAAACCCTGTCCCGACATTGAGCCAATGCCAACACATCAGACAGCCATAATTATATCTATGTATGTTCTTACATCCGAGAAGTAGATGTTATATATCTTAGAAGTTAAAACACCCACGCCTGTCCCTAGACCTTGTATATCATTTCCCATGACGAGTATAGATATATGTAACCCGTGCTCAGTCGCCCCCTTGCATTGTTCCTCTAGTAACTAAGTGTCTCTAATATTAACTGCCACCAGTATTGATACGACATAGCGGCACTGTCCTTGTCGTATTGTGCCAAGTACAGATCAACCAGGTTTCATCACCTTATTAGGACGAAGACTATAATGTCATCGTTCATCGATGTATGCAATCCTTAGTTTAAGTATTAATATTAACATTCCCTAACATCTTGTCTTGCCAGACTAAGCTTCTGAAGACCCATCGCCCCATAAATCTATGTATTCAATCCTTAGGTTAAGTATTTTTATCCGCCATTGTGTTCACCTTTTTCCATTTACTTTTCCACAATTGTCATACGTCTTCCCCTTGCCTCCTTCGTATCCACAGTCCACACTACGCCAATTTACTTCGTGTCATACACCTCTTACCCCAACCAGAGATTATATAAGATAACCTGGTTACCAGTATCTGTCATAAGTACCCCGAAACAATAACTAAGTACCCCTACGAACTGCCGCTGTTGTTGGTATATTTATATTTAATAGAAAACGCAGTTCCCAGGGCCAGCTAATAGTATCCATAACCCCTCGGACTGATCACATAACTCTCTTTTCCAGACTCATATACCACCCCATAGTTGCATTCCCCGGTAGCATTTGGCTAACGTATTCTACTGCCTTTTCAAACTTCCATATCAACTGCAGCCTAATGCCACCCCCACGCCCAGAGACCTTAGGGTCAAATTCCCCTATAGCCCCCCTGCACTCCTCCCCTCTCATTATAAGACCCCGCACTTCTCTACTCTTGTCCGACCTAGCCTCTCTCTCATACCTCTTGAAGATGCTTGAATTGTCCGTTGCTAACGCTCTCCAACCTTTTATATATATACTCCTATCCAGCCTACCTTCACTTAGTAGGCCAGAACAACATTAGAACTTTACTAGCCCCTTGCATGCCATCTATTCTCTTACAACCCATTCACAACCCTGCACCCAATGGTCGTCGGTGCGAGGCTAGCCGCCTCGCCAGTAACTAACTTCTATTGCCATACTTCCAGATAAATGTGGCAGAGTTAGCAACCCAGTCTCCACCACATCCAGCAAACCCTACAATTAACAACCAGCCGAGTAAAACCAGCTAGCTAAGGCACCTTCGGTTTTGGTATTAAGGACGCCCACATCTGTCTCATACACGGAGGGTTATTACAAACACTGGTGATATGGCAAGCCCCTAGCCACAGCCGCCGGACGACTATCACAGAGAGAGGGCGCCCAGCTCCCCCTTTTTGCCCACCCGAGGAGGGAGACCCCCACCCCCGCGGAGGTATACCTGGCCCCTGTTTTGACTTCTGAGTCATTGCCAGGTAGCACAGGAATTCTTCCTATCGATGAACTAACCATGCATGATTAACACCTTTACTAACCTCTATTAACTCACAATAAACCATTTACCTTTCTTGCATACTCTGATCACTAAATTAGCACCTCAGCTATACCATAGAATGAAGATTGAACAATCTAAGAGAGACGCTCGTATCACAGCTGTCCCCATCCTCCTCGCAAAGTAGATCCAGTCTCTCTCCCCTAAATACTTCCAGTATAGCCAAAATAGTACCTCTTACTAAGGCTCAGTTATATGAAAATATAAAGGCTTCCTATAGCCATGTGCCACAACAGTAAATACCATCTTACCTAGTCCCCATATCTATTGAGAGCTCAAATAAGTCCATAAGACTCGAGATCCCTACTGTCTACAGGGTCCAGAACCGAGCCTATAAATCTAGCTCCCGCCCCCAGTCAAATCAGTTGAAAGCTAGACACCAACCAGGGGTCACTACCCTGCAGTTAACTTCTAGCTCTGCCCTTGTGTTGTTCCGGAGTGAGATTCCAGAGCCGGCAGACTCCGTGGCAGATTTGGATAGAAGGACCTGCCCACGTATTTGAGAACTTCACACATATGGGCCCCCTGGACGGCCGCGGAACCAGTCGTTAGCCCCCAACATCATGGACGCAAGATAACCAGGACCAGACCCATCAGATACTACCCAAGATTCCCTTTAGCAGTACTACATATTACTGTGCTGTTTAGAGATTCACTAATTAATATTTCTACGAAGTGGCTATCTCTTTGCCCCAGTATAATTCATATAACCATTCAATTAGGAAGTGCTAAGCGTATCAGTGTTCATTATTTAACAGGCGATACTAACTCTCGTAATCAACCATATGCCCAGATATTATTACCTAGAAGGAAACCCTAGTGATATCTGAAGGTTCGCCCACTGATTTGCATTCTATGTATTTCTGAGACAAGAATATAAAACTTAGATCAGTACCCCCTGAGGTTACTAGAATTCCCGTGCTCTAAAATACGCGTGTCTAATCTAGTCTGTGAACTACTACTTGTGCACCAGAGCTACCAGTAATAAATCTAACAGTGAATATGATTCTATAAGTAACATTGATGGTCTTCGGTATATAAACCTGTTGAATTAAAGTCAGTGATCAGAAGATTAATACCTGAACGTTGGAAGTGGGAGACTAGGCTCCATCCAGATCCACTTATGCTAGTGTTGTTCAATTCTATTATATTGTCTTGCACGAGTATTCTGCAGTGGTATATAAATAAACGTGATCGTGTAACTTGCTACCATGTGTTTCTTTGTGTTCTCTATTCCTCATATATTGTATTGTGCATGCAGCCTTATATACCCAGTCAATTAGAACTCACATTACCCAAGTTAAACCTGTAGAAAAACAGGGCATAACACTATCGATAACGAAGTACCGTATTGACAACCTTGTTACGAAAAAGACATTTTAGTACAATACTTTTTTATTAGGTTTCGCCGAGGGTTAAAACAAATGTTCTTATACTCTTTAGAGCATAGGCCTATAGATTCATTATTAGGCCTAATCTTCAAATATATCAAAACAAATTGTGGTATTAAAATAACATTAAACCGACATTTCTTTCTCTCTCTCCACTAGGTGGGCAGGCAGCCAGTGTAAGGGAAACGTGCGAGCCGTCATGGATTCTGGCATTAAAACCGTCAGTGCCAGCCAGGACCAAAATAACCACCACAATGAAGGTTTGTATTAATATATATATTTTTTTTTAGATTATCTGAGGAATTATATAACATTTGACAAGATTGTAGTTACCAGGTGTACCGCCCGTCTTGTTTACACTACGCGGACGCTCACCATCATCTTCCCATCTATTTTGACTGCCTTTGGATACAAAAATACATTACCCTAACCAAACAACCTAACCTAACCTAACCTAGTATTATAGATTTATAAGTATTTATTTTATTATAAGTAGGCTATGTATAGATGATTTATGTTGTATGTCGGTAGCGGTACACCTGGTAACTACATCCATCCCTAACATTTACCTCTATAATACTATGCCATCTTTTAAATTTGATTACCGGTATGGCTATCTATGAACATAGGGATGTGGCAACCCCATTGTAGGATTAGGTTTTTACACTATGCCCGAAAGGGAGGTTCTGGAGCTTCGAGCTTACTTTTAACCATCATGACAATTTTACCAACACACCTAAACATCGTTTGATGCGAAAATAGCCTCCCGAAAATATACCCAGGGCAGGAATTGAACCCGGGACCCTTGGGTACGAGGCAGACACCTTACCAGTTAGACCAATAGAGATATCTCACTTGGCCTGGTCGGCTCAGGTATATTTCCGAAATTCCGCATCTTGTTCAGACAGTTCAGTTTAGGCTAACCTATTTTTACTGACTTTACTTCATCGCTCATCATTTGTGGAGCAAATAGCGGCAAGAATATTAAGTGCGGGCGTACCGCCAGCCTAGTTTACACTACGCGTAGTGGCGTCGGACCTTTCCCATCATGTTCCCGTCTATTTTGACTGCCTTTGGATATAAAAATACATTAGCCTAACCAAACAACCTAACCTAGTATTCATGTAGTAATGACAGGGGGCAAATAGCAGAAAATATAGCGTCGAAATAGACGGGAACGTAACTGCGAGCGCACAACATGACAACCGTACACCCGGAAACTACATCCTTCCCCAAATAGCCCCTGGAGGTTGGGCCTGGGAGTTCCACCTCCAGAATTAACTCCAAATGATGGATCAGCAAGCCTCGGAGGCTCGGAGCTGGGCCGATTGCCTGCAAAGGACCCAGTTCTGGCTGATCCTCCCTACCTCTTTAAAGTAAAAAGGGTTTGGCTACTGACTGACTGACTGACTGATGAACAATTTTAGGCAGTACCGGTACTGTACTATTATTGGGTGAACCTGTGAAAATTCAATTGTGACCCTTATATAACTACTAAAGCTTGAATAACTTTGAGACTCTAATACATGTCCAACAACTATTAATACACTTCCAAATTGAATTTATATGTGATTTTTTTATGTTGTGTTGTACCTTTTCGGGCTCTGTCTCGAGTCGGCCACCCAGCTATGGTGTATGTGCCTGAGTATTATACATACCGTACATTAATGCACTTCAATTTTTCAGATGTGAGAAATATTCTGGCCTCTTGATTCTGGTGGGTTTATGAACTTGTGTTAGATGTATTGAGCTTTATTTGAGTTAGTGCAGTAATCAGAATTTATTTGAGTTATATATCCTCTGTAACTGAAGAAGGGCTAGAGAAAATGGGCTGCAAATTTCCATTTTAGATGTATTGAGCTTTGGTTGAGTTAGTGCAGTAATCAGAGTTTGTTTGAGCTATATATCCTATGTAACTCAAAAAGGGCTAGAGAAAATGGGCTGTAAATTTCCATGTTAGATGTATTGAGCTTTGGTGGAGCTAGTGCAGTAATCAGGGTTTGTTTGTGTTATATATCCTCTGTAAAACAAGAAGGGCTAGAGAAAATGAGCTGTCAATTTCCACACCTATTCTCTGGCAGCCTGGCTGCCTCTTCCCAACTGGTAGTAAAATTGGTTGATTACCTTTTCTCTAGTCCTATTTAATTAACCTGACAAGCGCGATATAGACCTAGGTGCTAGGGTAGTTATTTGTGCATTTCTAGCCCTGGATTCTGACAGAATTCGTTATATTTACAATATAAACCATTATTTGTTTTCGGTATGCTTTTATTTTACATATATGATGTATATATGAACCTTCAAGAGTGCTAAAATAAGTGGGAAAAGCATTTGGGTGGTGAAAAACGAAGATATTGGCCACCCGGTCATAATCTCAGGCGAGAGAGAGCCACAGGCAGCCCTCCCCTCTCGCTGTCTGGGAGTCAACTGAGACGAGCGGGGCGGTGTGTGCCGGTGTCTGGGTGTTGCATAACGATCTTTTATGCAACCCACTTGTGCTACATTATCGCGGGAGAGAAAAATAACCGATAAATGATGATAATAAGTGGATAAATAGGTGATAATTGAGGAGGGGGGGAGGGGGGAATAAGGTGGGGGAGGGGGAGGGGGAGGGGTGAGAAACACATGGATGAGTACTAGAGGGGAATTATCTCACCTAGAGACAAAATCCTTTGTTTTGATAGGCCCTTTTTTTTTTTGGAAGGCTTTTTTTATGGTCCTGCTTCCGTGAGGCCTATCGCGTTCCCTATAGGAAGCCTTCCGTGAGGCCTATCGCGCTTGCCGGGTTAATGAGAGGTTGAGGTCAGGATTTGGGATGAATGTAGTTACCGGGTGTACCACTACCGACATACAACATAAATCATCTATAAATACTTATAATAAAATAAATACTTATAAATCTATAATACTAGGTTGTTGTTGTTGTTGTTGTTGTTGTTGTTGTTGTTCCTCCCCAGGCTGCCTGGCCGAACAGCCCCAAGGTCCCGAGCAAGGCCAAGGCCATAGAGTGCCCCCACAAAACCCTCCCTGCTTACCACTAACAAAGCCCGGGTGACCGAAGCCACTCCAAGGCAGGGAGCTGAGGAGGGCGCGGAAACGCCCGGGAAACAAAAGCCCCACCCAAGGCCCTGTGCCCCTCAGCAATTATGAAGGGAAAGTTGAGGGGCAAGGGGAAAATGTGACGCTTTGGCTCCCAATCTGCCAACTTTTAGGTTGGCAGTAGCGAGGTCGATCCACGGAAAAGACGCCGTCACTTGAGATCTAGAAGATATATAAGTAAGAGGAACAGTCAGAGTAAGCTATGGGTATGGCAGAGATCACTCAGCTCTCACTCTGATAGACCAGCCCATCACCACATGACTAGAACCCAATCCTCTCGGCATCAGCTAGGAAAGGCCCTAGAAAGCCGCCTTTGGCGGAGGGATAGCTCCCCTATTTCAACTCCTTTCGGAGTTGGGCACCCGCCCAAACAACCAAACCTAACTAGGTTAGGTTAGGTTTGGTTGTTTGGTTAGGGTAATGTATTTTTGTATCCAAAGGCAGTCAAAATAGACGGGAACATGATGGTGAGCGTCCGCGTAGTGTAAACAAGACGGGCGGTACACCCGGTAACTACATTCTTGCCCAGGATTTTTGGCCTACCTATAATGAAAAAGGTGTAATGCAGTAATTAGAGCTGGGTATTCTATATAAATATTGTATGTATTTAACTTGGAAAATATACTTACATATACTCTATTAGTATACAGTATAATCATTTTTGAGCAAGAGAAGTACTGTTTATGTATAAATATTGTATATATTTAACTTTTAAAATCCATGTTCAGTACATGGATTTTCAAAGTTAAAAGTACATGTACACTACGCTACAAGTAGCTTTATAATATTTTTTTGGCAAGAATGTAGTTACCGGGTGTACCGCCCGTCTTGTTTACACTATGCGGACGCTCACCATCATGTTCCCGTCTATTTTGACTGCCTTTGGATACAAAAGTACATTACCCTAACCAAACAACCTAACCTTAACCCTCCAGCCCCGGCTATGTATTATATATATATTCCTCGAAACCCGGGTGTTTTGGCCGAAAAACTTCTAGGCTAGGCTACCGTATATTCGTTAATCAGACTGCTTCCCGCATTCCCGCTCATCCCCAAGCGTAGCTGTGTTATTTACCTGTAGAATGGCATTAAGTAGAGCTCTCTAAGTCAACTGGTTGAGCTGTGATGATGATTTCATTGGAGATAACTTTATGGCCAAAACAGCCACTTTACACCACTTTTCGATACTTAACAACAACATACAGGCACACACGAACAAGCGACGCTCTCCTTCTTGTGGCCGGAGATGCGGGGCGTTGGTCCAGCCGGCTGTTGTTTACATGCGTCGGACCGACGCCTCGCACACGAAGCTCACAGGCTTTCAACCACTGGGCGTTCAAGAGGCCTTCCGGGTACCTGTTATATGCTGTTTTATGGGCGTTCAAGAGCCCTTCCGTGGTGAGAGGGTTAAAGGTGAGGCTTTTTAGTTAGGTTAAGTATTGTATAGATGATTTATGTTGTATGTCGGTAGTGGTACACCCGGTAACTACATCCATCCCAATTTTTTTAGTAAGAGAAGTACAGTACCGGTACTGTAGGTGTAGTTTGTTCCACAGTACATTTAGTCTCTGTAAGATTGGTGTTTGTGTTTTGAAATACAGTGCTCAGTAAGTGTTGATTATAAACGATGAAAAAGTATTGGTAAAACATCTACTGTTGTCACATTTAACTGATACCATATTGCTACTCTATCGCTCAGAGCAATAGCTAGTTTTAATACAGACAGAGTTAATTATTTATTTTGATACATTATAAAAATCAAAGCACTAACATTCACATTTTACAGAAGACTCGGATATGGATGCTCACGAGATGACGCCCGTGAGTGGAGCAGGGGTAAGCGAGCGATGCGTGGTTATTGCCGGGCCAGGCGGGCAGCGAGGGAGGGAGCAGTGTCGGGCGTGGAACTTGTCATTATTCCGGCCGTTCTCCGCGAAGCACAACCCTACCAAGCTACAGCGCTGTGGACATGCCTTCCTCTGTCCGCCCCACAGTATGGTCAGTTGAATTACACTTAGTTACACTTAGTTGTATTCCGTCCGTTAGTGACACAGTTGAGCTGGGGCTCCACTGCGACCAGGCAGCTCCCTTTCTTCCACTCTCCATTCCAGAAGTCGGTTGGAGTTGGTGCTGGGGTATCCTGGTGTTGGTGGCCGGTCCGGTATTTTGGCCAGCCACATGTCCAAGTGTTTCTTGAAGGTGTCTGGAGACACCCCGGTCATGTTCCTGAGAGGGGCTGGTATACAGTTGAACAGTCTGGTTCCATTGTATGTAAAGCTGTGATGGATCAGGGATTTGATTTTTTGTGTTGATCCCGGCGTAGTCCTCACATAGCACAGCCTCCCTCGCCTTTGGTGCTGAGTCTCTTGGATGTTTGGATTTGGTACCTTTTTTTCCAAAATCTTCCAGACGTAGATGATGATGTATCTCTCCCTACGTCTTTGAAGTGAGTACAGCTGCAGCTCCTTAAGTCTCTCCCAGTAGTTAAAGTGTTGAAACCCATGGATTTTACTGGTGAATGTCCTCTGGGTGGCTTCAATTTCTGTTATTTCTCCTACTTTTTGGGGAGACCAGAGCTGGGAGCAGTACTCCAGTCGTGGTAGGACCAGTGACTTCCACAGTGTTAGCATACACCTCTCATTTCTTGTGTGGAAGGTTCTCAGGATCCAGCCTGCTATTTGTTTTGCTGTTGTTGTGGCTTTGGTAATATGCTGGGAAAAAGTGGCGTCACTGCTCATATTTACTCCCAAGTCCTTCACTGTGTCCTTGGCGGTAATTTCTTGCTGTCCACTTTTGTAGTTGGTGTCGTTTTGTAGTGCTCTCTTGTTCCCGTACCTTAGAAGCTCGAACTTGTCTCCGTTTAGGGCCATGTTGTTTTCTTCTGCCCACTTCAGGATTTTGTCCAACTCTTGTTGTAGTAGCTGAGCATCATGTTGTGAGGTGATTTTCTTCATGAGTCTGGTGTCGTCTGCAAACGATGTGGCTGTTGAGTGTTCCAGGTCCCTGTCGATGTCTCCTATCATGATGAGGAATAGGAGAGGTCCCAGTATTGATCCTTGTGGTACTCCGCTGATGACCCCACCTGCTTCTGATAGGCTTCCTTAAACCGTGACTCTTTGTTTTCTGTTGGTGATGAAGCTGTGGAGCCATCTTCCAAGGTCTCCCCCTATTCCCAGTGATTTGAGTTTATGTAGAAGGATCCCATGGTCCACCTTGTCAAAAGCTTTGGCGAAATCTAGATATATGACGTCTACATTTTCTCCGTCTTGAATATCCTGTAGGATTTTGTCGTAGTGTGATAGTAGTTGGGAGAGGCAGGAGCGGCCTTTTCTAAAGCCATGTTGCCCCTCGTTGAACGCCTCGTTATCTTCCAGGAAGCTGACCATCTTAGCTCGTATTGTTCTTTCTATGATTTTAATAAGATGTGACGTCAGCACCACTGGTCTGTAATTTTTGGCTATGCCTTTACTACCCCCTTTGTGTATTGGTGTGACATTACCTTCTTTTAGGGATTGTGGTACATATCCAGTTTGGAGGGACTTGCTCCACAGCAGTTTTAGAGGCAGGGCTAGCTGATGTTTGCAGTTTTTTAGAAGTTGGGCATGAAAGCCGTCTGGTCCTGCCGCAGAGTTTGGTCCAATCTTGTCGATGGCTGCTATTATGTCCTCTGTTGATACTGTTACCGAGGAGAGTTGATGTGGTGTCCCTGGAGCGTTGCCAAAGAAAGTCGTTGCATTCTCGATTTTCTTGTCTTCATTTGGCGGGCTGAAGACACTTTCATACTGCTGTTTGAGTATCTTGGCCATTTCGGTTGGGTCACTCTCAAGTTCGCCCGTAGGTTTTGCAAGTGGTCCTATTGTTGAGGTGTTCCTGAGTCTCCTTTTTGCGTATGCATAGAAGAATTTGCTATTTACTCGTATGTTTGCAACTGCTTGGAGTTCTTCGCGTGTTCTTTGCTCTTGGTGTGACTGGATGAGTTTACGTTCAACTTCATCGAGCTCTTCTTGTAGTTTGGTGATACTGTGCGCATAGCTGGTCTTCCTTTGCTTGGCTCTCAAGTACGTCCTTTTCTTCATTAGTATTTTTCTATCTCTGGGAATCTGCTTGATCTGCTTCCTGCTTGATTTGGGTGGTATGGTGTTTTTACAGGTCTCCAGGCATTGTTTCTGGAGGATACTGAGAGTTTCGTCGACGTTTTTATCTTCGAATAGTGCCCTCCAATCCGTTCCTGCCAGTTCTGCTCTCAGTCTGTCCCAGTCTATATCTTTGCTGTAGAAGTTGAGATCTTTCAGAGAGGTGCAGGGTATTTGGCTTGATTCCTGTTGACATCTTCTTGGTGGTGTGGCGGCTGGTGTGGGGGTTCTAACTTTGATGAGGCTGTGGTCGGACATTATAGTTTTTACAGTTTCGTACGAGTGTACCAGGTCGAAGTTGTTGCCAAATAGTAAGTCCAGTGTGTTGTTGCCTCTTGTAGGTTCCTCGATGTATTGCTTCATGTATGCAGTGTCCATGATAGTCATTAGCTCCTTGGCTTGCTGTTTTTCATCCCTGGTTCCTCCATCTATTTTCATAGTTGCCCAATTGATGATGGGCAGGTTGAAATCTCCTGTGATGATGACATCCGTAGCGGGAGTTGGAAGATTTTGTAGGAGTGATTGTATCTTCTCTGTGACCTCCTTGAAAATTTCCCCTGTGGTGTTTGGAGGTCGGTACAAAATTATGATGAGCATGTCTGTTTGTCTTATGTGTACTGCTAGTAGCTCTGTTGTGCCGTTTGAGAATGCAACTAAAGTTTCGGTATTTGCAGCCATATCCTCCCTTAGGTAGAGTGCTACTCCTCCGTGGCTTCTGTCCTCTCTGTCGGCTCTGAATAGAGTGAAATTATGGATATTGATCTCTGCATCCAAAATGTTTTCGTTCAGGTGTGTTTCTGTGAGGGCTAGAAAAATTGAGTTGTCTTCCTCTGCAATTTCTTCCAACATAGGGACTTTACATTGATTGTTTCGTGGGTAAAGTCCTCTGATGTTGCCCACAAAAAAACTAGTTAGTGGTAGTTGCACCTTCCTCTGTGGTTCATGTCTGGCCCCTCGGTTTGGGCTAGGAATCTCTCCATTATCACTTGAGACCGTTTTTCCACTTCCAGAAGACGTCCCATTACTACCTCTAAAAAAGCACCTTGGTCGGGCATAGCCGTGTGTACCGCTGCTGATCTGACCTTGTGAGTTTGCTGGATGGTTGGCCAGCTTCTGAGGGCATTGCGTTGGCTTTCTAATTTTTCCTCATGTGTTGGTGTGTAAGCAAATTCCCTTTGAATGTGTCCTGTAGCGTGTTCCCTTGGTTTGTTGACGTTGTTTCTGGGCGTCAGTATTTTGGTTCCCTTGATGTGTGGAAGATTGCAGTCTCTCATAGTACATGCCCTTTTGTTGAGTGAGATTCTGCATACATATGGGTGGTAGTCGATGCACTTCCATCCACGCTTGCAACCGATTCTTTCATCCCGCCCGTGCTTCATGAATTTTGCACATATTTTTGGGTGGTCTTGTTTGCATCCCATGCCCACTACTCCATATCGGCATTCATTTCTTAGGTAGAAATTGCATACTTCCATGCTTTTCCTCCTAATATCGGTGCCCCTGTATTCAGCTCTGGGCCTAGGTCTCCATGAATTTGTATTTACAGCACTAACCTCACCTGTTCTTCTGTATGTAGGAGCATTATGGCTGCATCCGTTGCATGTGGGGTGTGTGCTCGTTGGGGTCCCCGACCTCACCTGTCTTGCTGCATTTTGAGGAGGCTCTGCCGTGTCTGCTAGTGTTGCGGGGGGGAGGCTATGGGCATCTGGCATTGTGATGCTAATGTTTCCTGGTGTTTTCCCCAGACCTAGATCTAGGCCTATAGCCACGTTTGTTGTGTTATTGGTATGGGGGTTGTCACCGTCACTCTTGCCTACGGCTACTTCTGGGCTTTTGGGTAGGCCTTGGCCTAGGTCAGTGTCTCCAGTTAATTCCTTGGTTGTTGGAGTATTGTCAGCTGGCGTGTTGGTGACAGCTTTGTTTCTCTGGAGCTGAACATGGATTTTTCTTACCTTACTTATCGCTCCAGAATTGGTTATTCGTTCCTTGTGTTGGAGAACGGCTGCTTCTGCCTCGGCCACCCACTCACCTTTTGTGTCAAACTTTGTTAGGCAGTATGTTTTGCACATGAATTTCCTTGGCGTTTTTGCATAGTTGAGAATTTGATAGGCAGGGAGTTCTGTGCAGAAATAGTGCAGCCAATCCTGGCAGTAGTCGCATTGGATTGCATTTTTTTCACCTGCGAACTTGATTCCGCAGTCGGGGCACTCTGGGTCGGATTTGTTTTGATCCCCGTCCATTGTTGGCGTCATGTTCTTAGTCACTGTTTTTTTTTTCTCTTATTTTCACTTCAATCCTTCTGTTTCGGACTTTGTTTCTTGTATGTGTGCACTCACTAAGTGTTTATGTGGGTTATTCTGTCTTTGGTAATCACCGATTGCACTTTCTTTACGAGAAACACTTGATAATGTATGGAGCTACAGTGTGACGTGGCCTTGACCTTGACATGTTAACAACTATTCAAATTATAATGTAAAATTTGCAAACTAAACAAACCAAAACTGGGACGATACAAGATAAGGGTAAAATAACTTATCAAATTCACTATGTGGAAATAACGCTTACTAAAATAAAATTTATGAAATAAAAGAACACAATCCACCACATAGGGTGTACATTACTAAAAAAAAAAAAAATTTTTTTTTTTTTTGAGACAATGAACGGAGGAAGGAAAAACACAGATAAAACAAAAAGGTCCATGTGCCTAAAGGCATCCTCCATTCATAAAATGTTTGTAACAACTGGATTTAAACATTTGTAGATTGTAAGTTTGTGGAAAGCAATTCGAGGGAAGTGAATTCCAAAGAGTAGTAGCTCTGGGGATAAATGAATTCTGATATGCAGAAGTTCTGCATTGTGGAGGAGAAAGTGTAAATTCATGGGCGCTCTCAGCTGCCCTAGTTCTACGGGGAAAGATGTGGAGAGGCGGCACAATTGAAGCAAGTTCCTCGGAACAATTGCTGTGAAAATATCTAGAATAATGCAAGGGATGCAACGTTTCTTCGTATGGATAATGTAGGAAGGTCCTGTGGGATTGCAGGGTTATTGATTAATCTAATAGCTTTGTTTTGAATTTTGTCCAACTGCCTCAATGCAACCACTCCACTTCCACCCCACAGAGGTGAACAGTAATCCATCTGAGAACGCACATGACTTTTATATATTACGGCCAACTGCTCGTCAGTGAAGAATTCTCGAACTCTGTACAGGAGTCCCAGTTTTTTAGAGGCATTCTTAGCAATGCTTCTAACATAATGTGTCCAGCTCAAGTTAGTAGTTAATGTTACACCGAGAATGTCAATACTAGGGGAAGTGGGAATATTTACATCATTAAAAAATATAAGGGAGTCAGTGAGATTCTGTCGGTTAGAAAATTGAATGTACTTGGTTTTCTGTGCATTAAAGGAAACTAGATTCTTTTGTCCCCATCCATTAATTCTAGAAAGGTCCTGGTTCAGAGAAATTGCAGTGTTTATTTTTGAATTTGTAAGATCGGGTTGGGTGAAAGAATTGGTAAATGTGAAGGAACTGTGGAGTGTTGAGTCATCTGCGTAGGAATGTATTGGATTATGAGTGGTAGATATGAGATAATTGATATGAATAAGGAACAGAATTGGGGCCAAAACTGATCCCTGGGGAACACCAGCATTTATTGAGTGAAATTGAGAATAAAGGCCATCTACCATTACACGTATTTTTCTGGTATGAAGATAAGAAGAAATTAGTGGAACTAATGATGCAAGGCCGTAGTGTGACATCTTCGACAATAAGGATTGATGCCAGACTCTATCAAATGCCTTTGATATATCCAGTGCTATTGTATGTGTTTCACCATGTTGGTCTGTAGCTTGGTTGATTTGATGCGTAAGAAGGCAAAGCATGTCTGCAGTTGATCGACATCGTCTAAAACCATATTGCCTATCACTGATTAATTTATTATTCTCAAGATGCTTAATTATGTGATTATTTAATATAATTTCAAAGACTTTACCAAGAGTGGAAGTTATAGCTATTGGTCTGTAGTTTGATGGATCTGAAGAGGCACCTTTTTTAGGAACTGGATGGATGTTTGCTTCTTTCCAGGGTACTGGGAAGCATGAGGTATGAGTACACAGACGGAAAAAATTTGCCAATACAGGAGCGAGCACCAAGGAGCAATTCTTAAGTACTATTGGAGAAATTTCATCTGGACCAGGAGCCTTAGGCCTATCTACTGAGAGATTCTGCAAAATAGTTTTGACATGTCTGGTGTGGATCTTAAGTGAGGGAATTTCAGGCGAATTAAAATTAAGTACAGGTACATCTTGATTTATTTCATCTAAGGTTGAGTTGGTGGAGAAAATATCCGCAAGAAGGTTAGCTTTACCTCGTGGGTCACTTACAAGATTGCCAGTCGGAGATTTTAATGGTGGAATGGATGAAGCAGTAGTGAAGTTGGATTTAAATGAGTTAAGAGTAGACCAAAATATTTTGTTATCATTTGGATTATTTAGAAGTTTATTTGCCTGCTTGTGGAGAAAGTTTGATTTAGTTAGGTTAAATACAGTTTTGGCATGATTTCTGATGTTTCTAAAGTAATTAAAGGCTTCATGTGTTTTTTATCTTGTGTATGCATTGTAGGCTATTGCTTTTTGTTCAGTTACTCTAGCACAATTATGGTCAAACCATGTAGGTGAATTAGATCTTTTACTGTACTTTTGATGAGGAATAAAAGTTTCCATTCCAATTTTTACAAAATCTTGTATGTGGCTCAAGGTGGAGTGTTCATCATTAGAAAAGAAAGAGGTCCAGGGAATATCAATAAAGAAACCTTGAAGACCCTCCCAGTCTGCCCTATCGTAATGCCATTTAGTCACCAAAACAGGTTCAGAGTGGGAAGGTGTGGTAGGTGATAGACAGGTGGCCTGTATCAGACAGTGATCAGAAGATCCAAGTGGGGACCTCGCTGTAACATCATAATTTTCTGAATTGGTTGATAAAATAAGTCCAGTAGGTGGGAATTATGATTAGGATTATCTGGTACACGGGTGGGTTGGTTGACTAGTTGAGTGAGATTAAATGAGTCTGCAAATAGCTCACATTCAAGACCAGCATCATCAGTCCTGGCTGAATGAGTGAGCCATTCAACATTATGGACATTAAAATCACCCAACACAGTGATTTCAGAAGAAGCATTTAAGTTGAGGACACTGAGTTGTGAGGACAGAGAATCAAAAAGACTTTGCTCTGGAGGAGTATTTAGGGAACGGTAGATGCAACATATGTATTTAAATTTACCAGCAGAAATTAATTTGTATATAGAATAATCAAAATAGGGACAATTGAAACTAGTAACCTCCTCCAGGGCAATTTCAGATTTTGCGAAGCAACATACACCTCCCTTAGGTCTGAAATTTTGGAGCAGTTGATAACCTGGAAAATTAAATCTAGACGTGTCAGATGTGGATGTTACTTGAGTCTCTGTCAAAAAAAGGAGAGTAGGGGATTCTGCTTGAAGAAATTGGTGTACAGAATTGATGTTAGAGTGAAGTCCCCTTATGTTACTAAAGAAAAAGCTGCACCGACGAGCAGCTTTGGGACGTTGCAATGCTCTTGACACAGTCGCATGATGACGACCGGGAGGGCCCTGTGTCAATGACCCAACCCTGCCGGGGGTGGATATCCGAGGGACCACCAGGTTTGCTCTTAACAATTGTACTGCCATATTTATTTGGTAAAGGTGTATGGTGTTACATGTATGATATGTAGTGGGAAGAGTAGTGTTTTATGGATAGAGGATAGCGATGTAGGGCAATGTCGTGAAGTTGGATGTGTATGTTGTATAAAGAGGGTTTTCCTGATACCCCTGATGTGTGAGGCAGAAAGATATGTATCCAGCTACCAGGGCCTGGGAGAGAAAATGGAATTCAGGCTATTCCCTGAGTCTCCCGAAACCTTGGCGGTAGTACTTCCCTGGGCGGGGCTGCCTACCCCTACTACCTACAATAACATGAGCAAGTTAATCTGTTAATATCATTGTCTAACTGTCTTGATGGTGTGATGGTTAGAGTGTTTAAGATCTGTATGTGGTAACCCAGGTTCAAATCCCGGTAGGATCACATGATTTCATTAATTTCATTGGGAGGTGTTTCGTGTTGGGAGTGAAACTAATATACTGTATTAGATTATTTATTTCACCCTCAACACCAAACACCTCCCAATGAAATTTATGAAACCGTGTGATCCTACCGAGATTCGAACCTGGGTTACCACATACAGATCTTAACCCTCTCACGTTCTTGACGCAATTTTGAGCCTATTAGGGATACTTTAAAGCCTTTGTTACCATCAGGGGTATTTAGACACCTTTAGTTTAGTTACTTCAACCTCTGCAGTTGTCTTTGAGTTAGCTGTGGGCAGAAAACTAATTTTGGAGCGGTAATTATAAGAGCGAGAGAACTCTATTTATTATTGCTAATCTGGCAACCTCTGTGTCATAAAAATGTGAAAGGGTTAATCATTCAAACCATTACACCATCAAGACAATTAAAGGTTATGTACATGACTACGATTTTATATCCATTTAATTATAGGTTGGTAAAATAATGACAGGCACGGTAATATGTCTGGCGTACGGCACTCGAAGCCGGTATCACACAAGCACCGTTTCCCTCAACATTTATCCTCAACACTGGTCTGGCAGCTTAAGAGGTCAACATTTAACGTATTTGTCACCTATATTCATCCACCATCAGTCTAGTTTCCGATACCAGTACAAAATATTCCAGAAATTTTGCCCGTAAAATGTTGATCATCGAATGTTGACTATACTGTAAGAAACTGTAAGATAAAGGCTCTCGTGTGATAGCGGCTTTAGTGGGGATCATGTTACATTGAATCATCGTTATCTTACAGTTTGGTGAAATAATGACAGGCACGGTAATATTATGCCTGGCGTACGGGGCCCTAGTCGGGATCGTGGGTGCCGATGAATATTACAGGTTATTTCTCCTCCTTTCTTATAAACATCTTTGTCCCCTAATCCAGACCAATAAGTATAATAATGATTGTATGACTGTTATATTGAATCATCCTTTTCTTACAGGTTGGTGAAATAATGACAGGCACGGTAATATTATGCCTGGCGTACGGAGCCCTCGTCGGGATCGTGGGTGCCGGGGGGAACCTCTTCTCCCTCCTGGTCCTCTTCCTGGTGGCGGGGGCAGCCGTGACACCGCTACGATTACCACCACTCCTGGGCATGTTGGTGGCGGGGATAGTACTCAATAGTGTCCCCCGCTTGGACTACATCGGCAACAATACAGTATTGACAAACATTGGTCTGCCACTCTCAGGTAACTTTTATTCATTAGTTTATTCAAGTTCATTGGGGTTTGTATCTATCTATCTATCTATTGCCTGACGCCGTGATCCCCGAAGGGGTGGTCACGAACGAACCGCCCCCATGCACCTCTGTCTCCAGTCAGTCGACGCCTCTCCCCCAACCAGCACCGCCTTCGTTCATATACTTCCTCACTCCATCCTTCCATTGATGATTATTGTTAAGAACGGGGTGTTACTTATTTTCAAAAAATTAGAGAGTTTAACGGTGGCTTATAACACTGCCTCCTTTAACCCTTAAAGAGCGACGCTTGACTTTCATGCACCAATTTGCAGCAAGTTAGGAGCATTATTAAGGCTTTTAAAGGGTTAAAATCGAGTGCAAATGGCCGGGAGCGCAGCAGGCCACACGTCCGACACCCAGGGCTTACTGCCACCTACTGACTCACGCTCCCTGTGTTCTCGAGAGGCCGGCAGTGTAGCCAGTAGTGAGCATAGCTGGAAAAAATATACCGCTATACGCTAAACTCCCATGTTGGTGGCACCACTACATGAGAACCACGAGTGCTACGTAGCTCGTTCTGGTCTCATTTTGAAGCTTTTAGCGCCTAGTTTTTTGCTAAATACATTTCTTTCATGCAGATACTTGATTGATCATTCAGGAGGGCCTGAATATGCCCAAAATAGCCCAAAACACCCCGCTAGACAAGAGTTAAACTTATATTTCTTTATATCGTTATTGTGGATTGTGTTCTTTTATTTCATAATTTTATTTTAGTAAGCGTTGTTTCCACATAGCGATTTTGATAAGTTATTTTACCTTGATCTTGTATCGTCCCAGTTTTGGTTTGTTTAGTTTGCAAGTTTTACATTTTAATTTTAATAATTATTTAAGGGATTTTTTTTGTATTCTAATTTACTCCCTAAACCTCCATCAAGCTTAAACAAATACATGTGTAAAATTTTTGGCAAGAATGTTAAGTGCGGGCGTACCGCCAGCCTTGTTTACACTACGCGTAGTGGCGTCGGACCTTTGCCATCATGTTCCCGTCTATTTTGAATGCCTTTGGATACAATAATATGTTGAAGGGGGCTTTGCCCCCCCTCACCCCCCTCCATGACATATTGTCATCATCATATATATTGCCAGCAGGGGGCAAATTACCGAAAAAATCGCTGTCAAAATAGACGCGAACTTAACCCGTTGAGCCCCGGCTAGTTATAATATTTTGTTCACCCCAGTCCCAAGCCATTTTCACTTCTTTTTTTTTTTTTGCTAAAATGGAAGACAAGGATGAGAAATGAAAAAAAAAAAAAAATCACCTCGGATATTTTTTTTTGGGGGGGGGGGAGCCTCAAAAAAATGTGTTGAGCCAAAATTGAAGAGAATGGTGAGAAATGAAGACAAAAAAATCACCTCGGTCATTTGGGGGGGGGGGGGGGGGTCGAAAGTTCGTCTCCCCCGCATGACCACCCGCCCGGGAGCACTAGGGTGAAAACTGAGTATGGCATTGTACGGCATACATCCTAAGGAGTGTCTCACATAAATCTCAAGCCTCTAGCTCCCATACGACCGGAGTAATGAAGGTTCAAAGTGGCGGTGAACTAAGGGTGTAAAGTATCCCCACTAAGCCCACCACCACCGGCCGCGCGGCTGTCTTGGCCCGCTCACACCTACCGGCCCGGCTCCCACACACACTACGGTACCTCCCCCTCCTATTCTCCCGCCATTTCCTACCTTACGAGCCACGTAAATGATTTTAATATGCCGGACGCACGTGATGCGTCGCTGGGAGTTGGTGATAACAAACTGCCGACGCATCACGTGCGACGCTGGGTCTCAATGGGTTAACCATGGCGATCGATAAATGTAAACATGACGGCGGCGGGGGAGGCGTCGGACCTTTGCAATCATGTTCCCGTCTATTTTGAATGCCATTGGATACAAAAATATGTTGAGGGGGGGCTTTGCCCCCCTCACCCCCCCATGACATATTGTCATCATCATCATATACAGTATATTGCCAGCAGGGGTCAAATAACCGAAAAAATCGCCGTCAAAATAGACGCGAAGAAAGGTTAGAACGGTTTCGTGGGTTTAGGAGTACAGATAAGAAGGTAGAAGAGATTATTAATGTTGTGAATGATCTGGAAGAGTGAAACGGAGAAATGGACGGGGGACATTGGTGAGAAAATCAAGGTATTGTGCGAACTATGTGGTGCGTCGGGTGGGGCAGGGAATAGGCCTAGGCTTAGTGAAGGAAGCGAATGTGGGCCTATTTCGGAAGCTAATAAGAACCTAGAGATGGTATTAAACAGGGTAGAGGAATTAGGAGCAGAGAATATGGCATTAAAGAAGCAGCTGAAGGAATACAAAGGACGATTCAAGGAAGTGAAGGAGTCAACTGCATGGACGGTGGTAGGTGAACAGAAAGTTAAGGATTTGGAGGAAATTGTGAAAGAACAAAAGGAGGAAATGAATAAGACAAAACAAAGTTTTGAGAGTGCAGTCTTAGGTGTCATGAAGAACAAGGAGAGTGTCGTGAGAGAGGCCATGGACAGGGATAGAGGTATAATCATGCATGGAGATATAGAGGCTCATATGAATGATAATGGAGTGAGAAAAGTGAGAGATATGGAGAAAGTGAAGGAGGTCATGAAAGCTGTTGATGTAGATGGATGTGGATGGGATGGGCAGGTGGAGGAAGTCAGTAGGATAGGTAGATATCGAAGGGGGGAGATGAGACTTATAAGGGTACAGTTTAAAACCAGGGCAGTGGTAGAGACAGTTTTGACAAATTTTAGTTGGAGACTAAACACAAATGAAGAACTGAAACATATAAGATTAAAGGAGGATTTGAGCATAGAACAAAGAAAAAAAATAAAGGAACTACAGGAAAAGGCTGATAAGGAAAATGGAAAGTTGGGTGAGGAGGATAAGAAGAAGTTTTTCTGGAGAGTGAGGGACGGGAAATTGAAGAAGTGGTTTATACGAATAGAAGGGAGAAGGAGAGCTGGGAGGGAAGAGAATGTGACAAGTTGTGGCAGAGGTGCAGAGCAGGGTGGAAGCGTCTCGGGGAGAGACAGGAGAAGAAGCTGCAGACCCAGTACCGGTAGTGTGAGGGGGGGAGTAGGGCACGGACAGGAGGAGCGGGATGATGTAGCTGCTGAAGGAATGGTAGAAAGATTAAGGATTATGTTTAGTAGTGTTAATGTGTTTACCCAGGACAAGAAAAGAGAACTGATATACATGTAGGTTGCAGGATGAAGAGGAAAAATCTGATGTCATAGCCTTACAGGAAGTAAGACCAAAAAATGCTAGAATTGAAAGGGAACTGGTGGAGTATAGTTTGGAGGGTTTTGAGTTGTACGAGAGGAATGCTATTAGAGCAGAGGTTGGAAGAGGACTGTTTATTTATGTAAGAAAAGAGCTCAAGGTAAATGAGGTGGATATGAGACAGCAGTATTGTTAGTATTTGTGTATAGAAGTAAAATGTGCAAGAGGGTCAATTCTAATTGCCTCTATATATAGAAGCCCAAATAATAGTAGGGAAGAGGATGATAACCTACTGAAAGCAATGGAGGAAATAGATAATAGAGAGAACAAATATAAGATTTTGATTGGAGATTTCAATTTGCCAAGGATCAACTGGGCAAATTGTACTACTCCAGCGGGACAGTGTAGCCTGGAAAACAAGTTTATAGAGAAAGTGAGAGATTGATTTTAATGCAACATATTACAGAGATGACAAGATATAGAGATGGGAAGCAGGGGAGTGTACTTGATTTATTTTTTAGCAATGAGGAGGATATAGTGGAACATCATCCCGAACATGTCAATGTGGATAGCCCTATAGGTCGTAGTGACCATGCCTGTACAAGTTTTAGTTGCAATATTAAAACAGAGAGGGATAATAGAAGCAATACAAAAATATACATGTATGACAGAGCAGATTATGAGCTGCTGAGGTGTTTTGACATTGACTGGGGGGAATACTTGAACGGTGAAGACGCAGAAGGAATGTGGAGGAAGATTAGAGTCAAACTGGAGGATGCTATATCCAAATGTGTACCAGTAAGGGAATATAAGGATAAAACAAAATTGAGGAAAAGAACGAACCCAGAATTACCAATGAAAAGAAAGCTGTGGACTTTGATAAGAAGAAACGATTGTGGGATAGATTAAAAGTGTTAAAAAAGAACAGGGGTCTAGTATAGAAGCTAAAGTAGTGGATTTGGAACGTAGACAAATAAACAATAAAATAAGGTGGGAGACAAGGAGGGTGGTAAAAGAGAGGGAGAGAGAGATTGCAAGAAACGTGAAGGATAATCCAAAAATATTCTGGAAGTACATTCAGGAAAAGTTAACAAGAAGAGTAGGGATCCCAGAGCTGGTAGGGGGGTTGGATGATGGGAGTAGATCGGAGACTGATAAGGAGAAAGCAGAGGTGCTGGGGAAATACTTTGGGGGGGTACTAACAGTGGAGTCGGATGATGCAGTGCCTACTATTCCCATCAAACAGGCACCGGCACTAGAACTAATAGAGTTTTCCCATGCTAGAATAAGAAGGGCTATAGAAAAAATGAACAGAAGTAAGTCCCCGGGACCGGATGGGATACACCCAAGAATCATAAAGGAAGGAGGTGAGATGTTAGTAGAGCCATTGAAAATGTTATTTGAGGTATCGTTTAATACAGGACAAATCCCGATGGACTGGAGAAAGGCGAACATAACAGCTATATTTAAGAAGGGAAAGAGAAATGACCCAGGAAATTATAGACCAGTCAATTTGACAAGTGTTGTGTGTAAACTAATGGAAACGGTAATTAGAGAAGGAATAATGGAGCATATGAAATCAAACCAACTTTTCAGTGGGAGACAGTTCGGATTCTTGCCGGGGAGGTCGACGGTACTACAGCTAATTAAGGTGGTAGATGATTGGATGCAAATTCTAGAGGATGGTGATGTAATAGACGTGGTATATTGCGATTTTATGAAGGCCTTCGATAAGGTCCCACATAAAAGGTTAATAGAGAAAGTTAGACGCTATAATATAGGGGAGAAATGTGTGAAATGGATAGAAGCCTTCCTGAAAGATCAGAGACAGAGGGTACTGGTGAATGGAATAGGCTCGGGGTGGAGGGAAATTACAAGTGGGGTACCTCAGGGATCTGTGTTGGGACTACTACTGTTCGTTATATTTATCAACGACTTACCTGAAGTTATAACTAATGGAAGTGAGGTATACCTGTATGCGGATGACACTAAGCTGTATAGAAGAGTGAGGAGTAAGGAAGATGTGGGTTTGCTTCAAGGAGATGTGGAGGGCATGAAGGGATGGTCTGAGCATTGGTTAATGCCTTTTCATCCAAAAAAATGCAAGTACATGCGGATTGGGACAAGCAAGATAGACAAGGTAGGATACAGTATGTATGAAGTGATGGAGGAAGTGAATGCAGAAAAGGATATAGGAGTAGTGATAGACAATAAGTTAAATTTCTCAGAACATTTAGCAGAAAAGATAAACAAAGCCAATAGAATTGTAGGGCTGATAAGGAGGACATTTGTGTCACTTGACGAAGAAATCTTCAGGAATCTCTATACAGCGCTGGTTAGGCCGCACCTGGAATATGCGAACCAGGTGTGGGCTCCATATATGGTAAAGGATATACAAGCAGTGGAGAAGGTGCAGAGGAGAGGTAGCAAGCTAGTACCAACGTTGAAGAACGCGGGCTATGAGCAGAGGTTGAGGACACTGGCATATAGGAGAAAGAGAAGGGATATGATAGAGACTTTTAAGATAGTGTCAGGAAAGTATAATGAGGATGTGTGTGAAGGTATCTTCTTGATGCGGGAGGGAACAAGAACGAGAGGACACTCTAAGAAAATTTACAAAGAAAGAAATAGGCTTGAAAAGGCAAAGAACTAATTTTGTGATAGAGTGGTAAATGAGTGGAACGCACTGCCCCAGTATGTAGTCGATTCCGAATCAATAAGGCAGTTTGAAAGTAATCTTGATAAGCATGGGGAAGACAAGATTTGAAGTTTGATTATAAAGCAAAAATACAGAATAGTAAAAATGTTGCATCTGCTACCGCCGCCGCCAACACCGTGAACGACCGCAGCAGTGCAAGTACTGTACTGGTACTGAGCTGGATGCACAGGCCTAGTTTGCCTTTTTCCAGAGGATCTACTGTAAAAAAATGTAAGAAGTTAACCACGGCGATCGCCTTATGTAAACATGACGACCGTACGCCCGGAATCTACATCCATCCCCATTTTTTTAATATATTAATTGATAGAGTGAGTGTAGTGGTGACTTTATTGATGTCCATCAATCTATCTATCTATTGCCAGACGCCTTACTCCCCTTAATGGGGGTGGCCATACACAAAATGCCCCCAAGCAAACCTATCCCCTGTAAGAGGGACAACCCATGCCAGTTTATTGAAGGACTTCCAGGATTGACCACTCAATTTAGGGTCCATCTGACTCCGAGGCCTTTTATGTATTTTTTAGCACTATTTTTCTACAGTGGTGTGCGGCTAATCCATCCACTAACCTGCTTCACCCTAAGATAGCAGTACTGATTTGTATAAGGTTTACTCCCCTAGACAGGTTGCCGACCAAGGCTGACGAGTTCCATCCACCCGGATTTTTATAAGGTTATCTCCCCTAGATGGGTTGCCGACCAAGGCTAACGAGTCCCATCCACCCACCTTGGGGTTGGATTGATGTCCATAATATTTTTATTTATTTTCTATTGTGTTGTCCGTGTTCGGGCTCTGTCTGGAGTCGGCCACCCCCAGAAAGAAAAAAAATAGGAAAAGTGGGGAATGGGCCTTAGTAAATACATACATACAGTGGAGCCCCCATCCTAGCTGCTAATCGGTTCCGCAGAAATAGAGCTAGGATTGAAACAGCCAAGATCGGGGCACTGTTCTTATGGGGAAAATTCAATCGGTTCCGTGCTCATGCCAAAATTTGCGTCTTTTTCTATTTTTTGACTATGAAAACATGTTTTATTGTACACAAATTAAATTTTATGCATTATACTGTATCATATAATACACCATAGAATAAGTTTTTAATAACTAGAAAAAAAAAGGCCCAAAATCTAAATAATTACCGCACTTTTTCCCATGGATGGACGTGGATGGACATGGATTCGTGGATGAACGAATGAAGAAATCTGTGATGGATGCTAGGGTGTATAGGGGTATTGGAGGGGGTCTGTCTGATCATTATGTAGTGGTAGCTAAGGTTAGGATACAAAAGAAGTGGGTGAGGAGAGCGGGAGGGAGGCGAGAGGAGGGTGGAATGGTGAGGAGGGTGGAGAGGTTGCAGGAGGAGGAAGTCAGGGAGGAGTACAGGAGAGCAGTGGAAAGACGACTAGGGGGGTTCGACCTGGAAGTTATGGAGGAAGTGGAGGAGATGAGCAAGGTGTTTAAGGATGAGATCTGTGCAGCATGTGAGGAGGTGTGTGGAGTGAGGAGAAGAGGGAGGGGAGTGAAAGGTACAGCATGGTGGACAGAAGAGGTAAGAATAGCTGTGGAAGAAAAGAAGAAAGCATATAGAGAGTGGTTGGGTAGTAGAGGGAATGAAGATTCCGAGAGACAGAAACGAGCGAGGTACGTGGAGAGTAAGAGGGTGGTGAAGAGAGTAGTGAAGGAAAGTAAGAGAAGAGTAGATGAGGAATTTGGAAGGAATCTGAGTGTAAAATGGAGGGAGAGTAAGAAACTGTTCTGGAAAGAAGTCAAGAAAGTTAGGGAAGGTAGCAAGGGAAACAGTAAGGGTGTGAAAGATAAGAATGGGAGAATGCTAGCCGAGAAGCAAGAGAGAGTCGAAAGATGGAGGGAGTACTTCAGTGAGTTGCTAAATGAAAGGAATGAAGAGCCAGCAAACATAGCTGGATATGGTATGGGAGGGAGAAGAAGAGAAGTAGTGGAGGAGGAGGTGGGGATCAGGAGGTCAGAAGTGTGGGAAGCCATGAAAAGAGTGAAGTTGGGGAAAGCACCAGGAACAGATGGAGTGTGTGGGGAAATGTTGAGGTATGGTGGTGAGATAGTGATAGAATGGGTATGGAAAATGTGCAAACTAGCATGGGAGAAGGGAGTGCACCCGATGACTGGAAGACTGGCATAATAGTCCCCCTATATAAGGGCAAAGGGGAAAGAGGAGTGTGTGGTAACCACCGAGGAATATGTCTTCTAAGCGTAGTAGGGAAGGTATACAGTAGGGTAGTGATTGAGAGAGTGAGAGTGAGAACGGAGAAATGGATAGGCGACGAGCAGGGAGGTTTTAGGAAGGGAAGAGGATGTGTAGATCAGATTTTTACCCTGAATTGTGTTGTGGAGAAGTATCTGGAGAAGAAACAAAAGGTGTATGTTGCCTTTATGGACTTGGAGAAGGCCTATGACAGAGTGGATAGAGAAGGTTTGTGGAAAGTACTTAGAATATACGGAGTAGAGGGCAAGTTGCTGAAAGCAGTGAAGAGCATGTATGAGGGTGCAAAGGCGGCAGTACGTGTGGAGAGTGAGCAGAGCGAGTTCTTTGACCTGAATGTTGGTTTGAAACAGGTGTGTGATGTCCCCGTGGTTGTTTACTGTATATATGGATGGAGTTATGAAAGAAATACTATCAAGAGCAGTGGATGTTGGTGTATCGCTGAAAAGGGAGGAATTGAGTGGAAGCTACCTATACTGCTGTTTGCGGATGATACAGTTCTGATGAGTGATAATGAATGGGAGTTGCAGGGTCTGGTAAATGAGTTTGGAACAGTGTGCGAAAAACGGAATTTGAAGGTAAATACGGGGAAGAGCAAGGTTATGGTCTTCGAAAGGGGTGAAGTCACAGAGTGTGAGGTGAAGCTGAACGGTCAGGCTATGGAGATCGTCAACTCTTTTAAGTATCTGGGCAGTGTGTTGAGTAAAGATGGGACTATGGATGAAGAGGTGCGGGAGAGGTACAACAGGGAAAGAGGGTTGTAGGAATGCTAAAAGCAGTAACAAGAAATAGGGTGGTCAGTATGGAAGTGAAGAAGTCCTTGCATGACAGTGTGGTAATCCCGACACTGACTTACGGAAGCGAAGCATGGACGTTGGTTGAGAGACTCAGACCAAGAGTGAGAGCAGTGGAAATGAATTACTTAAGGAGTGCGTGCGGAGTTACATGGAGGGATAGACAGACTAATGAGGAAGTAAGAAGGAGGTGTGGTGTGGAGGTAGATGTGCTGGAAAGTGTGAAAAGGAACAACTTGAGATGGTTCGGCCATATGGAACGTATGGAAAGCGAGAGAATGACTAAGAGGGTGTACGAGAGCGAGGTGGAGGGACAGAGGGGGAGAGGTAGACCGAATATGAGGTGGAAGGATGGAGTGAGGAACTACATGAACGAAGGCGGTGCTGGTTGGGGGGAGGGGCGTCGACTGACTGGGGACAGAGGTGCATGGGGGCGGTTCGTTCGTGGCCACCCCTTCGGGGATCACGGCGTCAGGCAATAGATAGATAGATAGACTTTTTCCCAGTGTTAGGCTATGGAAACATGTTTTTTGTCTAGGCTACATCAAGTAGCCTAGGCCTAAATCTTATGCATTGTAAATAATAATGTAGACATGGCTAAATGACAGTCCTAACCATAAATACTGTAGATTGGGGCATTGTTTCTATCATGCGAAAAATGTTAGGCCTAGGTTCTAAATTCGTCCAGCCACCCCTCAAGTACTCATTTCGCCCCAAATACATCCAATAAATACATATTATGAGGAAAAGACGTATAAATACGTATTATGAGAAGATTACTTACCACACAGATTTTATTATAAATCATTGTCATATTTAGCCTAGCCTAGGCTAGGCATTTCAATCGCTTTCGTCCGACACGGACTGGTCTTTGCTCTGTGTTTTGAGCATGAAATTCCGTCATTGCTACCACCAGGCCAACCATCCCTATCACTAGATGTACTAGAGGTTATAATAAACGCGAGAGATAAGGGGTTCAGGCACAAAAAAGCTTGCAAACGGTTGTTTGTCAACACAGATACTAGCTAAACTGCAAGCGTCTGCTTAGTGATGTCATACAAAGATGGCGGCATCTTGTACATTTGACGATCGGATCTCGGATTCACTCGGATTTCGTCTCTAAACGGCAAGCACCTGGCAGATTCTTTCGTTATGTTAAAACAAAATTATTGTTTTTGTTTGTTTCTAGTTTTATGTCGAGTTTTTCGTTATTTTTGCTATTTTTTCGGGTTTCGGCTGGGATTTTGATGCGAGAATTGAGGCTTTTGGCACGAAAATTGAAATTGGGAATATTTGGTGTATGGCTCGAGAATTGAATCAGCGAAGACCGGTGTAGCGAAAATGGGGGCTCCACTGTACGTACGTATTTACTTATTTACTTATTTATTTATTATTTTTAGAAACTTGGCCCTGGTAGTTATCCTGGTGAGAGCTGGCTTGGGGTTGGATCCAGCAGCCCTCAAACAATTGAGCATGATGTTGATCCGTCTAGCCTTCTCCCCGTGCCTGGTGGAGATGCTAGTTGTGGCTGTTATGATGCATCTCACCCTGGGCTTCCCTTGGTTGTGGGGTCTTATGCTTGGGTATGTAGTAGTAGTAGTAGTATAGTCCGTTCCTTCTAGGTTGGGCAGAAATCGTAACTCCTAACCTCTCATAACTCAAAAAGGAATAGAGCAAATGAGCTGTCAATTTATACACATATTCCCTAGCCAAGTCTTCCTATTTGGTAGAAATATTAGCTCGATTACTCTAGTAATTTTTGAGTTATGAGAGGTTATATGTTACGATTTCTGCCCAACCTAGAATGAACAGACTATAGTATAGGTAGCGCCAACGAACTTGACAATTTTCTTGACCCCTTAACTTCTCATAACTCAAAGTGAATGAAAGCATTCGAGCTTACATTTCTATCATTAGGGAAGAGCCCACCAGGAAATAGGTGTGGATATTTACAGTCAGTTTGCTCTAGGTCCTATAGTAGTAGTCGTTCCCTAGGCTGCCTGGCCGTACAGCCCCGAGCTCCTAAGGAAGGCAACGGCCGAGACCGGGTTCTACCACAAAGTTCTCAAGGAGCGTGTGTTGTGTTGTTAGCGTAAGTGGTCGTGTGCTATGCAGTCTTCCAGGATGTTGTTGTTGTTTGCTGTTCTAGTAGCCCTAAGATTCCATTTTGTGGGAATCCTGCAGCGACCAGGTATGTTCAATGCTTGGATACAGGTCTCCCTCGATTTACAATTGGGTTGCGTTCCTGAAAACCCGATCTTGAATAGAAGAATCGTATAGCAAACCTTAAGGGGGGTGACCTGTTTTTTTTATTTTTCTCCTTTTCTCTGGCTTGTATCCATTCGGCCACATTCAGCCAACTATTTTAAGATGTTTATCCCCATCTAGATGTCGATTTCTTCATGGCGAGCGATAGCGAGCCAGCATTATATGAAGAGATCCGGCTTCGCCGGAGAAATTTTTCTATCGAAAAATGTACAAATTTAGCCTGCTGTCAAAAACATTTTTAAAATATGCTGGCTCGCTACCGCTCACCAGTAAAAAATTGACACCTGGATGGGGATAAACGTCTTAAAACAGTAGGCTGAAAAAGATAGAAAAGGACAGAACAAAAACAGGTCACCCCCCTTAAACTTTATGGGGTAAATGGGGATGCGTTCTGGGACCAGCCAAAACCCAAACCCAAACACCTAAATACCTATAATAATATAGTAAATTGGGGCATCAGATAGTGAGGTAGACCTGTACTTCGACGCTATCTTCCCTATATAGGTTTGTTATTTAAATAGTAATAATTCTTTTTATATTGACTCTCTATATATTCTCTCATTCAGATTTGTATTAGGAGCAGTTACCCCGGCGGTCATAGTGCCGTGTATGTTGACGTTATCATGGAAGGGGTACGGTGTCAGCAAGGGCAGCTATGTTAGTAATTAGAATGATATGTATTCCAACGCTATCTTCCCTAAGTAGGTTCGTTTATTAAATACAGGTCTCCCTCACTATCCGATCCCCCGATTTACGATATTAGTGGCATATTACTATAGATTTTTAGGTGTTTGTGTTTTGGCTGGTCCGAGAACGCATCCCCATTTACCCCTTGAATTTTAGGGTTCGCTATACGATATTTCTATTTAAGATCGGGTTTTCAAGAATGTAACCCAATCGTATATCGAGGGAGACCTGCACTCCATCGCTATCTTCCCTATATTGGTTTGTTTTTGAAATAGTATTACTGGAGCTCTTTTTGTATTGACTCTCTATATTTTATCTCATTCAGGTTTGTATTAGGAGCAGTAACACCAGCGGTCATAGTGCCGTGTATGTTGACGTTATCATCGAAGGGGTACGGTGTCAGCAAGGGCATACCCACCCTGGTCATCGCCGCCTCCAGCATCGACGACGTGCTGGAGTATCTCCGGCTTCGGCATCACATTTGCTGAGGGTTGGCCACTTGGCTTATTTGGGTAATTTATTATATTTGATACAATATTTGCTTTTTAAATGCGACCTAGTCTTCATCATCTTCTATGTCTTACTTCTTCATGAGAAGCTTTGGCTTAAAATGGCTTATTGCTGAAACTACCCTTGAGGTGAGAAACTACCCTTTGTTCGCCTCTATGCTGGAGCTGTCGTGGTCTAGCGGGCTAAGGCTCTACGCGCTATGTTGGTGACGACTAGCCACGTAAGTTTGAATCTCGGCTATGCTACGACAGTTTCCAGTGCTATATACCCTTCGTCGCTTACTGCTGTAGAATTTATTACAGTTGGGGATTTCCCCCAAATGAAATTAATTGATAAGGTTGTTGTTGTTGTTGTTGCTGTTTCCCAGGTTGTCTGACCAAGCAGCCCCCGAGCAAGGCCGAGGCCATAACCGAGAGCGCCCCCAAAAAACCCTTCCTGCTTACCACTAATAAAGCCCAGGTGACCAAAGCCACTCCAAGGCGGGGAGCTGAGGAGGGTGTGGGAACACCCAGGAAACCAAAGCCCCACTCAAGGCCCTGTGCCCCTCAGCAATTATGAAGGGAAAGTTGAGGAGCAAAGGATAAATTCATATGGTTATTCATCCTTATTATTATTCACCTCTTTGCTTCTTGTACTGGAGTAAATAGCCATTTATTAAACAAAAGTAGACTCCTATTGATATCTAAGTTTTTCCTCATCCAATGACACCCATCGCTTGAGCCTTGTACTGTATCTTGTATTTGCTTATTGTCTTAACCTCATTTTCTTTGGCTTGTTGAGGCAAAATTCAAAAGCTGATCTATAGGACATAATGGTGATCAAGGAACTAATCGTCAATTTATGCATATGCCTGTAGTTTCGAGTGCACAGTTACCAAAATATGAACCTGATAGTGCCAGTGTATGTACACTACATACATACAAACAATATACACTAGTCGTTTATGAGTTACAGAGGTTAGTGATGAAGATTTTTTGGGAAGGATGTAGTGCCTGGGCGTACGGTCGTCATGTTAACATAGGTCGATCGCCGCGGTTAAGTTCGCGTTTATTTTGATGGCATTTTTTTTTCGGTTATTTGCCCTCTGCTGGCAATATACTGTACATGATGATGACAATATGTCATGGGGGGGGTAAGACCCTCAATATATTATTGTATCCAACGGCAGTTAAAATAGACGGGAACATGATCGCAAGCGTCCGGCGTCGCCGCTCCGCGTAGTGTAAACAAGGCGGGCGGTAGGCTACGCCCGAACATTACATTGTTGCCGATATTTGGCTTAATTTTAATGAATAGACTATACAACAACAACAAGAGTGAGAGAGATTGAAAACTAATGATTCTACGGTACTTTACTGTACACTCAACCCTCAGCTATCGCTCCTAATTGGTGCAGCTATAGCCGCGCGGTAGCCGTAACCGCGATAGCCATACTGATGAACTAATGGGAATAATTCTAATTGGTGCCTGGGTGCCGAATTTGACAACTATTTTTCGTATTTTGCTATTTTTACCTAATAATTTCCACTGAACACTAACATAACATAATAATAATTATAAGAAACATTATAAAAGTAAAATATAAGAACATATTACACCATCACATTTACCTTTTTAGGTGTGTTGAGGGATTTAGGTGGGTTGGGTTCCGAGGCTAGGGGTGGCGAATTATTGGCCACTCCTACGTTGCTCTATCTCGTTCAGTATCCCTTCAACATCAAATCCTTCAAATTCTGAAGTCCACTGTATCCAATTCAAGTGCCGTAAGTAAAGGCTGTTCATCGATTTGTTGCCGTGGTCGAGGCTCACCGGAGGGGCCCGGTCGAGGCTCACCGGAGGGGCCCGGTTGAGGGTGGTCGGAGGGGCCTGGTTGAGGGTGGTCGGAGGGGCCTGGCCGACCACGAAAGAAGTCTGTGATCTGGCGTTGCTGGAGAGAGTTGATATGGGCGTGGTACCTATCCTCATAACCTGCCAAGACCTGATTAAGTAAGGATGTCCTTGTTTCACTGTTCACGTTTGAATCTTGCTCAATAATATGCCGCATCTGTCCACCTAACTCTATGAGGAGTTTTATGTCGCTCATGGGAATGCCGTCCATTTGTGTTTCAACATTCTCTTCATCTTCTGCACTATCCTCCTGTCCTTCTTCGTCCTCCTGGAGTAGGTCTTCTGCTGTAACATTTGCTGGCCTCAACATTTCCCTGATATCCTCGCCAGTTGTCTCTGCAAAACCACGGCCAGCGATCCCTCTTGCCTCCTCTGCTGCTGCCTCTAACTCTGCATCCACTGACTGCAGCTCACCTGCCACTATTACCTGCCTGTCCTCTGGTAGATCCTCCAAAATGTTGCGCCATGCATGGTTGATTGTAGCCGGGGTTACATTCTTCCAGCAATCTACCACTAAGTCTATTGCCTTTTTGACATTGTAATTCTTCCAATACCGAATCACATTTTTTTCAGATTCGGTATTTGCTTCAGCTTCCTCGTCCTCTCCTTCATCCTCACTATCCACCAACTGCTGAATAAGTTGATTGTCTTGTGTTGCCTGCCGCATCTGACGAAACTGCCGTCGAGAATATGCAGCCTTCACTACCGCAATCACCTCCTGGTCGAGGGGCTGGATTAGGGAGGTTGTGTTGGGAGGCAAGAATTCCACTTTCACGTTAGGGTTCTCCGTCCTCATAAGGGGTGAATGGCCAGGGGCATTATCCAGCAGGAGTAGAATGTTAAATCTAACGTTCTTGGCCTTGCAGTACTCCTTAACTTCCGCGACGAATGCTTCCTTAAACCAGTCCAGGGAGAGCTTGGCAGACATGTATCCTTTCTTGGAAGATAGCCAGTGGACATTTAGCTTGTTCATATCATGCCCCTTGTAAGCCCTAGGCCTCTTGGCGCGATGAATGATGGTAGGTTTCAAGCAGCAGCTACCTGAAGCATTCATGGCGAAGAGCAGGGTGAAGCGTTCTTTTATCGCCTCTCTACCCCTAATTTTGGCTGACTTGTTGGTGATAAATGTACGTTTGGGCATTGTCTTCCAATAGAAGTTTGTTTCGTCCATGTTAAATATTTGGTCTGGAGTGTATTGTCCCGCTTCTATGATGTTTTTCAGGGCCTCTGGATATGCACGAGCGGCAGGCCTGTCGCCCCAAGCCGCCTCACCCGATACTTTAACACTCTTAATTGTATGGCGGCTCATGAACTTGCTAACCCACCCTTTGGAAGCCTGAAATGCTTGGGGGTTATCCACACCAAGCTTACGAGCCACACTTTGATAAATCTCCTTGGCTGTGACCGTAATCTCACGTGTGTCCACGGGCAAGTTCCGCTTTGCCTGCTTATTCAAGTATCGCCCCAACACTTGTTCCGTCTTAAGTAGCACTTTATTAGAACTTCGAAAGGCATTCGATGCAGCAATTGATGGGGCAAGTTTCATGTGACTCTTTATGTTTTCTCGCTTTTGATAAATCCCCCTCACTGTCGATTCATTCACTCCAAACTTCTTTGCCACACTCCTTTTTGTTTCACCCTTGCCTATTAAGTCCACAATTTCCTGTTTCTGAGCATACGTAAGGTTCTTTCTCTTCTTAATGTCTCGATTTGGTGCGGTCACATTATGCTGAGCGAAGGTAGGGGGATTCGGTGGCCGTTGGGGTGGGTTTACTAACCCACCCCAACGGCCACCGTTGTTCACAGGTATAAAAACACTTCACAGTTTTCACCAGACAACAATGGGGGTACAAGTAAGACTGAGAAATTGTAAGTATGGCGGGAGGGTAGGAGGATGGGTGGCGGCCAATCACAGCGCTTGCTTCCCATGAGTCACGCCCAATCAGGGAGCGAGTATCGTAAACGTATGCTTGCCGCCCGCCTGGGAATTCCCAAGCCCGGGAATTTCCAATTTTTTTGTATTTTTGGCCACATTTGGTGCGTGATAGCCAGCTCATAGGCGTGAAAGCCATGGTCAGACAGCTTTTGGGGAGCAGGCGATAGCTGTGGAACGCGATAGCTAAGTGCGTGATAGCTGAGGGTTGAGTGTACTTATCTTTCTAGGTGACTTATGGGTGGTAATTCTGAAGGGGCCTTTCGAGGTATTGGTTGGGTTGGTATACGGTTGTTTGGTTGGTACCACGTGTTGGGTGTTACCGGACCCAGCACACCCCCAGGCACCAGTCTTCAGGCTTCTCATAGTGTTCTCCGCTGGGGTCTTCGCTCTCTTTGGTAGCCAGATGGTATGCGTGCATTAACTATATACTGGTACTACTTCTGTTAGTGTTGTATATTTTGCTAAATCGTATGATTTTGATAAGTTCTTTTGTGTTTATATTGTGTCGTCCCTGTTTTGGTTTGTTTATTTTGTAAGTTTTACATTATAAACTAATTAAGAACTTCCATTACAGGTTGAGCTTGGAGGTGCTGGAGCGTTAGGTTGTCTGGTGGTGGCGTTTGTAGCTGGTTATGGTTGGCGACAACAAGGGTACCCAGAACACCAGCTTAGACCTTACTCCAGTAATACTGATAGCGGATACTTAAGTGATTATTGTTCATACATACAGTACAGTACAGTCGGCCCCGCAAGGGTGCGCACTAAAAGGGTGCGATTCTCCAACCGTGCGGCAGATGTCCGTGTGGTGCTTATAATCCAAGGGTGCAAAAAAAGCAAAGCGTGCGGTGGCCGAAGCGTGCGGAACTTGATGCGCATTTGTCGGGCGGCCATGTTTGTGACGTCAGAGCGCGCGGGATGACTCGGTGACTCGTGTGTAAGCGTACCCTAACGCAGCCTTGCAATTTGTTGCCGCATTCTTTGTGAACAATGGACCCTCCAGCCCCTCCACCACCCCAGCCACCTGCTGCCCCTAACCCACCGCCCAGGGCGATCGTGTTACCCACCAAAACAAAAGTGAAAGTTCTTGATTTAGAACAGAAAAAACAGTTACTAGATATGTTGGCTAGAGGTGAGAAACAGGCAAATGTGGGTAGACATTTTGGTGTGGGTGAATCAACTGTGCGGTCAATTAAAAAGCGAAAAGACAAAATCATGAAGTGCTACAATGATTCGTCAGTGCATAGCAGGAGTGTGATTGAACATGTGAGGAAAACAACACTAGAAAGGGGCAAAACTGAAAAGTTGCTCAGCATATATGTTGATGAGCAAGCCAGCAAGAGTATGCCTGTAAATTCAAATCTTATTCGTGAGACAGCTCAAGTCTACTATGAAAAACTTAACAAAGACAAGGATGTGGGTGGATTCACGGCATCGAAGGGGTGGTATGATAGATTTAAGAAAAGGGAGAAATTACACTACCTGAAAAATACTGGCGAGATGGCCAGTGCTGATCATGAAGCTGCCCGAGCATTCCCTGCTGAGTTTAATGCACTTATTGCTGACAAAGGATACGCATTAGATCAAGTCTATAATTGCGACGAAGCCGGATTAAATTGGAAGAAGATGCCTGCAGGCACTTTTATATCAAAGGAGCAAAAACAAGCAAAGGGCTTTAAGATAGCCAAAGACAGGTTTACAGTGATGATGTGCTGTAATGCTACTGGAACACATAAGCTACCCCTTCTAATTGTCTACCGATCTCGTCGGCCACACTGCTATCGCCACCAAGATATGTCCAAGCTTGACGTCTATTGGTGTTGGAACAAGGCTGCTTGGGTTGACGGGAAAGTATCAATGGAATGGCTGGACAAATCTTTTCTGGCCGAGACACAGGAATTTTGTAAGAAGAAAAATTTAGCTCACAAAGTTCTCCTGACAATGGACAATGCCCCAGGTCATCCAGCTATTTTGGTGGGTCGCCATCCGGAAGTTGAAGTAATGTTCCTCCCCAAGAACACCACCTCAATCATACAACCTCTAGATCAAGAGGTTATTGCCTCCTTCAAGAAGAAATATTATACCAGGTCCTATCGGCAGCTGAGGGAGGGTACTGACACTACATTGGCAGAGGTGTTGCGACGTGAAGGTGGTGATGAACACATGGACATTATTGAAGAGGAGGAAGAAATAGAGAAGAAAACCATAAAGGAGTGGTGGAAAACATATACCATCAAGAATGCAGTAGATAACTGTGTGAGTGCCTGGCGTGATATATCCCAGAAACAAATGGTTCGAGCGTGGCGCCCAATTCAAGGGTTGCCCAAGGACTGTGGAGGGGAAGAGAAGAGAGCGGGAGAAGATATGTTATCTGAGTTACGCCGTGTTGGAAGAGTGTTCGCCCAGGTAACAGAGGAAGCAATGAGAGAGGTAGTTGAAGGTGGTGATGCTGAGTTTACAGTCGATGACATCATCTCAGAAATGGAGAGAGTGGAGGAGGAAGAAGCAGAAGAGGAAGAACCCATGGATGAAGAAAGGGGAACTGAAGCTCGTATGAAGGATATAGCAAAATTGATTGAGCTGGGAGAAAATATGAAAAGTGCTATGTTGGAGATTGGCCTGGGTCATGGGAGATCAGACGCAGTTGAAATGGATCGCATTTTGAAGAACTATCGCGACATATATGTGGTCCACATCAACAACTTGAAACAGGCAAGCATCACCTCCTTCTTGCAGACCAGACCTGCTGCACGTAGACCTGCCTCACCTAGACCTGCCTCACCTCAACCAGGACCCTCAGGGGTATGTGGACGTAGGAGGCCTGCTACAGTTATGATTGAGTCAGACTCCGATCCCGACTCCATCCCTGACTTCAATCCTGCCTCACCTCAACCAGGACCCTCAGGGGTATCTGGACGTAGGAGGCCTGCTACAGCTAGGATTGAGTCCGACTCCGATCCCGACTCCATCCCTGACTTCAATCCTGACCGCACCGACGAGCCTGACCGCACCGACAAGCCTGACCGCACCGACGAGCCTGACCGCACCGACGAGATTGAGGAACGAGAAATGATTGCATCGGTCCTTGCAAATGTCACTGACCTGGCAAGACAGACTGAGGAGTCAGAGTTCTGCATGGATGTCATACCAATGACAGATGGTGGGGGTGTAGAGCCAAGTTCCCCCCACTAACTTCAACCAAGTAAGGCATGGGGGCAGCCTCGGACCCTCAGTAAGACCAACATCCCAACCTCCACGCATACATAAACCATCCAAAGTGAGTGTAATACCCCTATTCTATCTAATATCTAATCACATTTCTATACTGTACAGGTATTCTTTCCTTAGTTCATGTTTTTCAGGGGTTATTGGGCGAAAAAAGGGTAAGTTTGAAGAGTCCCCGGACTACATAGTGAATTTCCCATAGGTTCTTAAGCTCCAAGGGTGCGTTTTACAAGGGTGCGCGCATGGCTTGGACTAAGGTAACCGCACCCATGCGGGGCCCACTGTACATACAAGTTTAATGACCATTTTGTCCACAGAGAATGTGGTCACAGTCTCACGTCCTAGATGGCGGCTTTCCAGGCGGCCCTGTCAAGGGCTGCCTCTGTTGTCAAGTTCTTTATTTTGAGATCGGACAGGAGTACCCGAGCCCACTTCATTCTAGGTCCACCCCTGCGCGCAGCTCGTAATATAGCAATACAGTATGTACTGTATGTATGTTGTCACCGCGTGGTAGCAGAGTTGGAGAGAGAGAGGGAGGCGACCCCCTTAATCTACACAGGTGTCGGGTGACACAAACAACTACCGTGAGAACCTCCACCCACCTGCCCACGTGGACATGGAGCCTGGGAGAATCCTCCTCCACGACAAACATGGAGGCCTATCTGATATTCCGTGTGACTCTGCTATATAGACTAGGTTTGTGCGTTAAGACAAGTAGGTGGTGCACTGTTTTGTCCTTTGAAGGGGAGATGAGACAGCATTGGTGCATTATCGTGTATGTGTAACGAGCCCTAGTGTATGTAAGGAGCTCTGGGTTTGATGGTGATTGTGTGGTGTGTAACGAACACTGATTAGTGTTCTTGAGTGTACACGTTGTCCGAGCGTGTTGTCTGGTGATATCATATGGTATCATATATCGGTCTGTAATTGAGTGTGATCCAGTTTACTGTTCGGTGAGCTAAGTGTTGATTAACCGTCGTCTTCAGATGTTCTTTTTGTGTAGTGTTCATTCCTTGTAACGAGTGCATTTACTCGAAGCCTTCACTCGGCGCTTAGCCTATTATTATTCTTTGCCGTGACTAACTGAATTATTATGCTTATCAACCTGTTCGTTTTCCCTAGTTTATAGTAATATAATTAATACGAAAATTAGAAGTGTTTAATATCATCCTTCTTCACTAAGTTGTGATTATCTGAGACATTAACCCTTTTTGCCTTCTGATCGCAACAGCATGCTAGTTGCCCTTGCTCGAATTTTAGTCTCTTGGGTTCAGCATTGTAGGGCCGTAACAATGTATATACTCAGGCACATACCCCATTGCTGGGGGTGGCCAACTCGAGACAGAGTCCGAACAGAAAGCTTTAAAGTTCCAATTCTTAGGGTCCAGGACCACTTTCGCATTATCTCGCCCCTTTCTCTGTCTCGTCGAGTAGAATTATACAAGGGGAGGAGGACTCCTAGCCTCCTGCCCCCAGAAGGAAAAGTAGGACAGTAAAAGGGACAGACAGAAACGGCTAAGGTTGGGTAGAGGGTACCAAACCTAACTCTGGATAGGACCAGCCCTCACCCTATACAGTAGTTTCAATTTTTCACTTGAAAAGTTATATTATTTTTGGTACCTAAGCCTAAGAGATGGTTTTTATAAGTTTAATTAAAATGTCAAATTTTAGCCAGAAAATAATGTAAAAGAGTTCATATTACAGTAAACTTCCGTTAATCCGAAGGGCAGCGGACCGGCCCTCGTTCGGATTAGTGGATTTTTCGGATTATCGGACTTTAACACATATCATATGTTCATGAAATCACTTCAAAAGTTTACCATTGTCATTGTAGCTATTACCTTCAAAACATTCAGATTAATGGTCAAAGGAATCTGCTGATATAAACGTCTTCTTCTTCTTCTAAACACCATATGTCCGCATCGTCTACTAGCGAGTTTGTCTTGCTCTTGAAGATCAGATCAGATGTGGTTCGGGAAGTAATGCCTTAACAACGGCACTTCCCTGAGAGATTCTTGTAATTTTCATTTTGTGATTTTCCTTTTGTGACGTGCTCTGTTATATTATATTGTATTGAAAGCACCCCTGTCTTGTTGTCTTGAAAGCACCCTTGGGACGCTCCGATCACTGAACTATAAATAGTAGCGTATCGGAACGTCCAAAGGTGCGTTTTCAAGCTCAAGACTAATACGTCCAAAGGTGCGTTTTCAAGCTCAAGACTGAATGCGCTTGCAGAAAATGCGATGCAAGTCGGTAGCGCATCGGAGCGTCCCAAGGATGCGTTCAAGAGCAAAACAAACTCTCTAGCAGACGATGTGGTGTTTACGTTTATATCAGTAGCTTCCTTTGACCATTAATCTGAATGTTTTGAAGTAGGTAATAGGCTACAATGACAATGGTAAACTTTTAAAGTGAATTCATGAACATATGATATGTGTGTTCTTCATTATGTGTCATTTGAGTGGACTAATGCCTCAAAAAGGGGACTTTGGGACTTCTTGAAATTCGGACCATTGGGTGAATTCGGATTTGGCCTCAAATTGAAAAATTCGGACTATTGGGAGATTCGAATCATCGGTCGTCGGATTAAAGGACTTTTACTGTACTACTAATAATATCACTATGCACTATATCACTAGTCTGTTTTTTTCCATCTGATGGTAAATTGAATCCCTTAGCAACTGATTTCTCGATACTTAATGGAAAAATATGTAACTACTGTGTGTCTGCATCATATACAGTATATACAAAGTTTTCATAATTAACAACATATTTCGCTTCAAAATCTTTGTAATAACAGAAAACATAATTAAGATATGACAATTTAATGTACACCCTATGTGGTGGATTGTGTTCTTTTATTTAATTAATTTTATTTTAGTAAGCGTTGTTTCCACATAGCGATTTTGATAAGTTAATTTGACTTTATATTGTCATTGTCCCAGTTTTGGTGTGTTTAGTTTGCAAGTTTTACATTTTAATTTACCATCAGCTAAAAATAAACCGACTATACTATGAGGCACAATAATATAATGATGCCTCGTATTGACTCAACAGACTTATGTGGATGAAAAACTGGATTTTGTGTGGGAGATCTTCCAGCTCTTCCTGTTTGCTCTCATTGGTGCGGAGATACAGGTACGTACATCGGTTGATATCACTTCCTAAACAGGCTCTGTCTTGAGTCGGCCACCCCCAGCTAAAAAAAAAATGGGGGGGGGGGAATGTGCCTGAGTACAGTAATTATTACTCAGGCACATTCCCCCCCTCAGTGGTCTGGTTAATCTGCTCTACATAACTAACTAACTACAGTAATTATTACTCCAATTTTGCGTGTTCTGATTTTGCGAAACCAATTTTGAGACCGAGACCCCCAAAATGCCCTTTTTGATGAAAACCTAATTTTGCGATGTAGGGTACGATGGCCAATGCAGACGCAAAAATGGGTACTTATTTTTTTTGTCGAGTTGCTTCTGTCAGCCTATAACAGATTGGAAACTGAGAGTAGGGGGGATAAATAGCAAAATGTTTATATTTTTAAAGAATATCAACAAAAATGTTGTACCTGTTCTTATTTAACCCTTCAGACCCGGAAGGGCTCTTAAACACCCATAAAAAACACACCCGAGCTACCCGGAAGGGGGCTGGACCGACGCCCCGCATCTCCGGCCACAAGAAGGAGTGCGTCGCTTGTTCGTGTGTGCCTGTATGTTATTGTTAAGTATCGAAAAGTAGTGTAAAGTGGCTGTTTTTGCCATAAAGTTATCTCCAATGAAATCATCATCACAACTGAACCAGTTGACTTAGAGAGCTCTACTTAACGCCATTCTACAGGTACGAAACACATCTACGCTTGAGGATGCGCAGGAATGCGGAAGCAAGCCAAATAACAAAGATGCGGTAGCCTAGGCGTAGATGTTTTTCGGCTAAAAACCCCGGGTTTCGGGGAATATATATATAATACATAGCCGGGGCTGGAGGGTTAAGAGTGAGAAGACAAATAAAACATGCATCTCCTTTTTATCACAAAACCCTAAAGAGACGCACCTGGACCTAAGGAGACGCAGAAGTTTTGAGCTTTTCAATCGCTCAATAGTCAAATCACCATATATGATTTGTTGAACTTTATCTATGAAATATAGTTAGGCTCAATGTAGGATGTTTACTGTGGTATTATAACTCAAATTATATAGAACTTGAGTCTAATACAGACAAATAACTTTATATTTTGATTGAACGATTCAGTGTTTCTTGAACACCGTAGGCTTACACTACTCTGAAGTAAACTATAGTTATAGTTGTATGCAGCATTAATAATACAATATAGACCCTTGCATACTATAATCTGTTTTATGTAGGCTAAAGTTTGTATTATATAACATTTAAAGGCTAAAGAACAAGAGCTTAATTATTTGGTATCGATGAAGTCGGGGGCAACACCTTTGTTACGGTGCACCGAAGCTTCGAAACCAATGCGATAGATTTATGGACATGGATCTTATATTATATAAACTAAATATTGAGTCAAAAGCAAATAATTCGGCTACTGTACACTCTGTGACAAATTATGGCCCTTTCTGACTCCTGGAATTAATTTATTAACTTCAAGAAATTGATATGCCTTGTAGCCTACTAGGTAGCCTAAAATTAAGGAATTAATGAACAAATCTATTTAGTTGGGATAACTACGAGCACTTACGGGAAGATGGGCTGTTTTTTCGGGACCTCCTTTTCCCTCATGTTTAGCCCCATTGGTTTTGACATTTTAATAATAATAATAATAATATTTATTCAGTTAGCAATTTACAGATTTGGTACCACATAGTTTGTTACAAATATGACATGTACCAGCCTTGCATAATTCCAAGTCAATATTAAGACATTTTGTGCCATTTAGGTGTCGATTTTTTCCTGGCGAGTGATGCGAGCCTGTAATTTTAGGAGGGGGCCATTTTCTACCGAAAAATGTACAAATTTATCTTGAAAGGGGGTCTAGTGGGTGTTTTTTCAAGTTTGATGGAGGTCTAGGGAGAAAACTAAAACAATAAAATAAACAGATGAGTAGGCTATTATTAGCCTATGCATTTTACACCAACCAACTTCACATCTAAACTCAATTAATGAAATCAACAAATACATGTGGCACTCTGAGGACTCGAACCCAGGATACTCACATCGAAATTCCACGCACTATGCATTACGCTATCAAACCATATATAACATTAATGCACCCATCCCTCCTTAATTAATTAAGGCTATGAATTATGTCCTATAGCATTACATCGCAATCAATATATGTACAGTAGGCCTACACTCCAAGACATAGCCTACATCCTTACCCTCGAACAGCAAAGCTAACCTCCCAATTGTATGCATTAACATAAGACCTGAGTGGACTACACCAGCATACCCTGCCCAGTCAGCTTCTATGGCCCCTACCACCAGAGAGAAAAGTCAGAGGGGTAACTACGCTAAACACCCATCTAACCATCCTAGACTTCCCCAGCCTGATCAACCAGCTACAGAATCTGCCCGGGGGCATCTAGCTACAAGGTACAGCCAGAGTCCAGGCGCGCCACCCCCAGAGCTACAAGGACATAACCACCCCAGCGCCTTTGATCCTCTCAAGCCGGGCGCCTTAAGTAGGGGTAAGAAGATTGCCTTATACTCACCCAGCCTGGACATCAGTAACTAAGCTTGCCATTTGGTATTCTTTAGTTCAGGGTAAGAACAGCCAGAGATAGCTGGTGCAACTTGTCAGTTGTGTGCTGTGATCGAAGATCTACCAGGTCGGGTTCCCCCCATCAGGAAGAGGACTAGCTTGGGCAACCCACTTTGGGCTCCCCCTTTCTGGCCTTCGATGCGGTGCACAAACCAAGTACCAAAGGATTCCTACCTTGTTTTGTTCAAGGGATTATGAGGATAGTGTAGTAACTTTAGATCTACCAGATCGGGTTCCCCCCCATCAGGAAGAGGACTAATTTTGGGCAACCCACTTTGGGCTCCCCGTTCTGGATTCTCTTTTTACTACATGGTTCTGATAGTTCCACGAACTAGCAAGGAAGGAAGACACTTACCCTGACCCCCCTTAGACTACCTATAATGTCACTATCTAGACTGCTTGCAACTCTAGGTAGATCATTATGCTAGTCACCCTAACCCCCCAAACCTTGTAGCAGAACTCCAGCATATCCTTTGGGGATCACTGCACTGTGGGAGTGCAAGAGGAACCCGGTTGTCCCGTGGTAGGCGCCAAGGTCTAAGGAATCATCTTGTGACTCACCCTGGACCAGTAGCTGGAGTCATCACGCCCAGCCGCCCCCCCTGGACCAACTTCCGGAGTCATCACGCCCAGCCGCCCTCCGGACTACTGGATCCTCCCTCGATCTACGGGCCCTCCTCTTCACTACAGCTCTCCTTTAAGTGCTTTTGTATAGTTTATGGGTATAGAGTTGACTCAGGGTTGTGGTAGAAGTTATCTTCAGGGGTTCTCATTAACATTACGTCTTGCGAGAGGTCTTTCTTCTCCCTACTTAAATTGACGTTAATTAGCCCACTTGCCGGGACACATTATACATACCTATCAGGGGATCCTTATATACGCACCTTCCCGGGTTATTGGTCTCTCATAGCCCAACAGAGGGGGTGTGCCTATATAAGACCCATAGCATCAAACCCAAACACTTATTTACATGTAATCTAGTTCCTTTGTATAACTTCTAGCATAATTCATTTAACATTCTGTCAGGTTCATAACTCGAATAGATTTCACTCTATCTCAGCTCCCGACGATTGTTGCCTCAGCCTTCAGCACCTTGCTAGTACACAATTAGAGTTAAGGATTAATCTTTGCCAGGTGAGATCTAGCACACCTATAGTATTAATATCATTTGTGAGCCTTTCCGAGCCCACTTCATTGTTGATGACCACTTGGCCATTATTGCTTTAGAGTCAGTTAACGTCACTATATGCCGGGGACATCATTGCATGATCCAGACGGCATTTGCCATTACTGCACTCTTGTCTTTTGTTGAGATCTTCTCTGAGACCTATTTGGGTAGGAGGTGTACCTCCACCATTTTGGATACCTTATAATTGTATCCTAGGAGTATTATTATTACCTTGAGTCCGGACCCATTGTCCGACTCCTATTGCTTACTTGATAACCTGATTATTGTATGTCTTAATTATTCTTATTGTTGTTGATGATCTCCAGGTTACAGGTATAAAATATATGTCTTGCTCCTCCATGAACCAGGTGTTAAACTGAATAAAACCCATGTTAACTTGTTACCTGTGTGCTTATTATCCTGCCGTGTTGTCTCTTTATTTAAAGTTTAAGGTATACCTATCCAGTTAGAGAGCTGCTCATTGTACAAAGAATATCTCGCGTTCCAATTTGGACCGGGCATAACACTGGTGGCAGCAGTGTCTCTTTCTCGAAGGTAGCCTTTCAGGTTTTTCCTGCTTTAAATATTTTGAGAGTATCACGACAGGGATAAGTAGTCAGGATGGCAGGGAAAGCACTGGATATTATTCCTTTCAGACCAGAGGAAACTGACATTGCCACCTATTTAGAGGTTGTCAAGCCAGTGCTTGACATCATATTTAAAGATGAAGTTGCCCCTAAAATACATACTGTAGTCATGAAGCTAGGGCGGTCTATGGCCCTAGTTTCCAGTTATGTAAAAGAGAACCCCGGAATGACCTGGGAACAGTTTGAAACATACACTAAAACTGCCATTAACCCCGTCTTAGGTACTGTGATAGCCGACCAGCAATTTCACGCCATCACCTACGACGGGGACCTCGACGCCACCATCAGCAAGCTTACCAGGCTGGCTTCCACCGCATTCACAACGGCTACAGCTGCAGAGAGGAAGGAGAACCTCCGCCGGACCCTGATGAGGATCCTTCCGCGTGCAGTCCGGGACCACTTTGCCATCACAGAACCGGCCGGATATGATACAGACCTCCCTATCATACGCCGTATTCTGGCCCTGCAAAAGTCCCAGGAGCAAGGAAAGATCGCGGGTATCCAACGAGCTCCCACTAAGCCACAAGGAGCTCATTCCGGACCAACCTACCACCCTAGCCGCAACCAGGACAAGCCGGAAGAATGGGCCAGAGTCAAGCCTGGAGACTGGAAGCCCTGCGGGTCCCAGTGCCCTATTAATGGGTTGAAGAGGTCTTTTGCCGAGTTGCTGGCCAAACGCTCGAGGGTTCCACTGTTCTGGGGACAGATTCCCTGGCTGAAGCCTTCCAGAAGAGTTGCCACCATCCTAGAAGACGGCACCGCAGGAGCTGAGGATTACGACGAGACAGCTGCAGAGGTTGGTGACCCGGACGACCACAGTACAGTCGAGCCGGAAGTCATCAAACCGGGTTTTTAGACCGCCCACGCCCACCAACTTGCAAACTGGCGGGGGCTCGAGATAGGGGCAGCTATGATATGATAAAGCCTCCCATTTACACCCACCTGACCATCCAGGGAGTCAACTCTCGACTCCTTGTCGACACCGGAGCTTCAAGATCCTGTATTTTTTTCCTCTTACCACCAGAGACATCACAACACTTTTGGACCGATTCAACACTCGTCCACCACCCTCATTGATGCCAACGACAACCTTATTTCTAGTACTGGCATCACGGCCCCACTGTATGTGGCCACCCCTCAACCTAACCACGGCCATCACCACGCTTTCATGGTATTTCCCTCCCAAGAAACCACCTACGACGGATACCTGGGATTCGACCTTCTCACGGCCCTTCGCACTACTATCCAGTGTGTTGAAAGAAGATTGTTATTTTCCACCAAACCCCCAGGACTCACCACTCCGAAGATTGCCACACCGTTCCATGACCCTCCTCAAACCTTGAAAGCCATCCGTGTTGCATCGGCCATCACCATTCAACCCATCACCTTGCTGCCACATCATGAACATTGGGTACTCATCCATCCAGCCCTCAACGGAGAACTCATTCACACTCCCTCTCTTCAGAGCCCTTTTGACAGGGATTGTCTCACTGCTCCTGCCATTTTAAAACAAAATGCAGTAAGAATAGCCAACATCTCCGACCACCCTATCACCCTACCCAGGGGTCTCACCATCGGAGAACTAGAGACTTATGATGACCAGCCTTCAACCGACACCACCACCTCCATTCCTGCATCAACTCCATCACTCCCAGACGTTCCTACTCACCTCACCCCTCAACAAAAGGACGGTCTGTGCCAGTTAATGGCCGAATACCAGGACATCTTTGCCACCAACTCCCAAGATGTAGGCCACACCCATGTCCTAGAACACCACATTCACACTGTTGGACCCCCAGTCAGACTGGCTATACGAAGAAAGAACCCCCTTCAGCGCCAAGAAGAACAGAAGCAAGTTGCAGAGATGTTAGAAGCTGGCATCGTCAACCCCTCAACTAGCCCTTGGTCCTCTCCAGTGGTACTGGTCAAGAAGAAGGATGGGTCATCTCGATTCTGCATCGACTACCGACAACTCAACGATGTCACCATCAAAGATGCCACCCCACTACAACGCATTGACGACTCCCTAGACTCCCTCTTAGGGGCCAGATGGTTCTCCACACTAGACCTGCAATCCGGATACTGGCAGGTCCCCGTCGCCCCCACCGACCAAGAAAAAACAGCTTTCTCCACCAGCCAAGGGAAGCTTTACGAGTTCTCAGTGCTGCCATTCGGATTATGTAACGGTCCCGCCACCTTCTCCCGACTGATGGAATCCGTACTTCAGGGATTAACTTGGGAAACATGTCTGGCGTACTTGGACGACATCATAGTATTTGGTCGTACCTGGGCAGAACACCTCCAACGCCTCCGCCAAGTTTTCCAGAGGATCCGACAAGCCGGATTAAAGCTGAAGCCTACTAAATGCACCATGGCTCGACATCAGGTCTAATTCTTAGGACATCTGGTGTCAGAAGGACTTGCACCTGACCCCAAGAAACTCCAAGCCATCCAGGAGATCCAACCCCCGAAGTCAGTAAAAGGAGTAAGAGCTTTCCTAGGCCTTGCCTCCTACTATCGGAGGTTTGTGAAGAATTTCGCCACCATTGCCAGACCTCTACACGACTTAACTAGGAAGGAAGAACCTTTTGTGTGGACCCCCGACCGTCTCCAAGCCTTCACCTCCCTCAAGGACCTACTCGTGTCTTCCCCTATCGTCTCTTTTCCGGACTACCAACTACCCTTTAGACTCTACAGCGACGTGTCCATTCTCGGCGTCGGTGCAGTCCTCTCCCAAAATCGAGAAGGACGAGAGCACATCATTGCTTGTGCCAGCCGGACCTTAACCCCGGCAGAAACCAACTACCCGGTAACTAAAAGAGAATGCTTAGGCATCGTTTGGGCCCTCCAACACTTCCGGGCCTACCTAGCTGGCGTCAAGATCACCATCATCACTGACCACCAAGCCTTACAATGGCTCAGGAAATCTGACTCTAAGAATGCCCTAACAGTCCGTTGGCGAGAATCACTTGAGGAGTTTGATTTTGAGATTTCCTACAGGCCGGGAAAACTCCATACCAATGCAGACGCCTTATCCCGGCTCCCACTGGCACCAGAACAACTCAACGCAATCCAAGAACCTCGACCACCACCTACTACCACTCCCCCTCTCATCCAGGCCTACCTCCGGAACGACAAACCAACTTGGATCTCCACCCGACTTTTTGGCCTCTTACAAAGAAGGGGTGACGCCCTCTTTACCCCAGAAGGCCAGATCGTACTAGGGCCTGAGGATGCTGAACAAATGATGTCTTCCTTGCACACCAACAACGGGATCCATCTAGGCCAAAAGAAGTTGGTGAACACGTTCAAACACATCTACTGGACTCCTCGCCCCTACACCACGGCCAAGAAAATCACTGAAGCTTTCCGTGCCTGCACCCTGGGAAAAAAACAAACACGCACCCCAGGACCTTCCGGCAAACTCATCGCTTCTAAACCCTGGCAACTTTTGGCAGTGGACGTCATGGGACCTCTACAAAACGACAGGGGATACCGCTACATCATCACCTTCGTGGACACGTACTCAAAATACGTGATCGCCTGCCATGCCAGAGAACACACTGCTATGGCCGTCACCGAGGCATTATTACAACATGTCTTTCCCTATTTTGGATTGCCACAGGCAATCCACTCCGACAATGCCCCTGAATTCACCGGACAAATTTGGACGCAGATCTCCGAAATGTTTGGATTTCACATCAGCCACTCTTCACCCTACTGGCCAAAAGGAAACTCCATCTGCGAGCGATCTCATAGAACCATCGCCAATCAAATCCGGACACGCCTCCAACAGATGAACTCATCGGACTGGACCAGCTAAATTCGCATCATACAATGGGGAATAAACACCTGCCCCAGAGACAACGGGATCACCCCTCATGAGATGGTTTTTGGGAGCCCACCTCTCCTCATACCACTACGTCACCTAGCTGCCCCTACTGAGGCCTCACCAGGTCTAAATACCAACCTCGTCCACCTCAGGAACCGCCTACGTCAGCTCCAGTTTACCCAAGATCTCCAGCCTGATGAAGCCCCCAAGAACAACCCTCACCAAGTAGGCGACCTAGTCATGGTCGCCATCTTACCTGTACCCTCCAAACTGAAGCCACGGTACAAGGGTCCATTTGAGGTCCTTAGGATCCCAAACTGTTTCCAGGTCATAATTAACTATCATGGGGAATCTCGCACTTATAGGAATAGGTTTGTCAGAATGTTTCAACCTATTAATAAGAATATTACTGTTGTAGCTGAGCCTGATCAGGATGTTGACTGTACCCCTGTTTCAAATCTTCACCCTCAAACTTCCTGTCTTTCCGGACCTGTCCCTCTCAACCATGCTGTCCCTCTCCCTCCACCTCTTTCCACTCCCCCTCTCAATTCTCCTTTGCCTGCCCTTCACTCTCCTGTACTGCAACCTCCTGTCACCCTTCCCACTTGCCTCACCCAGTTCACCCCTTCTCACCTTCCTAAACATCGACCTCCTCCTGTTCTCTACTCAAACCCAAACTTCCCCCTCTTCTCTTTCACCTCCTGTCACCTTCACCCCTTCCCGCATTCCTAAGCCCAAATCTTCTCGCATCTCCTCTCCTTCTCCCTCTCCTCTCGTTTCACCTCCGCAACCTCCTTCTCAACCATCGCCTTTAATTAACCTTGCCACGTCTAGTCTTCCCCCCTCGCCACCACAACTCACCAACATACCCCCCACTTTGCCTATCACCCCCAGCTTCCATCCTAAAAAAAACTCACCTACACCTCCTATCTCTAAAACCCTACCTTCTTCTCCTCAATCTATTTCCCCTCCTTCTCAACTTCCCAGGCGAAAAACAATATCCAAATTTCGCTCAATGTCACCTCTAACTCCATCTCCCCCATTTCCCAGACTGCCTTCTCATACCCGGTGTGGAAGACCTGTGAAGCCACCCACCAGATGGGAACCAGCCCTGTCCCAGCCTAAAGTGAGAAAGGTTAAGGATCAAGCGTCTTCAAGCTCCTCCCCCCAGCCTGGTACTTCGGCGTCCGCACAACCTCATGACCTGGGCCAAGCCAGGCTCTCTGTCATCACTCTCCAACCACCTCCAGCCACGACAACGCCCTCGCTGACGACCACCACCAAGATGCGGATTGACATGATAACCCTGGCGCGGAAGGACTCCACCAAAGTAATCAAGTCACCTCACCAACTCCTGGACCATTTGAGGTACTGTGACTCCTCTTCTCTCCTCACCCTCACCGGAGACAAGATGGCCACCCCTAACAACCAGGGAGTCATTTATTACCACTTCCTCCAGCACCTGACCCCTGTCTACGAAGATAATACTTCAAGACATTACCATCTCCAGTCCCGGGGTCGGGACTTTTCTCTACCAGACGGTAGTGAGATGCGGTCTCAGGATGATAAGACCGCATCTCTAGCTGCCACTAAACCTGCAGCCAACCCTACTCCTGCCAGCCACCCTGCTCCTGCCCGCATCGCCCGCATATCAACGAGACAGGTGGGACACATAAGACCTGAGTGGACTACACCAGCATACCCTGCCCAGCCAGCTTCTATGGCCCCTACCACCAGAGAGAAAGTCAGAGGGGTAACTACGCTAAACACCCAGCTAACCATCCTAGACTTCCCCAGCCTGATCAACCAGCTACAGAATCTGCCCGGGGGCATCTAGCTACAAGGTACAGCCAGAGTCCAGGCGCGCCACCCCCAGAGATACAAGGACATAACCACCACGCGCCAACACCACCCCAGCGCCTTTGATCCTCTCAAGCCGGGCGCCTTAAGTAGGGGCAAGAAGATTGCCTTATACTCAACCAGCCTGGACATCAGTAACTAAGCTTGCCATTTGGTATTCTTTAGTTCAGGGTAAGAACAGCCAGAGATAGCTGGTGTTCAACTTGTCAGTTGTGTGCTGTGATTGAAGATCTACCAGGTCGGGTTCCCCCCATCAGGAAGAGGACTAGCTTGGGCAACCCACTTTGGGCTCCCCCTTTCTGGCCTTCGATGCGGTGCACAAACCAAGTACCAAAGGATTCCTACCTTGTTTTGTTCAAGGGATTATGAGGATAGTGTAGTAACTTTAGATCTACCAGATCGGGTTCCCCCCATCAGGAAGAGGACTTATTTTGGTCAACCCACTTTGGGCTCCCCTTTCTGGATTATCTTTTTACTACATGGTTCTGATAGTTCCCCGAACTAGCAAGGAAGGAAGACACTTACCCTGACCCCCCTTAGACTACCTATAATGTCACTATCTAGACTGCTTGCAACTCTAGGTAGATCATTATGCTAGTCACCCTAACCCCCCAAACCTTGTAGCAGAACTCCAGCATATCCTTTGGGGATCACTGCACTGTGGGAGTGCAAGAGGAACCCGGTTGTCCCGTGGTAGGCGCCAAGGTCTAAGGAATCATCTTGTGACTCACCCTGGACCAGTAGCTGGAGTCATCATCACGCCCAGCCGCCCCCCTGGACCAACTTCCGGAGTCATCACGCCCAGCCGCCCTCCGGACTACTGGATCCTCCCTCGATCTACGGGCCCTCCTCTTCACTACAGCTCTCCTTTAAGTGCTTTTGTATAGTTTATGGGTATAGAGTTGACTCAGGGTTGTGGTAGAAGTATCTTCAGGGGTTCTCATTAACATTACGTCTTGCGAGAGGTCTTTCTTCTCCCTACTTAAATTGACGTTAATTAGCCCACTTGCCGGGACACATTATACATACCTATCAGGGGATCCTTATATACGCACCTTCCCGGGTTATTGGTCTCCCATAGCCCGACAGAGGGGGCGTGCCTATATAAGACCCATAGCATCAAACACAAACACATATTTACACGTAATCTAGTTCCTTTGTATAACTTCTAGCCTAATTCATTTAACATTCTGTCAGGTTCATAACTCGAATAGATTTCACTATCTCAGCTCCCGACGATTGTTGCCTCAGCCTTCAGCACCTTGCTAGTACACAATTAGAGTTAACCTCTGAAGTGCGCATGGGGGTAATTAGACACCTCTCCCTGTGCGCATGTATTTGAGGTGTTTTCGTCACTAAAATATTCATTGTACCATTAATAGCATTAATACTTATCCATATGCGCCTATTATGGGTTGATTATAAAGGTATTAACCTGAAACAACAATAAAACGAGTGAAAACAGCGTTTGGATGGTCAAAATCGAAGATATAGCCCGCGAGTTGTATAATGTATGGGTGAGGCAAGCTGCTTTCCTGCCAATTTCCCCCAAGGCCACTGAGACACAGTCGATCGATACTCTCTCTCTCTCTCTCTCTTGCACTCGCTTGCCATCAGTGATGACAACACTCTGCTTGCAACTCGCTAATGTTAGCACGAAAATATACCTCAGAATAAGGGAATAACAGGGAAAATAGGTGATAACTGAAGGAGAGGAGGAAAGTGGGGAAGGAGGGGAGGTAGAGGACTGAGATTTTGCATGGCCCGGGGGCCAAAAAAAAAAAAAAAAATTCGATGTCAAAAGTTGATTTTTTTTTTCACTCACTCTTAAGAGTCGCCCCGCAGTCCGCCGGGGGAACTCTTAAGAGTCTCCCCGTAGTTCCCGGGTTAAGGATTAATCTTTGCCAGGTGAGATCTAGCACACCTATAGTATTAATATCATTTGTGAGCCTTTCCGAGCCCACTTCATTGTTGATGACCACTTGGCCATTATTGCTTTAGAGTCAGTTAACGTCACTATATGCCGGGGACATCATTGCATGATCCAGACGGCATTTGCCATTACTGCACTCTTGTCTTTTGTTGAGATCCTCTCTGAGATCTATTTGGGTAGGAGGTGTACCTCCACCAATTTGGATACCTTATAATTGTATCCTAGGAGTATTATTATTACCTTGAGTCCGGACCCATTGTCCGACTCCTATTGCTTACTTGATAACCTGATTATTGTATGTCTTAATTATTCTTATTGTTGTTGATGATCTCCAGGTTACAGGTATAAAATATATGTCTTGCTCCTCCATGAACCAGGTGTTAAACTGAATAAAACCCATGTTAACTTGTTACCTGTGTGCTTATTATCCTGCCGTGTTGTCTCTTTATTTAAAGTTTAAGGTATACCTATCCAGTTAGAGAGCTGCTCATTGTACAAAGAATATCTCGCGTTCCAATTTGGACCGGGCATAACAAGTGGGGCCCGACTTAAGTCCGTATGGAGAAGAAAGGACAATGTGGCGGGGCCCGCCTTTAGTCTGTGTGCAATTTTGGCGCAATATTGGCTCTGAGAGAGCCGAGAGGTGGGAGGAGCGTAGGTTGCCTCATGACCGCTCGCCACGACCGTCGTGGGCCCACTGACATGTACTCCACGCTACTCCACCCTCCCTCACTAGCTACACACGTAATTATGTAACGAAATGACCGTATTTTAGCGATTTTGCCCTTTGGTTGCACGATCGTTGCAAGACAACCAGTGATCGTAGAAGGATGGTTCTTGTGTCATTGGAAAGCTCAATTAACGCCCTTTCAGGGATACATACTTGTATTACGCTCTGGCTCTTGTTTATGCATGAAAAAGAGCACGGAAACAACGCCATTTATGGTAAAAAAAAACGCTGGGCTGTACATAGAAATTACCGCTTAGACCGCTCGTTGAGTGTTAACCTAAGACGTGCGTATGGGGGGTATGAGACATCACACACCTGTGCGCACGTATTTGAGCTGTTCCCATCACTAACATCGTTATTTTACCATAAATAGCATTAACCCGGCAATGGCGAGGGGGGGGTATTGAACTAGCTGCCCATGGGCGAGCATATTGGCTCCATTCAGGCCTATAATCGTCATTTTACGATAAATATCGTTATTACTTATTCATATGAGCCTATTTTACCTTCACTATGAAGATAGTAACCTGTAACAACAATAAAACAAGTGAAAATATAATTTTTCTGGTCAAAATCGCGAATATAGATGGACGAGCCCATTCATGAATTATGGAGAAAATTGAGGCAACCTCTCCCTCCATGAGGCCTCAAGCCACACTGAGCCTACTCATACACGCACTCGGTTATGTAACACACCCGCTAGGCACGTAAGCACATCCTCCACACAGTTTGCTAATGTTAGCACAAAAATATACCAACGAATTAGGGAATAACAGGGAAAATAGGTGATAATTGAAGGGGGAGGGGAAAGGGAGGAAGGAGGGGATGTGGAGGAGTGATATGAGGTATAGGGAAAAAAAAAAAAAAAAAATGTTTAGTGCTACTGGGGCTGTTTAAATGTTTCTTTTAGGCCTCCCTCTTAACCTAAGAAGTGCGCATGGGGGGTATGAGACACCACACTCCTGTGCTGACGTATTTGAGCTGTTCCCATCACTAACATCGTTATTTTACCATAAATAGCATTAATACTTATCCATATGCACCTATTATAGGTTGATTATAAAGGTATTAACCTGTTACAAAAATAAAACAAGTGGAAACAGTGTTTGGATGATCAAAATCGGCAATACAGGCCGGGAGTTACATAATGTATGGCTGAGGCAACCTCCCTGCCCTCCTCCCCTCCCCTTGTCTGGAGAGACACTGTTACGCAATAGTCTCTCTCTCGCTCTTTCCCACGCTTGGTAACAGTGATGACAACGCCCTGCTACCAACTCGCTAATGTTAGCACGAAAATAGACCACAGAATAAGGGAATAACAGGGAAAATAGGTGATAACTGAAGGAGGGGAGGTGGAGGAGTGATATTTGGCATGGCCCAGGGGCAAAAAAAATAAATAAAAAAAATTTTTTTGGGGGTGTTTTAAATGGATTTTTTTCCCTCTTAAGAGTCCTTCCCGCAGTCCGCCGGGGGAACTCTTAAGTCTCCCTGCAGCTTTAAGAGCTTTGCCGCCGTCGCCCAGTAAAACTTATGAGCTTTGCTGCCGTTTAGAATACTTCCCATATGCGCCTATTTAAGTTGATTCTAAAGGTATTAACCTGGTTTATGGCAATAAAACAAGTGGAACAGCGTTTGGATGGTCAAAATCTGCGATACAGGCAGGAGTTACAATGTATGCGGAGGCAACCTCCCTCCCCTTGTCTGGAGAGACACTGTTACGCAATAGTGTCTCTCGCTCTTTCCCCGCTTGGTAACAGTGATGACAACGCCTCTACCACTCGCAATGTTAGCACGAAAATAGACCACAGAATAAGGGAATACAGGGAAAATAAGTGATAACTGAAGGGGGGAAAGGAGGGATGTGGAGGAGTGATATTTGGCATGGCCAAGGGGCAAAAAAAAAAAAAAAAAAAATTGGGGGGGTGTTTTAACCCGTCCAGCCCTGGCTAGTTTTGTAATGTTTGTTCACCAGAACCCGGCCGGTTTTCAAAAAATGGTTTTATGTCAGAACAATAGATGGGTTAGGAATGAGGAAAAACCACGAAAATCGCTCAAAAAGCTTAAAGAATGGTCCTACAGAGCCCCCGAAAATGTATTTTACAAGAGTAAAAAATTGAAGGCAATTACCGAGTTTTCAACCATCGGCACGGTTGCGTGGGATACGTACACAGTTCCCATACAAATCTGAGCCCTCTTTCTACACCTGAGGTTACGGTCGGCGCAATTAGGTGACCGCCAGGCCGTCTCTGGGCTGTGGTTACATGACATCGCCGACGTCGATAGGCACGTCGCTGGGCTGTACGGTTACAATGGATTTTTTAGGCCCAGGATCTTAAGAGTCTTCCCAGTCGCCGAAAACAACTTTAATGATTCATGGGGGAATTCTCGTTTTTTCAATATTTTTTTCCTAGACCTCCCTTAAACTTAGACAAACACCCCCTAGACTCCCCCTCAAGATAAATTTGTACATTTTTCGGTAGAAAAATAGTCAAATCTGCTGTATACCAAAACAGCCATGAAGATAACGGCAAAGTCCTCGGCTCTACCTATATCGATGATGGACCAAAATAGCCTCAGACCAAATATTTTTGGGAAGGATGTAGTTACCGGGTGTACCACTACCGACATACAACATAAATCATCTATAAATACTTATAATAAAATACTTATCATCTATAATACTAGGTTAGGTTAGGTTGTTTGGTTAGGATAATGTATTTTTGTATCCAAAGGCAGTCAAAATAAACAGGCACATGATGGTGAGCGTCCGCGTAGTGTAAACAAGACAGGCGGTACACCCGGTAACTACATTCTTGCCATATTTTTTTCTGTAGAACAAAACGGCTGCGGGCCAACATGACCGCAGAGAGTTTATTTAAATAACAGTGCTCTTGTTTGTACAAGTGGCGGAGATATGTACTGTACTCTACTGAGCACGCTTGTTTAAGAGATGTAGGCCTATACCACCTGACGCAGGCATATTCCCGCTGGGAAGACACAAGATTCAGTCACAGCACTTACAACCTCCCTTTAACTCTCCCAGACATATATGACGCGATCGAGTCATATGGCAGAGTGAACCAAAAACTCATATGATGCGATCGCGTCATATGGACTTATTATATTGCTAGAAAATAAGTTTATGACGCAATTGAGCCGGTTTTTGGCTGGTAAGTCCGATAAGTTAGATGTACATGTGGAAAAATCTAGCAACCCCCTAGCGTCCCTGTGAGGGACCCGCGGTGGTAGAGAGAGTCAGTTTCTTCCCATCAGCCAGCCTAGTAGGTGGGTGTGTACAGCCCTTTAAACCAAGGGGCCTCCATTTTGCCCAGCCTGGCTGGTATTACCGCCCTAATATAACCCAAACGAAGTGCTATATCATTGGGTTATCGATGGATT
>CM064492.1:21324411-21334411 GCA_032716605.1 Paralithodes platypus | reverse complement strand
ACCCCCCTCCTCCCCCCTCCCCCATATATATTATTCTATTATAATATATACTATATCCTAATTTTTTTTTTTATAACCAAATTATACATATTTTTTTTTGGGTGGGGAGGGTTATTTTTTATTTTATTTTTATTTTTCTAATGTAGATGATATAATATTTTATATAATATATGTATATAATATATATTATTCGATATTCATAATTTGTGTTTATGTTTTAATCTATGTATGCCCTCTCACCCTCCCTCCCCCCCCCCCCATTAACACCTCCTCCCCCATTATACTCCTCCCCTCCCCCCCTTCCACCTCCCCCAGATATCTTATAATATATATTTATTTATTTTTATTAATTTTATTTCTTTTATTACTAATACGAATTAGAGATATATATATATATATATATAGATATTATATATATAGTATATCTATTATTTTTTTTTGTTTGGGGGGTGGGGGAGGGTTATTTTTATATGTATTTTAGGTTATAGAGAGTTTTCTGTCATGCCGTCCCCAATGACTTGATATAAAGAATATATATCTATAATATACATCGTCCCGATTTATGTATGTATATAAGTTATGCCCCTCCCTCCCCATTATCCACCCTCCCCCTCCACATTTACCCCACTCCCCACATCTATAATCATTATTCATTCAATTCATCACGTCCGAGGTTCGGGACCACCTTTCATTCACCCCTCATCACCATCTCCTCTTACCCTTACATACATTTACCATTTTAATATAGATTTGTTTGACACCTTGTCTATATATTCTAATTATGATATTATATATTATATAATTCATATATATAGATATATATATATATATATAATTATTATATATACTGTCAATATATAGGATATACGTGATATAGTGATATATACTATTAAGATATAATACTGGGATATTATAGTATATCGATAATATATATAATATTATATTTGTAGATCGAGAGGTAATCTCGATCTATACATTACTTTATTTGACTGACGTGTAACAATAGAATTATTTCTGAAGTTTATGACCTGAAGATGACCATGGCTTTCTTATTTTGTTGTTGTCAGTGTCAACCCAGGAGCCATTTCCCTTCCTCGTGGAAAGGGTGTATATTGTGGCAGATTATGATATACAAACTGTATAAACATTCTCATATTGATTTTCAGAACAAGAACAATGCATGGAAACAATTGCGCATAAGCTCACGAACCAATTACTCTATATTATTTTGTTTTCACCATTGGAAAGAGCACAATCTTTCCGATTCCGGTGATAGAGACCAGTTATATACGTATCCGATCAAATAACGCAACCACGAGGTGGGGAGTCAGCTCGGAACCCGGGTAGCATCGCCGGAACAGAGCCGGGGTGAAGCGTAAATATTGCGCATCTTGGCTCTTAAGTTCAAAATATTCATAGCGCAAAAAAGTATTTGTCCTAGGAACTTTCTAGTTTATTTTATACTCATTAGCATTATTTGCCGTATTCATTCAGCCTTTAAATGTTTAAAACCATACACTTCGGTAGCAACGAAATAAATCGACAAATGTTATAAACCATATCAATCAAAATCAAGATTTTTTTTTTTTTCATCGGTCTCTGCAATGGAACACAATTTGTGCATAGCTCGCTAACCAATTATTGCCTATATTGATTTTTTGGTTTTCACCATTGGAACAGAGCACAATTTACCGATTCCGGTGATATGTATACAGTTATATACGTATCCGAGCAAATAAACGGGGCTGGCAACCACGAGGTGGGGAACAGCTCGGAAAAACCCGGCTAGCATCGCCGGACACCAGCGATGTGTGAAGCGTAAATATTCGCATTTTGGCTCTGTCATTTCAAATATTTCATAGCGCAAAAAGTATTGTGTCCTAGGAACTTTCTAGTTTTGTTTTATACTCATCAGCATTATTTGCCGTATTCATAACAGCCTAAATTTAAAAACCATACACTTTCGTAGCCACCGAAATTCAATTGAAAAATGTTATAAACCATATAAATCAAAATCATGATATTTTTGTTTGTCGGTCACCTGCTTGAGAACTATTGAAGATAAACAATTTCTGTTTTCATATTTGGAAAAGAGGCGAAAAAAATACTATTTATTTTGAGCAAAAAAAAAAATATTATGGTCAATCACTCACAAATTTTAGAGCTAGGACGGTGTGAAGACAATTGCATTGGGAAATAATTGTATTTCCGGACTCATTTACCACGTTCATATTTCGATTTATTTAAAAAAAAATTTTATTTTATCATGTATCTATAAATATTCCTCTTGTTCCATTGATAATGATACATCCACAATAAACAGCATTCTGGTGGATGGAAATCGCGGTAAAAATGTTAGGCTTCTCGACAACCCACTCACTGAGCCAAAGTATCAAGACCCAAACTTACTTGTCAAGCGCCTCCTTGGACTTATTGGAACATAATATGTCGGAGGGAGTTAATATGAGATGTTACAACAGAAAGCACCTGGTGTCCCACTGACGAGAAGCAGGGGTGTGCACTCTCCGTTCACAGTAGGCTACAGCATTGGGCCATAAGACTTTGCACATTAAATTACAGTAAACCCTCTCCAAATCGGACTAATTCGGGGATGGCCAATTCCGAAATGTCCGACCTGAAAGAGGAAAAACCCGACCTCACGAGTGGACGTCCGAGTCAACCATGAAAACGGAGACTATGGAAAAATTCCAACCTCAAGAGGGAAGTCCTCGTCAACATAGAAAACGGACACTACCCTAGTCGTACCCTAGATTCCCGTTTTTTATAGACATTTACCCTTAGTTTCCGGGAAAGTGAGCGCGTCGTCCAACACTGTTCGAGGCTCGGACAAATCTTGGAAAAATATGAGATATCAGACAACGGAATTTGGTGGTTATGACGGACATTTGCCCTTAGTTTTCCAAAGACTGAGAGCGTCGTCCGACACCGTTAGAGACTGAAACCCTATTTATTTCCATTTGGCATTTTAATTTAAAGATGACTGCTATAGGTTAGGAATAAGAACTAATAATTTGTAACACTTTTATTAAATATATATATATTCCTAAGATATGTACAGATTATATTGTAATTACGTTTCACTGGTTTTACTGCACTCATTGTGAAATCAGAATACAAATGTAACAATAGTACTGCCCTTCCTTCAATAATTCAGTATTTTAATTATCTACTAAAGGATCTCTTGCCAATGTATTTTGACACCATTAGTGCTATACTGAGTATTCTTCCTTAGTTATGAGTTATCGTAAAATACATTATGCTTTATTTTTTTAATGGAGTATAAAACAAGAACAAATTAAAATCAAGGTTTTTCATTATACTATCATTACTATGCATGGTATATATGAACATATATTTGTCTTTAATGTAGACATACCAAATAATTTTGCTTGGCAACCTAAGATTTCAATTGGTGTTAAAACCATAGTTTCTAGTGGAGATTCTAAAACTCAGTGGTCTGGTTAAGGGGGAGTGAGACAAAGGGAGGGGAAAGGAATAAGATGAGCTTAAAATGGATGTGGGGAGTGAGAGGTGGAAAAAAAACAAAGAGGCGGTGGGGGGGTGATAAGAAATGAAAGAAAAGGGGGGGAAAAAAAAAAAGAAAAAAAAAGAATTAAAAAGGGGAAGAGGAGAAAAAAAAAAAGAAGAAAAGGGGTGTGGGGGGGGGGGGTGTAGATATGAAAGCGGCAAAGGATATAAGGATGAGAGATGATCACACTATGCATTATTCAAATATTCTGCATTAGGCTACTTGTCAATAAAGCACAATCTAAACAGTCACAAAATTTGCTTACCGTTTGACTGGCATAGTAACATACCTTGCTTTCAGGCTCTGTTTATTTGATTGCGTTCTTGGGCTACATTGAAAAAACTGGGATTCTAAATATATATATTCAATTATTACTGTATGCAACTGTAAAAACGCACTCTAGCAAAACTTGATTCATTCAATAATTTACGATAGGTATACAGTGTCTGATTTAGGAACAATTGTACTGTTCTCAATTTGATTATTTTAAGCTGCTTTGTTAACCGAGAAAAGTGGAAACTGAGTTTTAGAAATTGAAATCTCTACAATAAGTTAATTAAATGGGTGATGAGAATTTGTAATTGTTAAAACAAAAGTGCATCAGTTCTTTATAGGTTATCCTTACAGTAGCCAAATGTCTAAATAAATAAGTACCAAACTTATTAAAACCAAAACAAAATAATAAATATGAACCATACTTGTTCGATAAATATGTACCATACTTGTTAAATAAATATGTACCGTACTTATTAAATAAATATGTACCAAACTTATTAAATATAATTATGTACCATAAATAATAAATATATATGTACCACATTTATCAAATAAATATGTACCATACTTATTAAATAAATATATACCATACATATTAAATAAATATGTACCATACTTATTAAAACCAAAACCAAATATAAAATACTACATCAAAGTAAGCTAAAATACTGAATGATCTATCAGTAACAGACCAATTATTATTCTGGCTTTTATAGAGACATAGTGGTTAAGGGGGGATGAGCTTATATATTTGTTCATTTATGTATCTTTTTATTATTTTTCTAGTTTCCTCCCTAGACCTCCATCAAACTTTTTAAAAATCCATGAGATTAATCTAGATTAATTTGTAAATTTTTCGGTAGAAAAATTTCCCGGCCAAAGGCCGGTTCTTCCACAATTATAGGCTCGCTTCCGCTCGCCAGGAAAAAATTGACACCTAAATGGCACAAAAGGTCTTAATATTGACAACGAAATGGGTCGAAAGGTCTTAAAATTGACAAACTAATGGGGAAAATGTCTTAAAATCTCAAAACTAATGGGGCTAAGAAAGGGGACCAGAAAAACAGCCCATCTCCCCTTAAGTAAGTAAGTACTGTAAGTAGTTATTGTAATAATATCTGGAAGGGCAGTAGTATCGTGACATTATTCGCACACCCCATTCACACATTCATCGTTACTTCCGACTATAAAATCTATCGCTCATTAAAGTACTTTTAGATTATCCTCTTGTGCAGATGTCACTTTTTTAACCTCTTCTGTAATGGCGACGTCTTTTTAAACATTATTCTGGCTACTATTAGACAATTTTATTTAGTTTAAAAAGAGCCTCCAGCAATGAACAGGCTTCAAACTATCTCACTTCACCCTTTTTACTACCACAGATCCTTCCTAAGCTGCACAAAATCGTCTAATTATAGCTGGAATAAAATACAACAGACATCGCTGGTACACAAGGGGTTAATGTACAGGTATATTTATCTTCAATGTTAACCCTTTCAGTACGTTCACATCATTACAATATTTATTCTGGTTATTATTAGATAATTTTATACAGTTTGCAAAAGAGTTGATAAATGAACAGGTTCACAGAGATGCTTACTATCCCTTTGATTCTTAAAATCCCTTGATAGCTATGTAAACTTGTCTAAACCTAGCAAGACAGTTTTTACCCCTTTGATTCTTAGAGGTCCTTGATAAGCTATGTAAACTTGTCTAAGCCTAGCAAGATAGTTTTTACCCCTTTGATTCTTAGAGGTCCTTGCTAAGCTCTGAAATATCGTCTAACGTTAGCCAGAATGAAATACAAATGACGCCATCGTCTTGAAGGGGTTTAGAAAGCTCCGACAGTTCTCTTGGTTCTGGTGAGACTCTACTCTGTCCACATTAACCTGGCAGCTTATTCCACGCTATTCCTCACAGTTACTCCTCAATAGTTTATTTTAGTTTCATCTTCAGGGAATTGATACAAAATCTTCATTACTTCAAGGGCCACTCAACATTCCACTGCCAACCAAGTACGGTAGCGGTAATAAGTCATGTCTCAGCTGTCATTACATTTGGCTCGCTCTGTGCTGTATTAATGTCTGTCAGATGTTGTATAGGGTGGGTAAGTGTACGAATAGGTTTGTATATCCCCCTAGAAATTAATACAGTAAGTTTAGATATTGCTGAAACCAATTATGGATCAAAATCTACTTGGTCCCGAGACATCACTTATTAGGCCGATTGTACAGTACAGTATGTTCATTCACAATCATATGTAGGCCTATGGGGTGAAGATTTACTGCCAAGTTAATTTGAACAGAATGTAGGCTGAGTTGGTGGGGTATTAGAAAGGGCTATCACACCGTTTTACATCAGTTAACTTCAGACATCAGTACCTATATTTAGGAGATAAATTCCAATAACAGAAGAATCTTGCACCTAATGGTATCCTCAGTTCGTAATAAAATATATGAAATATTTATTGTACGGTATGTTTTCTGCTGAAGGTTGAAGCTTAGAGTTGGATGAATTTGACTTCTAAGAATGACTCAATTACATGTGAAAATAATAATCAATACTTGCCATACGACTCCTCTGCACAACTCAATTACAAGCACATTTTCACTAGACTTAATTAATCATCATACAACTTATTTATGATAAGATTTAATCTATCTGTTCAAATATATTCATGTTAAGGTATCCATGATAAATGTTCACAATTTCTTTTTTGTTATTTTTGCAAGAAGTGCTGTACTGAAGATACCTGAAGTTAAACCTGGTAAAATGCCCCTTTAATTACATCATAATGACTAGACCATTCATTATAGTTAGGCCAAAAATCGTAACCCCTAACCTCTGTAACTCATAATGGGCTAGAGTAAATAGGCTGTAAGTTTCCACACCCATTCCCTGGCTGCCCCTTCCCAAATGGTGGAAATATTAGCTCAATTACTCTAGTCGTTTGTGAGACATAGAGGTTATTGTTCAAGATTTTTGGCCTAATTATAATGAATGGACTATAGTTCACTTAGTCAAGATGTGAAGAATGGGAGCAGTGGAGGAGGCTGTTCAGAGATGCTATATAGTTAGTTGAAGGAGATCCTCTAGGTCGGAAACTGATATGAAATACAGTCATAGGTGCGGCTCCCTTGGGCCTTGGTAAAATTTTTGATGTACTGTACCTAGAAAATATACCCTTGTATTGCATAATATATCTTGTAGCATTGTGGTGATCCTAAAGGGGGTATCGCAACAGAGCTTTCATCGTACACTTTTAATTCATAACTTTATTCTGGTAATATTTAGAATTTATTTGGCATTGGCATTGGTAACTAGATTGGAGGTAGATTACAATAAGTGACCAAATTTGCCAGATTGGGGTTGCAGGAAAAAAAATATCTTGTGTAATATCCTCCTTAATGGTGGAATTACACAAGTGTTTTTTCCCTAACTTTTATTGGTAACTCTGAACTGGCAGCTTGTGTAATATACTCTTACAACTGTTTTGATGGTGTAATGGTTAGAGCGTGTAAGTTCTGTAGGAGATATCCTTAGTTCGAATCCTGGGAGAATTACATGCTTTCATTAGTTTAATTTGGGGTTTATTGGTGTTAAGAACAATGTTAAAAATAATAATTCAGCCACCTATAAAACATCTACCTGCAATATAGTTGCCAATACCAGTGAAAAATTGTCTTAAAATGTTGCCAGAATAAAGTTGCAAATAAAAAATTGATGGAAAAGGCCCTAATGTAAATCCACCGTAACTAGCACTAGCGTAGTTGTCTTTTAATACTTCATATCACATTTGCATTATTTTATAGGGGGGTGACCTGTTTTTTTCTCTCCTTGTCTCTTTCTCTGGCTTGTATCCATTTTGCACCATTCAGCTTACAGTACAGTACTGTACTTTTTTAAGACGTTTATCCCCATCCAGGTGCCGATTTCTTCCTGGCCAACGATAGCAAGCCAGCATTGTATGGAGAAATCCGGCTTTGCCAGAGACATTTTTCTATCAAAAGTTGTACAAATTTAGCCTGCTGTCAAAAACATTTTAAAAAGTATACTGGCTCGCTACCGCTCGCCAGGAAAAAATCGACACCTGGATGGCGATACACGTCTTAAAACAGTAGGCTGAATGGGATCGAATGGATACAACCCAGAGAGAGAGGGAGAAAGAGAAAAAAAAACGAGGTGGGCCCCCTTAAAGGTGGACTATTACATCTACTGGCTACAAACCATGAGATTCCCATTACTTTGAAACTAATTGTAACTTCCCATGTTGGATCAATCTACTGTTTCTTTACAAGGTCAATGTTTGTTGCAGTTGATATGGTAAATCTGAATAATATAAAATTTGCATCAGCTAATAAAAGTGCCACCCCCATTGAAAAAAACAAAAAACAAAAAAAAAAATGGGTAATGGGCCTGAGCAAATAGAAATATACAGTAATACAAATACAGATTCAAACAAACCGAAACTACAAATATCTGTACTGAATTTGTATCTTGGAGTCTATTATTCTAATTTTACATAATTTGTTAACCCTTTCAGAAACATGGAGTCGTAATTCCTTTTATTCTTGCTACAGTAATACTAGATGAATTCACACATTTTAGGAAGGATATCCCCCCTACTACTACGCCCATTGACGAGGTTGGGGGGCTTCGGGGCTGGCGACTGGGGCTTGATGAGGTAGGGTTTGGGGATTTTCCCTTCCCTCTCCCCTCGAGCTTTTGTCGTTGGCTTGACTAATTCTGCGTAGTTTTTCATTCCTCTTTCTGTTTTTCCCCTTCTGTTCTTATTCTGTCCCATTCGGTTGTCCTCGGGCAGCCTATATCACATACCTGCCTGGCCTGGCTAGGTAGTAGGCTCCTGATCTGATTTGTCTCTTCGGTCGCTGATGCAGTCGAGCTGACTTGATTCCCCTCAATAATGCATTTTTTTGTTTTGCATCTCGCTGTGATTTTTGTTCTACCTTAGTCCTGATATTTCATTCTTCGCCCTTGATCACTTCATGATTGATGCTGCAGTGTAGCAATTCTTGCCTCATCCTTCGGCCCTGCTCTATAAGAGCTCTGCTGTGGAGCATATGTGATCTGACTGAACTGATGAAATGGCGAGAAATGTCTGCGTGTCTTCGCATTCCTAGATTTGTTCACCTCCTGCCCTTCCTTATCTATCTTGACTTGATTAGTTGTCCATCTTGATCTAATCCTTCGGGCCAGCCCTACGAGATAGCCAGAATAAAAGGACTGAATGCATACTGAAAGGGTTAATGCAATACATACAATAATGAAATACAGTTGTCCGACTGTAACAAGATAAAGCACATGGATATCTTCTCAAGATACATTACTAAAATGATTGACAGACTGACAAATGTGGAGTGGAGTTTTTGAGGTTATACAGAAAATGAATATATAGTTATAATAATTTGGTAACATGTATATAATTTAATTTATACACTGTATCAATAAATTAATATAAATACCTGTATTCTCCAACCTGATGTAATCATAAGAAATAATACTATTTCTGAAGAACCTATCGAGGTAAAAATGCATTTAGATATCAGTGAGATTTTCAGATCATACACAGAGCGTTCAAACCAAAATCGTGAAAACACAGAAGTTCTATCAACAGGGAATATAAAAGTTTACTATCTATTGTTACATGTTTAAGGCCACCCTATGACAAGGCATTGTTGTCCTTGTTGTGACATGATCAGTCCAAGTTCACAAAGTTGTTCACAAAGTTGTTCACAAAGTTCACCACAGTTGTAACTTTACTTGTGGAATGCTTATGTTTTTTTCAATCATTCATTATTTTCCTGGTGTTTTTCAGCCATTTAGTTAACGCAGATGCTAATGTATTCCAATAATTCATAAACTTAGTAATTTTCAATCATTCAGTATTTTTCTTGTGCTTTGCAACCATTCAACACAGATACTAATACATTCTAATAATTTATAGCTTATTCTCTTTTCAATCAATCTGTAATTTTGTTGTTTTCCAATCATTCACCACAGGTACTATTACCTTCTATCAATTCAAAACTTAGTCTGTTTATTTCTGATCAAGTTTATATTTCTAATGACTTTCTATCATGCATAACAAAATTTATAATGTTTTCCAATCATTCAGTACTAATCCTGTCACTGAATATCTTAAAGTGTTAGTCT
>CM064492.1:21265476-21324311 GCA_032716605.1 Paralithodes platypus | reverse complement strand
ATATATATAGATTAGATATATATATATACCGGTATATCTATAATGTAAAATATATCTGTACACATATACTGTCTAGTAATATATATATATATTTTTTTTTTTTTTTTTTTTTTTTCTATATTCCAACTACTTCCTCCTCGGGCATAGGCTGGAGAGCCATAACATTTCACCGCTTTACAATGAACAGTGAAAGCCGTGAGGTCTTGTTCCAGTCTGCGGGAGTGAGACCATGTGAAGCACGTAGAGTACAACGAGGACCTTGCCATCCTGCCTATCACATGAGGCACGGTTGCTCACTCATTGGCCCGAAACGACTCCCATCTCTGAAAGCCACCCTCGTTCCCGTGCTTCACTGTCTAAACCCCTACACTCGCGACTCTCACACCTTACACACACCCAACAACGCCACCTGTTGAGCAGATAACTCACCAGGCATTGACACCACTATAGCATATTTTGAATATGGGGGAATGGGAAAGAATAGCACTACAGTGCTATTTAAAGTCATGGGAAACAATGAGGGGTATTTTATTGACGTTTCGGTGGGCTTGTGGTAATGCCACTGATACTAGGTACAGCAACAAATTCCATCCCAATAAGATGCTTCCCATTGATAACATCGGGATTTGAACCGGGATCCTTTGGATCTCCAGGCCCAGTGGCAAGGACCACTACCACACACAACGCCCCTCGAAAATAATAAGTATGATATATATATATATATATTATATATATATATCACAGACGAGAGAGATTTTAGTTTTGGATTTGCCCCGAGGGGCGAGTTATTGAGCAGCCGCCCCCCATTCCTGTGAGGGGGACAACCACTAGTAAGGGCGATACATTCTGCTCAAAGAGCCATTATTCCACTGAAAACAAACAGCATCGTCGTCTGGTTACAATTCATATTTGTGTTTATAAGTAAAGTTGGCATTTATTCAGAATGTGTATTATAGTTTCCTCATTAATTGTCACATGGTCTGATATACGCGTATCATTTAAAAAAAAAAAAAAAAAAAAAAAAAAAAAAAAAAAAAAGCAAAGCAAAGCAAGCTTGTAGTGACTGAATTATTTAATTGGACAGGTTGTAATAATAGCCACTACAGAACTAGTGCAATCGTATGAGGAGACTATTCCATATTTTCATTACATCAATGGTATTGAGATCATAGTTAGCTGCATACATATTATTACAATAAATAGGCAATGAAGTATAAAGTCAACATAATACATAATTTAATACAGGCGGGACATATCATGATCCGGTTCGTGTGCGCACTGGGAGCCTAGAGGGGTCTTGAGATCGCCTCGTACCCATACACAACGAACGTTTATAGTGCTGCATGGTGTGGTATCTTAATTGAATAACTTATGTGGGTATTTTCAAAGAATTGTCAGGGGGTAAGGAAATGTGATTTGTATATTAGACGACTGTGATTAAACGAGACGTGAAACATGTGGAGGGATGGTGGTTTAGAAAGAGAGGGTATCCCCCCCACTCGTTGGGTGGTGGAAGTTTCGCTCCAAGGAATTTTCGTTCCTGTGGTTATTTCAAATAATAATAATAAAATAATAATAATAATAAGGGGACAAACCACTGGTAAGGCAATACATACTGCTCAAAGAAAGCATTATTCTGACTGTAAGGCAACAGTATCGTAGTCTTGTGTTATTATAGTTGCCTCATTTGATTGCCACATGTGCTGTATATACGTGCTCATGAAAAAAAAAAAAAAATGTGACTGAATTAATTTTTTTTTAATTGGACAGGTTAAATAATAGCACTACAAAACTTAGGTGCACGCATATGAGGAAGACCATTCATGTTTTCTTACATCAATGGTATTGAGATCATAGTTAGCTGAAATACAATATTACATTACATGATGTGACTAATATTTCGAACTACATAAATTATTATGCTAATAATAGTACGGACAAATATATTACAATCATATGAGGGACACTTCACATTCTTCATTACATTCAACGGTTTATTGAGGTCATAGTTAGCTGAATACAAGAGTCACATACATAATGTGTACTAATATTACCAAAACTACCGAAGTATATAATGGAATTATAGTAATACAATATATTTACAAACATGAGTTAACATGGTTCAAAATTCTTATTACAATAGATGGGTTATTGAGGGGATAGTAGCGCAATATGACCAAGTGGAGAAGGTTTACAGGCCGATAGTAATAAAATATTTAGTAGGGGTGTGTGGTGTATGGCGGAGAGAGGGATTTCTTTTATATGAATTTGTTGATTGTTTTTATTGAGGAAAAAAGGACAATGCTTAACACGTATCATAGTTACATTATCTCAAAGGGCGAAGTTGCATATTTGCAATCTCACCTATTATAGTTTGACTATGGCATGCTGTTTTATGGGGGAAAGGAGAGAGTAAACATTGATAGTGAAGAAATTTTAGGATATAGTAAGTAGTAATATCCAGTATTAGAATAAAGAAATACGGTGCATACGCAATCGTCACCCTATTTCTAGCTTAAAACTAGTATACATAGTTAGTTAGATGATGTAATTACATTGATTTATTGGAAGATAATTTTTAACACGCAGTTCGTCTATACAGTATTAGAATAAAACATACCGGTATCTAAAATACTGAGTCCCGTATAGACTTGATTAGCCCGTTATAGACCTTGATCGATTGTTTTTTTTTTTAAACACGATGCTTCAACAAGACACCCAACTGAGCCCCGACCTTGCGTCCCAAAAGACCCCCAACTGAGCCCCGACCGTGGTAATCCCTCCTTAAACATACTAGAGGGACTCTAGCCGTCGTGACCCAGTGACCAGACCCCAAGCCAAAGCCTTCTCTATACATAATTATGTATAGAGAAGGCATTGCCCCAGCACCCAAAAACACACAGCCATACAGATTCAGATTCAGATTCAAATTATTTTATTTCCATAAAATAATATTCGGAGGGAAGGTTGGCAAGCTGGTCCTCCGGGAGGGACAGTGCCGCATATCCGGAGGGTACTTGTACATAAAGCCATTAGCGAGATATTGAGGGACAATACAGCAGTATGGATTACGGGGTTTTGTAGGAGGTAGAGGAATGGGTGGGAGAGGAGGAGGAGTAGGGGGGGGGGGGGGGAGGAGGAGGAGGAAAGGTTACGCCAGGGAGGAGGAAAGCTGTGAGAGGGGGAGAGTGTGGTGGGGGAGGTGGGGGTGTGTGTATGTGTTGGGTGAGGGTTGGGACCATACTTACCATATAAATTCAGTTGTTTAAGGCCAGCCATAGTACTGAAGATAAAATTTATGGTAGTGAAAAAAAAAAAAAAAAAAAAAAAAAAAACATCTTAAAAGGGAAAGTTTGAATTTCAACGCAAGTCTACAGATATCAGCAGTATCGCTTCATCGTACCTTGACCACAACAATCAATTAAGTAAGGGAAGGAAAGGTGTATACGTGCAAAGATCAAGATTCAATTAAGTTTAGTAGCAAAACAATATTCAGAAGGAAGATACTAGTAGTCCTCCGGGATAGATATGCCGCATATCCGAAGGTACTTAATTGTAGATCAAACCATTAGCAAAAGAATATTGAGGACAATGATGTTGCTTACACTATGCAAGGGTCGATGTCATATTGGCCCTTGCAAAAAGGCTATGAATTGGCCACTTAACAGAATTATTTAAATAAAAGCTGTGTTAGAGGCTCAGAGGGATATGTATAATACTTGTACATTGTCAATCTAGTAAATAAGAATCGCAGTGATAAGACGGACAGTAGAAAGAAATACTGATGGATTATAAGTGTGGACATGATCAATGAAAATATGAAATCGTGTAGAGGGCGTTACAAAGGGTTTAAGTGTGACCTTGTAAGAAAGAAGAGAGATGTGTGGAGGGCAAGGTGGTGCATACTTATAAGGTTAATGTTTCATGGTTTACAGTACATCTTATATGTGCGGGGGCAAAGTTCTTGTGTTTTTTTAGTATGTTATTGATTACGTTATTCTTTAGCATGTATTATTGCTTGATCCTCAATTGTGGTTAAACTGATTATTCCTGTATTCCCTAAAGTCATTGGGCATTCCAAGATATAGTGCTCCGAGAGAGTGTGTTGTTGGGAGCTCTGCAAAACCACCTACATTGCCGTCCCTCTGGGTCTTCTACCTGCCAAGTCAGGATGCCATGGATAACAATAGCCAAGCCTTATTCTTGCATGTACTGAGTTACCCCCCTTACTCGTTGTACGTTTACCATAGGTGTATTTGGTCGTAAAATGTACTTTAGGTAGTAGTTATATAGATCGGCTGGTATTATGATGTCTAGCTCTGTCTTCATCCACTCTTTCTTCTTGTGTCTTTAAATTATAGCTTCTCATTTGTTTCAATGACAGTTCAAGAATATGACCGGTTTCTTCTTTCTTCTTGAGGCCTCCTTGGCAAGCTTATCTGCCCTTTCATTGCCCGGGGCAGGCCTACATGTGAAGGAATCCAGGCAAATTTGACCCCTAGCCCCTTCTCCCCTACACATTTTATCCCCCGTCTGATATCTTTGTACAATTTGAGCTCGCTCATTCGCCTCCCCCTTTTCGTTCCTCTTGTTATTCTTCTTCTTAGAATCGACCACGACATACCCCCCGTCATCTGGTTCTCCTCCTTCTCCTCTTTCTCTTTCTCTTCCTCAGAGAGAGAGAGAGAGAGAGAGAGAGAGAGAGAAGAGATGAGAAAGCCGATTGGCAGGTCTATTAAAAGGGATGTAACAACATTATCGGTAATAAAGACAATATATCAGCAGAGAGAGAAAGAGAGAGAGTGAGACAGTGAGAGAGTGAGTAAGTGAGTGGACAGGGCAAGGATACAGGAGCATAGGCACTTACATCTCGTTAAGCATTGCATCATTCACTTTGAACAGTTTTCCTGCTCTCTCTCTCTCTCTCTCACTCTCTCTCTCTCTCTCTCAATCTCTATCTATCTATCTATCTATCAATCTCTCTCTGTCTGTCTCTTTAAGTGTTTCTTTTTGTTCTTTCTCTTCCTCCCGCATACTGTATGTAGGTGAAGGTTTAAGTTACCCCTGCACCGAGCGCCTACTTACAGAAAATGGGGGGTCTGGACTAGTATGCAGATTATTACAGCACATTATTGCTTGTGCTAATTTGGCGGGGCGCATAAAAAGAGAGAGAGAGAGAGAGAGAGAGAGAGAGAGTTAAATATGTTCTGGAAAATATACTCAGTACATGTTCATTTATTGGGAATTTTTAATATATGTTCATTCAATTTTTGTTCTTCAAATTATTGAAGTATTGCGATTTTTTGAGAGTTAAAAAATACAGCAATATATTTAAGTACAGATGTTTTGCAGTTTTTCCCAGTAAGTATCATACATCAGTTGCTAAAGGAATCAATTTACCGACGGCTGAAATAAAACCGGCTATGGGTAGGTTGTTGCTTGATTTCCTTCGTGTTCGTGTATACTGTGTGGTTATTGGCCGGGGGAGAGGGAAGGGGGGGGGGGAGGGAGGGAGGGAGGGAGGGAGGGAGAATATATACTAGGAAAATTGGATGACGACAAGGGTAAGAAGGAGAATGTGAGGAAATGGTTAGTCTCTCTCTCTCTCTCTCTCTCTTTATAGGCAGGTCATTTGAGCATAAATCCAAAGAAGTTATCCTAACCCTTTACAATTCCTTAGTCCGCCCTCTTCTGGAATACTGCGTTCAATCCTGGTGCCCTTATTACCAAAAAGATATAGACAAGCTAGAACGAGTTCAACATAGAGTTACCAAAATAACACCTAGCCTAAAGAACAAACCATACAAGGAGCGTCTTAGAGAATTAAATATATTTCCTTTAACCCAGCCCAGATTGAGAGGCGACTTAATTCAAGTGTTCAAAATCATCAAAGGCATCGACAATATGAACTGTAGTAAGTACTTCACTATCGACCAATATAATTACACGCGGGAAATGGTTGCAAAATTATTGGTAAATCTTTTAATTCACACGAATCTAAGAATTTATTCTTCAATCGAGTTGTCAATTTGTGGAATGGGCTTCCTCGAGACGTTATAGACTGCAGCACCGTTGATTCATTTAAACTTCGCCTAGACAAATATCTTGCATCAAACCCGCGACTGACTGCGTTTGTAAATTAATAACTTTATTTTATCCCCCCCTCAGTTACTAACCCATCTGTCCCCTACTAACTTCCTGATCCTTCCACGGACATTAGTTCCAGGGCAGTAGTTCCCTTTCCAATGTTCCCTTACCCACTCTAAACCACTGTTTGGACACTTGATCCTTAGTGTTTTGGAGGACAAGCAGCCTAGAAGGGTCACCAGACCTATTGTTGTTTGATTTCCTTTGTACTCCTTTGTACTCTCTCTCTCTCTCTCTTTTTTATGCTAAAATATGTTAACTATATGTGCGTGTATGTGCCTGTCCCTCTATGTGTAACTATCCTTGTATCTATATCTCTGTACCTTTTTATGTAAAACTCTTGGTCTCTCTCTCTCTCTCTCTCTCTCTCTCTCTCTCTCTCTCTCTCTCTCTCTCTCTCTCTCTCTCTCTCTCTCTCTCTCTCTCTCTCTCTCTCTCTCTCTCTCTCTCTCTCTCTCTCTCTATCCGCCTTCTCCTCCACCATGTATCTGTTTCTGTCCGTGTTCCCTGGCTAAGAGCAACTTCATTAAGGGGGGATGGTTGTTTTTGTCTGGCCACCCCTCTCCCTCATCTTTAGTCCCATTAGTTTTCAAATTTTAAGACTTTCGGCCCATTATTATGGCGATTTTTAGACCTGTCACCCCATTTATTTGGCAATATTTGGACCTTTTGTGCCATTTAGGTGTTGGGTTTATCCTTGCGAGCGATAGCAAACCTGTAATTTTAGGAGGAAGTACCGGTACATTTTTCTACTGAAAAATGTAAAAGTTTATCTCGAAGGGGATCTGGGAGGAATTTTTAAAGCTTGATGGAGGTCTAGCGAGAAAACTAAAAGCTAATAATAATAATAATAATAATAATAATAATAATAATAGTAATAATAAAATACATAAACACACAAAAAATACCCCCTACCCTATTAAGGTACTGTTTGATAGTGGAGAGGTAGAAAACACTATAGGGAAGGAATGGAGAGAAGGAGGAAGTGAATGAAGAATGCTATGAAAGGAGGAACTGAGAGAATGGTGAAGGGGGGGCCCCCCCCCCTCAGGGTAGTTGTATAGATGGAAGGAGAGGGGAGGAAGACGAATGCGGAGGTGATAGAAGAATGCCATGGAAGAAAGAAATTATAGAATGCTGAGGGATAGGATATAGGTGTAGATGGAAGGAGGGTAGGACGAAGTGGTGGGGAAGTAGAATGAGGAAGAATGAAATTAAATACAAAAGGGAAGAATGCTGAGGGATAGGATATAGGTGTAGATGGAAGGAGGGTAGGACGAAGTGGTGGGGAAGTTGAATGAGGAGGTGAAAGAAGAATGAAATAGAAGGAGGAACTGAGAGAATGGTGAAGAAAGAGGTGTAAGTGGAGGAAGAGGAGGAGGAGGGAAAGTAGGAGGAGTGGAAGGAGGGGGGAAGTAGAAGGAAGGGGATGAAGTAAAGAAGAATAAAGGAGAATGGTGAACTATATAGGGGTAGGAGGAAACACAGAGGAAGATAGTATTGCAAGGATAGATATATAGAGAGATAATGAGAGAGCGAGAGAGAGAGAGAGAGAGAGAGAGAGAGAGAGACTAGAGAAATGGGAAGGAATGATTAGAGGAAAGTGGGTGAAGAGAAATGTTTAAAATGCCTCCTTTAAGAAATTTCGATAGTTTTTGCAATCACTTACTTGATATATTTTTTTTAGCGAATTCTCTTGACATCTTCTTAGCGATTTCTTCAAATTACCGGTAATATATTGTTAAGGGAACCCACCTCGCTTTTTTTCTCTTTCTCTCCCTCTCTCTTTGGCTTGTATCCATTCGGACCCATTCAGCCTAAAGTTTTAAGACGTTTACCCCTATCCAGTATCCAGGTGTCAATATTTTCCTGGCGAGCGGTAGCGAGCCAGTATATATATATGTTTTTGTTTTGAAAGCAAGCTAAATTTGTAAATTTTTCGATAGAAAAATTTCTCCGGCGAAGCCGGATTTCTACATACAATGCTGGCTCGCTATCGTTCGCCAGGAAGAAATCGACACCTGGATGGGGATAAACGTTTTAAAACAGTAGGTTGAATGGGGCCGAATGGATACAAGCCAGGGACAGAGAGGAAAGGAGAGAAAGATAAAAAATAAACGGTGACCCCCCTTAAGGCGAAGGTGCTCCAGAGTAATGTTCTACCGTACTTAATTATATATGGATGTTATCTTCTAAGAATATAATAAACACGTGTGTGTGTGTGTTATTCACTCACTTGTTCGTCAAGGGGAATCCACGCAATGCGAGCTAAGCTCATTATTATCGCGCCTCCTTAACTGGGAATGTATTGTGTGACATGCATGTTAAGTGTTTATGTATCGTTGGAATGGCTGTGGATGTGTGTGTAGTCTGTATTATAGCCAATTGGCGACATTTGGAAACGAAGGCTTAGGGTTAATCTGTACGGTACCATTCTCACTACGGTACCAGTCTCACCCGAAGGCTTAGGTTGACCAGTAGCTTAGGTTGACCAGTACGATACCCATCTCACCTTGTAACCGATCACCAACCCCAGATGGGACGTCACAACTTCGTCCACTTATACCAGGTTCCTATTTATACTGCTAGGTGAACAGAGGCTACACCGTTAAGAGACTTGCTCAAATGTCTCTTCCCCGCCCGGGTCTCGAACTCGGGATCTTCTGGTTGTGAGCCAGACGCGCTATCCGTTACGCCACGGGGAGTGTGTGTACGTGTGTGTGTGTACGTGTGTGTGTGTGTGTAAATATGTGTGTACTGTGTGTCTGTAAGTGCGTGTGTGTGTGTGCGTGCGTGTGTGTGTGTGTGTGTGTGTGTGTGCGTGTGTGAATGCGTATGTGTACTGTGTGTGTAAGTGTGTAAGTGTGTGTGTAAGTGCGTGTGTTTGTGTAAGTGCCTGTGTATGTGTGTGTTTGCGTGTGTGTGTGTGAGAGATAGGCCAATTATTTTTATAAGCTGATAGATTGCCTCATTATAGAAAGAAGGAAAAACACACGATAGGAGAGTAGCGAGAGGGAGAGAGGTATATTGAATCGGCAACAAGATTCAAATATGCCATTATTATTATTATTATTTATTATTATTATTGTTATTATTATTAGTATTAGTATTTTTATTATTATTATTATTATTATTATTATTATTCAGTTGAAAAAGAGCCAGATAACAGAGTTTTTTTTTTCAGTATATATTTGACTCCAATACATCCGCTGTTCAGGGGAGATGGGTCGTTTTTCTAGATCCCCTTCTCCCTCATGTTTAGCCACCTTAATTTTCAGATTTTAAGATGTTTGCCCCATTAGTTTTTCGATTTTAAGACCTTCCGCCCCATTTCCTTGTCAATATTAAGACCTTTCATGCTATTTAGGTGTCGATTATTTTCCTGGCGAACGATAGTGAGCCTGAAATTTTGGAAGAACCCGGCCGAAATTGTTTACAAATTATTCTAAAAGGGGTATCTAATGGATATTTTTGTTTTAAAGTTTGATGGAGGTCTAGGGAGGAAAATAAATATAGGTGGCGTTACATGCGCACTTGTATCCGTGAAACTCAAACCGGGATAATTGTGTTTAACCCATTGAGTGCGAGCGACGTATGGTGTATTTTATGCCAGCTATATTAAACGGCATTACGCAGCTTTTAGGAAGGATCTGTGCTAGCTAAAAGGGTTGGTTGATATATATATATACTGTATATATATACTGTACATATATATATATATTGTATTGTATTGTATATGAATTTACAATGCTAATGTTTCTATTTCTTTTTCAGGTAAGGATTTGGATGATCGTTGATATAGCCATGGGTATGTACACTTGGTCAATTAATTATCTATACCCGTACGATGATTATAGGAGAATATATATAATTGTATACATAAACACATAATAACATAAGAAAAAGGCCTATTGGCCCATACGAGGCAGACCCCTTCTTCACTACATCCCTATTTGTTTTGCTACACCTTTATACCTTACACTACATCTCTCACTAAAACCTACATATGTTTGTTTGTGAGAGAGAGAGAGAGAGAGAGAGAGAGAGAGAGAGAGAGAGAGAGAGAGAGAGAGAGAGAGGAGGGAGGATGCAAGAAATTGTAAGCACAATACTGTATATTGCTATAGATAAAACACAGGATAAGGTTGTAAGATGTAAAGTTGAAATGTCGTCAGAGAGAGAGAGAGAGAGAGAGAGAGAGAGAGAGAGAGAGAGAGAGAGAGAGAGAGAGAGAGCAGGAGGGTTGCCAAAAACCGTATACACAGAGATAAAGAACAAGGGAAATGGACACATGAATACAAATCACAAACGGCATAAAAAAAAGTATGGGGCTAAATGTGGACGAAACGAAAAAAATGTGTGTGTGTGTGTGTGTGTGTGTGTGTGTGTGTGTGTGTGTGTGTGTGTGTGTGTGTGTGTGTGTGTGTGTGTGTGTGTGTGTGTGTGTGTGTGTGTGTGTGTGTGTGTGTGTGTGTGTGTGTGTGTGTGTGTGTGTGTGTGTGTGTGTGTGTGTGTGTGTGTGTGTGTGTGATGAAAATATAGAAAATTATTAGAGAATGACTTAGGAATTGGATACTTGGACGGAAACATAGTATATAGAGATTAGAATATATAGAAAAACTCAGAGGATCGTGTATGATGCTAAACTGTGATGGTGATATACATTAAGGGGGGATGGTTCACTTTTTGGTCATTTTTTCATGTATTTATAATTATTCTAGTTTCCTCCCTAGACCTCCACCAAACATTACAAAAACAAAAACTTTGACCGCCTTTCAAGATAAATGTGTACATTTTTCGGTATACAAATTTCCCGGCCAAAGGCCGGTTTCTCCTAAAACTACTGGCTCGCTATTGCTCTCCAGGAAAAAATCGACACCTAAATGGCATGACAGATCTTAATATTAACAAAGAAATGGGGTGATAAATCTGAAAAATGCCAAACTAATGGAACGAACATCTTAAAATTTCAAAACTAATGGGGCTAAACATGAGGAAGAAGGGGGTCCAGAACAAAAAAGGCCCATCTCCCCTTAAAGTAACCCGTAGACATTTATATATACCCTCTAACAGAAATGGAGAAGAAAATATCTGGAAGCAAGAAGACAAAGTGGGGAGATAAAACGGAGTGACTGTTTCGCTGGGGGAGAAAGGGAAGAAAAAAAATAGATGGAAAGAGAAGAAGGAGAAGGAGAAGAATGGGTTCGCTAAAAGGCTGTGAAAGGGGGAAAGAAGTGAATGGAGAGAGAGAGAGAGAGAGAGAGAGAGAGAGAGAGAGAGCGAGCGCGAGCGAGCTGGGGGAGGGTAGCTAAATTGTTGAATAAGCACCAGTAGGCATTAGAAAATGTAATAAAGTAAGCAACATTAAACGTTATATATATATATATATATATATACAGGGTGTCCCAGGAGGAAAGGGCATAACTTTGGGAAATGATAATACAAGGTATTCTAAGCATAAAATGTTCCATAATAAAAACTCCAAATCTCAACCGTTAACAAGATATTGAAGGTTTAATTTAGTGTCCTCCCCCGCATTACTGTAATGGACTCTTCCATGTCAAATAGTTTCCAACTGGTTCAAAGTGAGCTAATATGTCTATAATAATTTTGCATCTTACAGAATTATAGTATCTTTATAATAACATGGTAAAATCATTGCAGAAAGATGGAGGTGTGGTAGGCAGGAGGCCAGCTAGGACAGCCTTATGGGGAATTACTGAAGAAAATACCATTTTCAACATGCAATATCTCTATACCGGTCGAGATTTGAAATATTTCTTATAGAACATTTTAGGCTTAGAATATCTTGTTCTATCATTACCTAAAGTTATGCCCTTTCCTCCTGGGACACCCTGTATATATATATTATATATTCCGTATATACAGTATGTATATGTACATTATATATATATATATATATATATATATATATATATATATATATATATATATATATATATATATATATACTGTATATACTGTATATGCCTAAATATATTGTTAATTTGGAAAGTTGTTTCTTCGACGAAAGCAATTTATTACATATATGAAAACTACATAGCTACAGTAGTTAAATAGCTAGATACAAATATTCATACCCATTCATACACAAGAGGCCAAAGCAAGAAATACATTTACTGAATAAGAAAGAACAGGAATAAGAAAGTCAGTGAAGGCATGAGATAAATTAGTCTTAGAAAGGAACGAGGGTGGCGTTAAAAGGGGTATTGTTGAGAGAGAGAGAGAGAGAGAGAGATTTACAAATATTTATACAGATACACTGGCCACACAGAGCTTATGATCCCAACTAGTTGGTCAAGACTTAATTCTAGGAGAGATAGCAAACCCGATAGTAAGCGAAAGTGGAAGATAGGGATAGAAAAAGGCGAAGGGAGAGACAGAGAATGTGTGTGTGTGTGTGTGTGAGAGAGAGAGAGAGTGAGTGTGTGTGTGTGTGAGAGAGTGAGTGTGTGTGTGTGAGAGAAGGAGAGAGACTGTGTGTGAGAGAGAGAATGAGAATGTGTTTGTGTGTGTGTGAGAGAGAGAGAGAGACAGATAAAGAATGTGTGTATGAGAGTATAAGAGTGAGGTCGTACCTACTGATTAATAAACTAGGTAAATGCACTAAGGTTAACCGGATCGCTGCAGCACATCACCGGCTTACATAATAAGGGACCTATATCTGTAGACAACCGACCCTAAATATCAAGGGGAAATTAGAGAGAGAGAGAGAGTGTGTGTGTGAGAGAGAGCGCGAGAGAGAGAGAGACGTCGTGCATACTAATTATATAATAGATAATGCGCTGCACATCCCCGGTTTACATAACGAGGGACCGTAACTATCAAGGGGGAATGTATTACCTATTGCGTTTGGCCAATGGGGGAAAATAGTTTATCCCCAGGTTTCAGGGGGGAAAACATCGACACATCTATAGCACACAAGTTCTTAATAATGACAAAGAAATGGGGCGAAAGGTCTTAAAATCGGTAAACTAAGGGAGGTGTGGCAGAGTGGTCTTGCCACTGGGCTGGTAATCCAATGGACCCGGGTTCGAATCCCAATATGTCAATGGGAAGATATTATTGGGATGGAATTTGTGCTGTACCTAGTTTCAGTGCATTACCACAGCACACCGTAATGCCAAAACAAAATACCCTCATTGTTCCCTGATTAAATAGCACTGTATGAATATTCCCATATTCAAAATATGCTACAGGGGGGCAATGCCTAGTGAGTTAATTACTCAATAGGTGGCGTTCTGAGAGTGATGGTCCGAGCCTGGGGAGTGAGACTATGAAGCGCAGAGGCGAAGCAGCTTCAGAGATGGGAGTTGGGTTAGAGCCGTGAATAGGTGCTTCGCATGTCTCACTCCCTAGACTGGAAGAAGACCTCACGGGCCTCACCGTGTTCAGCGGTAGAGTGTAAAGGCTATCAGCCTATGCCCGAGAGGGAGAAGTTGGAATATAGAAAACAAAAAAAAACATCTTAAAATGTGAAAAGTAATGGGGCTAAACACGAGGGAGAAGGGGGTCAGAAAAACGACCCATCTCCCCTTAAATCAACCTTTATAGCCCAATCTGTTTATCAGTAAATTGTATAGAAATTCTTGTCCACAACTATGCTTCCTAATCTTAACAAATTAGCCTAACTATAAAGACCAATTTGGCCATCGTTCAGAAGTTAAATATAGGTAAGCCTCCCTCGTTCCCTTCCTGCACCAGCCGTAATCCCTGACATACTGATAGCCCTGAATTATTATAGGCTGCGATTGATGGCTCACAAGGTTGGCAGGTGACCTATTAGCAAGGTCACTGCTTTTACCGCAATAGCCGATGGCTGAAATTCAGTTAGGCTAATCCTGGGAAAACATTAAAATTATGTACAGGACGCGTATGTTTTTTTTTTCTTTTATTTACATTCACCTAAACGCAGGAGGGCAAGGTTGTTGATGTTTTCTTTCAATTAGCTATACTTATTTGTGAACATTTGTGTTATTATACTACCCAGTCATGTCATTGAATACAGTACTGTTGAAACTTTCAAAATACGCCTAGATAAATATCTCGCGCTTAATCCATGATTAACTGCGTTTACAAACGAAGAGCAGCACTTTTCATTGAATTACCGTTATCTTTTCTTGTCTTGATAACGTAATGCATAAGTGCGCGGAATTTCGATGTGAGTATCCTAGGTTCGAGTCCTTGGAGTGCCATATGTATTTGTTGATTTCATTAATTGAGTTTAGAGGTGAAATTGGTTGGTGGGAAAAAACATAATAATAGGTTAGGTAGTTTAGCTACAAGCATCCTCGAAAGGACCAATAGATCTGGGGGGTTTTCTTGTTTTCCTTTGTACTCCTTTATACACATATGTTGTACTTATGAACATATGCTAGAAAGGTAACTATATTTGGTACTTATGAATATTCCCTAGACAGGTCAATTTATTTTGTATTGATGAATGTGTGTTAGACGGGTAGCTTTATTTTGTACTAATGTACATATGCTAGACGTGTAACTTTATTTGGTACTTTCTTATGAACGTATACTACACGGGTAACTGTATTAGTACTTATAAACGTATGGTAGACGGGTAACTATATGTTGTACTTATTAACGTATACTACACGGGTAACTGTATTAGTACTTATAAACGTATGGTAGACGGGTAACTGTATTAGTACTTATAAACGTATGGTAGACGGGTAGTTATATGTTGTACTTATTAACGTATACTACACGGGTAACTGTATTAGTACTTATAAACGTATGGTAGACGGGTAGTTATATGTTGTACTTATTAACGTATACTACACGGGTAACTGTATTAGTACTTATAAACGTATGGTAGACGGGTAGTTATATGTTGTACTTATTAACGTATACTACACGGGTAACTGTATTAGTACTTATAAACGTATGGTAGACGGGTAGTTATATGTTGTACTTATTAACGTATACTACACGGGTAACTGTATTAGTACTTATAAACGTATGGTAGACGGGTAGTTATATGTTTGTACTTATTAACGTATACTACACGGGTAACTGTATTAGTACTTATAAACGTATGGTAGACGGTAGTTATATGTTGTACTTATTAACGTATACTACACGGGTAACTGTATTAGTACTTATAAACGTATGGTAGACGGGTAGTTATATGTTGTACTTATTAACGTATACTACACGGGTAACTGTATTAGTACTTATAAACGTATGGTAGACGGTAGTTATATGTTGTAACTATTAACGTATACTACACGGGTAACTGTATTAGTACTTATAAACGTATGGTAGACGGGTAGTTATATGTTGTACTTATTAACGTATACTACACGGGTAACTGTATTAGTACTTATAAACGTATGGTAGACGGGTAGTTATATGTTGTACTTATTAACGTATACTACACGGGTAACTGTATTAGTACTTATAAACGTATGGTAGACGGGTAGTTATATGTTGTACTTATTAACGTATACTACACGGGTAACTGTATTAGTACTTATAAACGTATGGTAGACGGGTAGTTATATGTTGTACTTATTAACGTATACTACACGGGTAACTGTATTAGTACTTATAAACGTATGGTAGACGGGTAGTTATATGTTGTACTTATTAACGTATACTAGACGGGTAACTATATATTGTACTTATAAACGTATGGTAGACGGGTAACTATATATTGTACTTATAAACGTATGGTAGACGGGTAACTATATATTGTACTTATAAACGTATGGTAGACGGGTAACTATATATTGTACTTATAAACGTATGGTAGACGGGTAGTTATATATTGTACTTATAAACGTATGGTAGACGGGTAACTATATATTGTACTTATAAACGTATGGTAGACGGGTAACTATATATTGTACTTATAAACGTATGGTAGACGGGTAGTTATATGTTGTACTTATTAACGTATACTAGACGGGTAACTATATATTGTACTTATAAACGTATGGTAGACGGGTAACTATATATTGTACTTATAAACGTATGGTAGACGGGTAACTATATATTGTACTTATAAACGTATGGTAGACGGGTAACTATATATTGTACTTATATACGTATAATAGACGGATAACTTTATATTTCCCTTACATACGTATGCTACACAGGTAACTATATATTTTACTTATAAACAAACGTATACTAGACGGGAATCTTTATGTTGTACTTTTAAACGTATATTAGACGGATAACTTTATTGTTTTTGGAAGTTGTGGAAACAACTAGTGCAAAGCTAGTTTTAAGGGGGTGTTTTTCTGGACCCCTTTCTCCCTCATATTAAGCTCCATTAGCTTTGATAATTTAAGACGTTCGCCCCATTAGTTTTGGCCCTTTCTTTGTTGTTTACACATATTGTATATATATTTTTATTTCCTACTCGGGATTCTTAATAAGTATATATCTCACCATCCGCATCTCGCTTTATAAAATGTCAATATGATATACGTGTTGAGCTTCGTTAGTTTAAGGGGGGTCACCGTTTTTTTTTATCATTCTCTCCTTTTCTCTCTTTCCCTGGTTTGTATCCATTCGGCCCCATTCAGACAACTGTTTTAAGACGTTTATCCCCATCCAGGTGTCGATTTCTTCCTGGCGAACGATAGCGAACCATCATTGTATGGAGAAATCCGGCTTCGCCGGAGACAGTTTTCTATCGAAAAAGGTACACATTTAGCTTCCTGTCAAAACAAATATATATATATGCTGACTCGCTACCACTCGCCAGGAAAATATTGACACCTGGATGGGGGTAAACGTCTTAAAACAGTAGGCTGAATGGGGCCGAATGGATACAAGCCAAGGAGAGAAGGAGAGACATAGAAACAAGCAAGGTGGGCTCCCTTAAAATAAATGTTAACCACTTGAGAATTATGCCGCGTTTTGACAATTTACTCTGGCCATCATTAGGCGATTATAGACAGCTTAGGAAGGATCTGTGGGAATTAAAAGGGTAAAGAGTATAGCAATTGACCACTTGCGAGTTTCGTTCTATAAGGAAGTTGGCGCTGTGGCTATCGATATTTAGCAGAACTACCAGCTAAAATACGGTTGTAGTTCATTTATATACACATAAAATCCAATTCAACATACTCTTTAGCTACATGGCAACACACCCACAGACACCAAGAAATATCAAAACAACACCCAGCACACGGTATCACACACAATTATTGTCCTCTCTCCCTCCCTGCCCACCCCGAACCAACTTCCAGAAGCACATCCATACTCATATCTCTCACCGATCCATCCACTCACTCACAGACAACACGCAGCTGCATGCACGACCTCCCGAAATCCATCCTTCCGAATCCTCCCTTCCTCGCGAGGACAGAGTCCACCTGGCCAGGCTGAGATGCGGACACCATCCAGCTCTCCTGAGCTATCAGAAGAGACTGGATGACTCCGTTGTCGACGCCTGCCCGGGATGTAACACAGCACCCCATACCATTAAACACATCATAGAAGACTGCATTTCACACAACCACTTACGCCAACAACACAATCTACACTCAATGAGAGCTCTGTGGGAAAGCCCGATCGTGGCCATGGCCTTTCTCAGGGACTCGGGGCTGTTCGGCCAGGCAGCTTAGGGAACAACAACAACAACAAACTCTTTAGCCATCAGAAACCTACATTATTATTTCATTTCTCTTTAATATCGATGTTCACGGCTCCAACTTCCTTATAGCCCGAAACTCGCAAGTGGTCAATTAATCCCTTCTGTACCGGCGACGTCTATTTACTTTATCCTGGCTACTAGTAGACGATTTTATTCAGTTTCCAGTGGACCTCCAGCAACTAACAGGCTTCGAACTATCTCTCCTGACCCATTTTGCTACCGCAGATCCTTCTTAAACTGCACAAAATCGTCTAAATATAGTTTAAATATAACCACACACATCCTCGGTAGTGAAAGGGTTAACCCTCTGACTTGCACTTTCCTTCCTAAACTGAATAAAATCGTCAAATAATAGCCAGAGAACAGAACAGAAATGCGTCATCGTATATCGAAAGGGTTAAACTATAGTCTATTCGCTGTAAGTAGGCGAAAAATCATGACCTCTATCCTCTGTTTCTTAAAAAAGGCTAGAGCATATTGGCTGTAAATTTCCACATCTACTGTATTCCTTGACTGACTCTTCCCAATCGGTAGAAATATTAGCTCGATTACTTTAGTCGTTTTTGAGTTACAGAGGTTAGAGGTCATGATTGTTCGCCTACTTACAGCGAACAGACTATAGCTACCACTGTGCGTCTTTGGATAACTCCTTGATACATCCAAATACTATGGCATTGTGTGACTTCCTAATGCTAGAGATGCTTTTCTTTATGCAGGTATAACGATATTTGTCATTGTACTAGGTTAAGAGTTATTTTCTGGACCACCTTTTCCCTCATGATTAGCCCCATTAGTTTTCTGAGATTTTAAGACCGTTGTCCCATTAGTTTGGCGATTTTTAAACCATTCGCCCCATTTCTATGTTATTTTTAAGATCTTTCGTGCCATTTAGGTATCGATTTTTTCCTGGCGAGCGATGGGGAGCCTGCAATTTCGAAGAAATCAGCTTTCGGCCGGATAATTTTTTACCGAAAAATGTACAAATTTATCTTGAAGGGGGATCTTCGAAATTGCAGCCTCGCCATTGCTGGCCAGGAAAAAATCGGATCAAGGATACTTTTACAAAGACGCACAATGGTAGCAAGTTTAACAATGCATGCAAAGTGACGAAGCTCAATATGGATTCTATATTGGCAATTTGTAAAGCGAGATGGTGGATGGTGAGATACATAATTAGAATCGCGAGTAGGAAATATATACGTATATAGAACTGTATAACTATACAGTATATATATATATATATATATATAGATAGATGTAAGGGATGAAAATAATTCTGAAAAGATAAGAAAATAGCAGAAAATTGCAGTGGAATTGGAAGTGAAAAGGAGAGTTTAATGAACATATAAAGTTCTATAAACGAACATAAAAGAATAGAAAACAAAACCCACATACGTATAACAGTAACATAGCGACAATGATAAGGGATAAATGAGTATGAACAAATAAATAGAACAACACCACGTTTTTGAAAGAACAGCGAGGAAATTCCAAGTTAGAATATAATAAATATAATAAAAGATGCTATAACTCGAACCAGTAGATGATTAGAGGATGTAAAAGATAGAATAAAAGATACTATAACACGAACCATTAGATGATTAGAGGATGTAAAAGATAGAATAAAAGATACTATAACACGAACCAGTAGATGATTAGTGGATGTAAAAGATAGAATAAAAGATACTATAACACGAACCATTAGATGATTAGAGGATGTAAAAGATAGAATAAAAGATACTATAACACGAACCAGTAGATGATTAGTGGATGTAAAAGATAGAATAAAAGATGCTATAACACGAACCAGTAGATGATTAGTGGATGTAAAAGATAGAATAAAAGATACTATAACACGAACCAGTAGATGATTAGTGGATGTAAAAGATAGAATAAAAGATACTATAACACGAACCATTAGATGATTAGTGGATGTAAAAGATAGAATAAAAGATACTATAACACGAACCATTAGATGATTAGTGGATGTAAAAGATAGAATAAAAGATACTATAACACGAACCATTAGATGATTAGAGGATGTAAAAGATAGAATAAAAGATACTATAACACGAACCATTAGATGATTAGAGGATGTAAAAGATAGAATAAAAGATACTATAACACGAACCATTAGATGATTAGTGGATGTAAAAGATAGAATAAAAGATACTATAACACGAACCATTGGATGATTAGAGGATGTAAAAGATAGAATAAAAGATACTATAACACGAACCATTAGATGATTAGAGGATGTAAAAGATAGAATAAAAGATACTATAACACGGACCATTAGATGATTAGAGGATGTAAAAGATAGAATAAAAGATACTATAACACGAACCATTGGATGATTAGAGGATGTAAAAGATAGAATAAAAGATACTATAACACGAACCATTGGATGATTAGAGGATGTATGTAAAAGATAGAATAAAAGATACTATAACACGAACCATTAGATGATTAGTGGATGTAAAAGATAGAATAAAAGATACTATAACACGAACCATTGGATGATTAGAGGATGTAAAAGATAGAATAAAAGATACTATAACACGAACCATTGGATGATTAGAGGATGTAAAAGATAGAATAAAAGATACTATAACACGAACCATTAGATGATTAGTGGATGTAAAAGATAGAATAAAAGATACTATAACACGAACCATTAGATGATTAGAGGATGTAAAAGATAGAATAAAAGATACTATAACACGAACCATTAGATGATTAGTGGATGTAAAAGATAGAATAAAAGATACTATAACACGAACCATTGGATGATTAGAGGATGTAAAAGATAGAATAAAAGATACTATAACACGAACCATTGGATGATTAGAGGATGTAAAAGATAGAATAAAAGATACTATAACACGAACCATTAGATGATTAGTGGATGTAAAAGATAGAATAAAAGATACTATAACACGAACCATTAGATGATTAGTGGGTGTAAAAGATAGAATAAAAGATACTATAACACGAACCATTAGATGATTAGAGGATGTAAAAGATAAAATAAAAGATACTATAACACGAACCATTAGATGATTAGAGGATGTAAAAGATAGAATAAAAGCTACTATAACACGAACCATTAGATGATTAGAGGATGTAAAAGATAGAATAAAAGCTACTATAACACGAACCATTAGATGATTAGAGGATGTAAAAGATAGAATAAAAGATACTATAACACGAACCATTAGATGATTAGAGGATGTAAAAGATAGAATAAAATATACTATAACACGAACCATTAGATGATTAGTGGATGTAAAAGATAGAATAAAAGATACTATAACACGAACCATTAGATGATTAGAGGATGTAAAAGATAGAATAAAAGATACTATAACACGAACCATTAGATGATTAGAGGATGTAAAAGATAGAATAAAAGATACTATAACACGAACCATTAGATGATTAGAGGATGTAAAAGATAGAATAAAATATACTATGACACGAACCATTAGATGATTAGAGGATGTAAAAGATAAAGAGTACACTCCCGGTTTGGAAGGAAGAGTAAAATAAGTGAATAAATGGAATAATAAAAGTAATAAAGAGGCCAAGTGGTACGAAAGTGGCGTAAGAGGAATCATAAAGAGAGAGAGAGAGAGAGAGAGAGAGAGAAAGAGAGAGATGAGGACGTGCGTGTGATAGGATAAGAATGCGTATTGAGAGAGAGAGACAGTGAGTGAGTTAGTGTGTGAGTGTGTGTGTGTGCTAGAGAGAGAGAGAGAGAGAGAGAGAGAGAGAGAGAGAGAGAGAGGGGAGGGGAGGGGAGGGGAGGGGGGGGGGGGGTGGAGCGAGGGATGAGTAACTCTTAGAAAAAGGGTAGCAAAAGCTTGTCTGAGAAAAATGCAATAACAGAGAGAGATAGATAGATAGATAGATATAGAGAGAGTGAGAGTGAGTGAGTGAGTGAGAGTGGGGGATGGTAAAACTGAGAAAAGGGAGGTAAAAGCTTCTCTGAGAAAAATGCAATAACTGAGAGCGAGAGAGTGAGTGTGTGTGTGAGAGTGAGTGAGTGAGTGAGAGTGAAAGTGACAGAAGTGAGAGTGAGAGTTAGGTCTTTAGTATGCAATATAAAATAAAGAGGTATGCTAAGAGAAAATTATGACTTAATATGCTCTGTGTGACATAGCAACTTTGACACTTTAAGGGGGGTCACCGGCTTTTTTATCTTTCTCTCCTTTTCTCTCTTTCCCTGGCTTGTATCCATTCGGCCCCATTCTGCCTAGTTTTAAGATGGTTATCCCCATCCAGGTGTTGATTTCATCCTGGCGAGCGATAGCGAGCCAACATTTTATGGAGAAATCCGGCTTCGCCAGAGAAATTTTTCTATCGAAAAATTTACAAAGTTAGCTTGCTGTCGAAACAAAAATATATATATGCTGGCTCGCTACCGCTCGCCAGGAAAATATTGACACCTGGATAGGGGTAAACGTCTTAAAACAGTTGGCTGAATGGGGCCGAATGGATACAAGCCAAAGAGAGAGAGAGAGAAAAAAAATAGAGGCGGGCTCCCTTAATGCCATGAAGTTCTTATTTAGCTGCAAGAAGGATAAGACAACATGTAATGGCACTGTATTTTTAGGACGTACGAGGATATATATATATATATATATATATATATATATATATATATATATATATATATATATATATATACAATATATATATATTGTGAAACATAAGCTAAGTTTGGAACATAAGCTAAACGACAGGGACTGCTTGGTACAGAAAGCTGAACGATGGGAACAGCTTGGAACACACAACTAACCAATGGGAACAGCTTGGCTTAGATAGCTAAACAATTGTGAACAGCTTGGAACAGACAACTAACTGATGGGAACAGCTTGGAACACAAAACTAACCAATGGGAACAGCTTGGAACAGACAACTAACCAATGGGAACAGCTTGGAACACAAAACTAACCAATGGGAACAGCTTGGAACACAAAACTAACCAATGAGAATAGCTTGGAACACACAACTAATCAATGGGAACAGCTTGGAACAGAAAATTAACCAATGGGAACAGCTTGGAACACAAAACTAAACAATGGGAACAGCTTGGAGCACAAACTAACCAATGGGAACAGCTTGGAACACAAACTAACCAATGGGAACAGCTTGGAACACAAACATAACCAATGGGAACAGCTTGGAACAGACAACTAACCAATGGGAACAGCTTGGAACACAAACTATCCAATGGGAACAGCTTGGAACACAAACTATCCAATGGGAACAGCTTGGAACAGACAACTATCCAATGGGAACAGCTTGGAACACAAACTATCCAATGGGAACAGCTTGGAACAGACAACTAACCAATGGGAACAGCTTGGAACACAAACTATCCAATGGGAACAGCTTGGAACACAAACTATCCAATGGGAACAGCTTGGAACAGACAACTAACCAATGGGAACAGCTTGGAACACAAACTATCCAATGGGAACAGCTTGGAACACACAACTAACCAATGGGAACAGCTTGGAACACAAACATAACCAATGGGAACAGCTTGGAACAGACAACTAACCAATGGGAACAGCTTGGAACACAAACTATCCAATGGGAACAGCTTGGAACACAAACTAACCAATGGGAACAGCTTGGAACACAAACTAACCAATGGGAACAGCTTGGAACACAAACTAATCAATGGGAACAGCTTGGAACAGAAAACTATCCAATGGGAACAGCTTGGAACAGACAAATAACCAATGGGAACAGCTTGGAACAAACAACTAACCAATGGGAACAGCTTGGAACACAAAGCTAACCAATGGGAACAGCTTGGACCCAGACAGCTTTATAAAAGGGCGATATAGAAGACATGATTTAATTAAACACACATCCAGCTTAGCATATATTGCTAAAACGTAAAAGCAATTTTGAAGTAGAAAACCTAATATCTACAACTTCTCCGAGAAAATGGCTGATTTATGTAAACAATTAAGAAGAAAATGTTTATATATATATATATTATCAGCTCGAGTTCCCCCCCCCCCCCCCAACAAAAAAGAGGACAAAATGGTGTAAGGGCCAGAGTACATAATACAGTATATATACATACATACATACATACATACATACATACATACATACACACACACACACAATGAGAAGTATCCAGATGGAAGAAAATACGATAAGGTAAAGCCGTCTATAAATACAAAAATACAGAAGAGACGGAAAAGGTAAGGAAGAGAGAAACGACGCTGACAGGGAACCGAAAAAAAGGCCTGACAGGACCGAAAAAGTGAACAAAATGTGTAGCGTGGACCGGAGGGAAAAAAAAAACAAAAAAACACACACACACACAAAAACACACACACACAAAAAAACATGAATTGCAAAAGGTTAAGGGGATATTTTTTTTTTACCCCTTTCTCACTTATTTTAGCCCCATTAGTTAGGAGATTTTAAGAAGACGTTCGCCCCATTAGTGTAGCGATTATAAGACCTTTCGTCCCGTTTCTGTGTCAATATCAAGATCTTTTTATGCCATTAAGGTGTCGATTTTATCCTGGCCGGCCGAAGATTAAATAAATAAATGTATAAATTAATAAATAACTAAATATATATACAGTATATATATCATAAATTATCTCCTTAACTTAAAAACTATACCGAATATAATTAGTTGACGGTAAGAAGAATAGCCTAATATGAATAACAATTTGCCTTCGGATAAAACAAAAATATATATAATACGTAATTAAAGTTAAAACAAAAGAAAGAAGACAAAAATGAAAAAACGTGAGATGTTACTGCACACTAGAGGGGTGGAGAAAACGGGAATAAAATAAATGTAAAGAGGTCCCCGGATAAAGAAAATGGGGTTGCAGTCCATGGGAAGGAGATGAGGGAAATGACTGGGTAAAAGGAGTGAGAGAGAGAGAGAGAGAGATAGTATATAATTATACTGTACTGTATATTCCAAAAAATAACGATATGAATTAAAGGATTGGAGTTGGTGTGGCTTAGTGGTGGTTAGTGTTATGGATCATGGCAGCCAGTCAAGTCAGCTGATCTATGATTAATATATTGGTAGTGATACGTTGGGGTAATAAGTAAACTGTAAGTAAACCTGGATAATTATACAGTAGCTCCGACCAGGACATTTATCTACCGAAAATTGCACACATGTCAAGGGGGTGTAAGTGTAAGCTTGATGGAGGTCTAGGGAACAAACTAAAAACCTCACCTTAGGAGGACACTGGCAGCGAAGGAGACACAGGGAAATTGGCCATGAGAAAACTTGAAGCGGATGATAAAATTGGCAGGCTACGATAAGGAGGAGGAGGAGGAGGAGGAAGAAGAGATAAAGGAGGAGGAGGAGGAGAAACGAAATAATAACAATAATGTTGATAATGGTTGTGATGCTAAATTATAATAATAATTTAAATAATCATGATGCTTCTAACAACAACAACAACAACAACAACAACAGACGTGTGGGTTCAAGTGATCGGAATTGCTCTGAGTAGTCGAATTTAACAGGATTGGGCCAAGTAGATGATTTGGAGAATTTGGAATTAAGGGGACAATGGTTATATTTGTGGGTCTATTTATTTATATATTCATATATTTTTTAGTTTTCTCTCTAGACCTCCATCAAACTTAAAAAAACATCCATTAGATCCCCCTTCGAGATTAATTTGTACATTTTTTCGGTAAAAAAAATTCATGGCCGAAGGCCGGTTCCTTCACAATTACAGGCTCGCTATCGCTCGCCAGGAAAAAACCCCGACACCTGAAGGGCACGAAAGGTCTTAATATTGACAAACAAATGGGGCAAAAGGTCTTAAAATCAACAAACTAAGGGGGCAAAAGGTCTTAAAATCAACAAACTAAGGGGGCAAATGTCTTAAAATCTCAAAACTAATGGGGATAAATAAGCATGTGGAAGAAATGGGACCAGACAAACGGCCATCTCCCCTTAACCGCTGATAAGGGTAGAGCGGCCGAATTGAACCTAGTGTATAGTGAACAAAGCAATCTGAGGGGATAAATCTGAACCCCCCCCCCCACTTACCCTTCCTCTTCTCTCCTACTCATGTAACTCGAGCCTGGAGATCTTTGTTTAATCCTGCCTCAGTACTCTTTGGTCTTATCCAGTTCAAGAAGATGAAAAAGAATGATAATGTTAATAAATACAATAAGTAGTGAAGGTTCCATTACACCACTAAATAAATAACCCTTAGAGTACCAGCGACGTGTGTTATATTTTATCCTATAGCTATATTTAGACGATATTGTTCAGATTAGGAAGGATCTGTGGTAGTTATAAGGGTTGGTTGAGATAGTTTGAAACTATCTCAACCAACCCTTTTAACCACCACAGATCCTTTATAAGTTCCATAATATCGTCTAAATATAGCTAGAATATAATATAACACACGTCGCTGGTATTCAAAGGGTTAAAGACCCGATCAATGGAGCGGGTGATGGGGTCTAGCCGACGCGGACAGAGGGCCGGATATAATTCTTAATGTTTCCCTCGTAAAGTTCCGACCCACTTTGCCCGAATTTACAACCTCAAGAAGAAGAAGAAGAAGAGGAGGAGGATTGGTGGGAGAAGGAGGAGGAGGGGTGGGAGGAGGAGGAGGATACGAGAAGAAGGAGGAGGAGGAGGATATGAGGTGGATGAGGAGGAGGAGGATTGGTGGGAGGAGGGGGAGGAAGATATGAGGATAAGGAGGAGGAGAAGAAGAAGAAGGGGGGACGCTTGGAGTAAGGATATTAAGTGGGGAGGTGGGAAGAGGGGGAGGAGGAAGAATAGGAGAAAGGAGAAGAAAGAATGAAAGAAAGAAAGAAGAAACAAAATATTCAATGTGTATGTGTCTGTGTGTTCTGTATATGTATGTGCGTTTGTGAAAGTATAACAGACTGACCGTTTAGGGTTAAGGAGGATAGTGTGTGTGTGTGTGCAAAAGACCATAATATAAGAGATTGGCAGCTTGGGGTTAGTGAGGATAGGTTGTGTGTGTGTGTGTGTGTGTACAAAAGACCATAAGAGATTGGCAGCTTGGGGTTAGGGAGGATAGGTTGTGTGTGTGTGTGTGTGTGTACAAAAGACCATAAGAGATTGGCAGCTTGGAGTTAGGGAGGATAGGTTGTGTGTGTGTGTGTGTGTGTGTACAAAAGACCATAAGAGATTGGCAGCTTGGGGTTAGGGAGGATAGGTTGTGTGTGTGTGTGTACAAAAGACCATAAGAGATTGGCAGCTTGGGGTTAGGGAGGATAGGTTGTGTGTGTGTGTACAAAAGACCATGAGAGATTGGCAGCTTGGGGTTAGGGAGGATAGGTTGTGTGTGTGTGTGTGTGTGTACAAAAGACCACGAAAGATTGGCAGCTTGGGGTTAGGGAGGATAGGTTGTGTGTGTGTGTGTGTGTACAAAAGACCATAAGAGATTGGCAGCTTGGGGTTAGGGAGGATAGGTTGTGTGTGTGTGTGTGTGTACAAAAGACCATGAGAGATTGGCAGCTTGGGGTTAGGGAGGATAGGTTGTGTGTGTGTGTGTGTGTGTACAAAAGACCATGAGAGATTGGCAGCTTGGGGTTAGGGAGGATAGGTTGTGTGTGTGTGTGTGTGTACAAAAGACCATAAGAGATTGGCAGCTTGGGGTTAGGGAGGATAGGTTGAGTGGTTTAGAAGAGGGATGAGAGGGTATGTGGCTGAGGAAGAGAGACAGGGTAAGAGGATGAGATCTTGAGAGAGAGAGAGAGAGAGGGGCTTGTGTGAAAGCCAGTGTTGAAATCAAGAGATGACAAAAACATAACAGGTAATAGAAGAGAGAGAGAGAGAGAGAGAGAGAGAGAGAGAGAGAGAGAGAGAGAGAGAGAGAGATAGAGAGAGAGAGAGAGAGAGAGAGAGAGGGAGAGAGAGAGAGAGATAGAGAGAGAGAGGAAGAGAGAGAGAGAGAGAGAGAGAGAGAGAGAGAGAGAGAGAGAGAGAGAGAGAGAGAGAGAGAGAGAGAGAGAGAGAGAGAGAGAGAGAGAGAACGAACGAACGAACGAAGCCAAGAATCGCCCCATGAGGCCTGAATTGTGTAAGGGAACCCAAATGGATGAGGTTCGAAGCCTTGAAAGTTAAGGTGCCAGCCGAGAGTGACTGGAATATGAATGGGGGGCGGGGGATGAGGCCGATATTCAGGAGGTGGAGGTGTGTGGGTGGAGTTACATGAAGCGTTTTTTCTGGCAACTTTTTAACCCGTTCAGTACCAGTTCTGTCCTTATCATTGTATACTGGCTAATAAAAGACGATTTCATTGAGTTTAAGGAGGGCCTCCAGCAAATAGAAGGCTTCGAGCTATCCTACTTATCCCTTAATACCACCACAGCTACTTCCTAAGCTGCATAAAATCATCTTGATATAACTAGAATAAAATAAAAAAGACGTCGCCGATACAGGGGGAATAAATCACCCATACACTCATGTTCAGACAGACCTGTGCGGTACTGAAGTTTGACACATCCAAGTAACTGTGTGCTACTCCTTAAAGAGAGAGAGAGAGAGAGTGTGTGAGTGATTGAGAGAAAGAGAGAGTGTGTGTGTGAGTGAGTGACCATGAGAGAGAGAGAGAGAGATTGAGTGAGTGCAAGTGAGAGGCGGGTGGAGGGGTAGATAGATGGATAGATAGATAGATAGATAGATGAATAGAGAGATATGTGTACCGTATGGAAATAAAACAATGCATCTAAAGTACCGTTATATAAGTACTCCATATACTTCTCCGGTAAATAAGAGTGGATCTATAATTATAAGAGGAATAGGGGGGGTGGGGGGTGGGGGGGGCGATAACTTAGTATAGACTTATTAGGATGACGCAACTTGTAGGATTGAGGGGGGTTGGGTCGCTTTTCTGGCCCCCCTTTTCTTCTCTCGTGTTTAGCCCCATTGTTTTATTTATATTTTAAGACGTTCTTCCCATTTGTTTGGCGGTTTTAACACCTTTAGCTCCATTTCGTTGTCAATTTTAAAACCTATCGTGCCATTTAGGTGTCGATTTTTTCCTGGCGAGCGATAGCGAGCCTTTAATTATAAGAGGAACCGGCCTTCGGCCCAGGACATTTTTCTACCGAAAAATGTACACATTTATCTTGAAGGGGGGTCTAGCGGGTGTTTTTCTAAGTTTGAGGGAGGTCTAGCGAGGTTATTATTAAGTAAATATAGCAATAAATATATATATATATATATATATATATACCACAAAATAAACACTACCCCCTTAAGTTAGGAGCGGTGTGAAGGCTTCGAGGCTGGACTTAGCGAGGGAGGAGGGCGGTGAGTTTAACCCTGTGAGTACAGTTGGCCAATAAGTCGTGTAGCCGCTGTTATTACGTTTTGCTCGCTGTGTGCTCTATTAATGTCTGTCATATATTGAATAGGGTGTGTCAAGATAGGCACATATTTGTCTGTCTCGCTCGAAACGATGCATTAATGCTTAGATAGTGACGATATCAATTATTGATCGAAATATACTTGGTGCCGCGACATCACTTATTTGGCCGACTTTACCATCGACTCTGTTTCACGTTATTTATTCGGGTTATCATTAGGCGATTTTATGCAGTTTAGGAAGAATCTCGAGGAATGATAACACAAGCTATCTAAGATAACGCTTTGGCTCTCCCAGACCCTTCCTCAGCTGAATAGAATCACATACTAATAGCCAGAATCAAAGGCAGAATTCGGCCCCGTGTACTGAAAGGGTTAATATGAACTCTTAAAGTAAAGCCGGTATCATACGAGCACATTTTCCGGCAATTTTCGATGAGCAGGTTTATGATCTATTTATCCATCCATCCATCCATCCTCTTTACTTACAATAACCCTCTTTCCATCCATCCATCCATCCATCCTCTTTACTTACAATAACCCTCTTTCCATCCATCCATCCATCCATCCTCTTTACTTACAATATCCCTCTTTCCATCCATCCATCCATCCATCCTCTTTACTTACAATAACCCTCTTTCCATCCATCCATCCATCCTCTCTACTTACAATATCCCTCTTTCCATCCATTCATCCATCCTCTCTACTTACAATATCCCTCTTTCCATCCTCCATCCATCCATCCTCTCTACTTACAATATCCTTCTTTCCATCCATCTATCCGTCCTCTCTACTTACAATATCCCTCTTTCCATCCATCCATCCTCTCTACTTACAATATCCCTCTTTCCATCCATCCATCCATCCATCCTCTCTATTTACAATATCCCTCTTTCCATCCATCCTCTCTACTTACAATATCCCTCTTTCCATCCATCCATCCATCCATCCATCCTCTCTACTTACAATATCCCTCTTTCCATCCTCCATCCATCCATCCTCTCTACTTACAATATCCTTCTTTCCATCCATCCATCCGTCCTCTCTACTTACAATATCCCTCTTTCCATCCATCCATCCATCCATCCTCTCTACTTACAATATCCCTCTTTCCATCCATCCATCCATCCTCTCTACTTACAATATCCCTCTTTCCATCCATCCATCCATCCATCCTCTCTACTTACAATATCCCTCTTTCCATCCATCCATCCATCCATCCTCTCTACTTACAATATCCCTCTTTCCATCCATCCATCCGTCCATCCATCCATCCATCCGTCCATCCATCCGTCCATCCATCCGTCCTCTCTACTTACAATATCCCTCTTTCCATCCATCCATCCATCCATCCTCTCTACTTACAATATCCCTCTTTCCATCCATCCATCCATCCGTCCATCCATCCGTCCATCCATCCGTCCTCTCTACTTACAATATCCCTCTTTCCATCCATCCATCCTCTCTACTTACAATATCCCTCTTTCCATCCATCCATCCATCCGTCCCCTCTACTTACAATATCCCTCTTTCCATCCATCCATCCATCCATCCTCTCTACTTACAATATCCCTCTTTCCATCCATCCATCCATCCTCTCTACTTACAATATCCCTCTTTCCATCCATCCATCCATCCGTCCTCTCTACTTACAATATCCCTCTTTCCATCCATCCATCCATCCATCCATCCATCCATCCATCCATCCATCCATCCATCCATCCTCTCTACTTACAATATCCCTCTTTCCATCCTCCATCCATCCATCCTCTCTACTTACAATATCCTTCTTTCCATCCATCCATCCGTCCTCTCTACTTACAATATCCCTCTTTCCATCCATCCATCCTCTCTACTTACAATATCCCTCTTTCCATCCATCCATCCATCCATCCTCTCTACTTACAATATCCCTCTTTCCATCCATCCATCCGTCCATCCTCTCTACTTACAATATCCCTCTTTCCATCCATCCATCCTCTCTACTTACAATATCCCTCTTTCCATCCATCCTCTCTACTTACAATATCCCTCTTTCCATCCATCCATCCTCTCTACTTACAATATCCCTCTTTCCATCCATCCATCCTCTCTACTTACAATATCCCTCTTTCCATCCATCCATCCATCCTCTCTACTTACAATATCCCTCTTTCCATCCATCCATCCATCCTCTCTACTTACAATATCCCTCTTTCCATCCATCCATCCATCCATCCTCTCTACTTACAATATCCCTCTTTCCATCCATCCATCCTCTCTACTTACAATATCCCTCTTTCCATCCATCCGTCCTCTCTACTTACAATATCCCTCTTTCCATCCATCCATCCTCTCTACTTACAATATCCCTCTTTCCATCCATCCGTCCTCTCTACTTACAATATCCCTCTTTCCATCCATCCATCCATCCGTCCTCTCTACTTACAATATCCCTCTTTCCATCCGTCCATCCATCCGTCCTCTCTACTTACAATATCCCTCTTTCCATCCATCCATCCATCCATCCATCCATCCATCCGTCCTCTCTACTTACAATATCCCTCTTTCCATCCATCCATCCATCCATCCTCTCTACTTACAATATCCCTCTTTCCATCCATCCATCCATCCATCCGTCCTTTCTACTTACAATATCCCTCTTTCCATCCATCCATCCGTCCTCTCTAATTACAATATCCCTCTTTCCATCCATCCATCCATCCATCCTCTCTACTTACAATATCCCTCTTTCTATCCATCTGTCCTCTCTACTTACAATATCCATATTTCCATTCATTCATCCATCCATCCGTCCTCTCTACTTACAATATCCATCTTTCCATCCATCCTCTCTACTTACAATATCCCTCTTTCCATCCATCCATCCATCCTCTCTACTTACAATATCCCTCTTTCCATCCATCCATCCATCCATCCTCTCTACTTACAATATCCCTCTTTCCATCCATCCATCCTCTCTACTTACAATATCCATCTTTCCATCCATCCATCCATCCGTCCTCTCTACTTACAATATCCCTCTTTCCATCCATCCATTCTCTCTACTTACAATATCCATCTTTCCATCCATCCATCCATCCGTCCTCTCTACTTACAATATCCCTCTTTCCATCCCCATCCATCCTCTCTACTTACAATATCCAGCCTGCCATCCATCCATCCATCCGTCCTCTCTGCTTACAATCACCCTCCATCCATCCCCTGTCCTTACTACCCCACCCATCCATCCACCCATCATCTCCCTTTATAATCCCATCCATCCATCCATCCTCTCCCCTTACAGTCACCCACCATCCATCCCCTCCCTTTACAATCCCCCACCATCTCACCCCTCCCTTTACAATCCCCCACCATCTCACCCCTCCTTTCGTAAAAAACGTTCCTGTTTAACAAACCTCTTAGACTTCTTCCACGATATCCTCAACCTCTACGATGAAAGTAAAGCTGTAGATATTATATACCTTGATTTTCAAAAGGCCTTTGACAAAGTTCCCCACAAACGTTTACTGCTAAAACTAAAAGCGAATGGAATACAAGACGGTGTGTTGAAATGGATAGAAAATTGGCTCAGCAACAGAAAGCAAAGGGTAGTCATAAACGGTAAGGCATCAAAATGGACCAATGTAAGTAGCGGGGTACCCCAGGGATCGGTACTAGGACCAATTATCTTTCTAATTTACATCAACGACATAGATGAGGGTCTCACCTGTACAATCTCAAAATTTGCTGACGATACAAAAATTGCAAATAGCGTACTCTCAAAAGAACAAGTTGACGATATGCAACACAATCTAGATAAATTGTCATGTTGGGCCCAAATTTGGCAAATGAGTTTCAATGCGGATAAATGTAAAGTACTACATATCGGATACCTAAATGAGAAAGCAAACTATTCGATGAATGGCACTCAGCTTAAGAATGTAAACAGAGAAACCGATCTGGGAGTAACAATATCGAGTAACCTAAAACCGAGTCAACAATGTTCAGAAGTTGTTAAGAAGGCAAACAAAATAATTGGCATTATAGGCAGGTCATTTGAGCATAAATCCAAAGAAGTTATCCTAACCCTTTACAATTCATTAGTCCGCCCTCTTCTGGAATACTGCGTTCAATCCTGGTGCCCTTATTACCAAAAAGATATAAACAAGCTAGAACGAGTTCAACGTAGAGTTACCAAAATGATACCTAGCCTAAAGAACAAACCATACGAAGAGCGTCTTAGAGAATTAAATCTATTTCCTTTAACCCAGCGCAGATTAAGAGGTGACTTAATTCAAGTGTTCAAAATCATCAAAGGCATCGACAATATGAACTGTAGTAAGTACTTCACTATCGACCAATCTAATTACACGCGGGGAAATGGTTGCAAAATTATTGGTAAATCTTTTAACTCACACGAATCTAAGAATTTCTTCTTCAATCGAGTTGTCAACTTGTGGAATGGGCTTCCCCGAAACGTTATAGACTGCATCACCGTTGATTCATTTAAACTCCGCGTAGACAAATATCTCGCATCAAACCCGCGACTGACTGCGTTTGTGAAATGAATAACTTTATTTTATCCCCCCCTCAGTTACTAACCCATCTGTCCCCTACTAACTTCCTAATCCTGCCACAGACATTAGTTCCAGGGCAGTAATTCCCTTTCCAATGTTCCCTTACCCACTCTAAACCACTGTTTGGACACTTGATCCTCAGTGTTTTGGAGGACAAGCAACCTAGAAGGGTCACTAGATCTGTTGTTGCTTGATTTCCTTTGTACTCCTTTGTACTCCCTTTACAATCCCCCACCATCCTCCCATCCATCCATATAGCCCTGCAAACTCCGACAGACAGACAGACACACACACAGAGGCTCCTTAACCCAGAATCACAACACACACAAGCGCGTCTGTTCAGCTGAAGCGCTCGTAAAATTCCCTCGTTCGAGTCGGGAGAGGAAGGGGTGGGAGAGGGGGAAGAGGGTAGGGGGGCAGCGGGAGATGAGGAGGGATGAGGGGAGGGGGAAAGGGGGGCGGCGGGGGGGAGATGAGGAGGGACGAGGGGAGGGGGGAAGGGGGGCGGGGGAAGATGAGGACGGGCGAGGGGAGGGGGAAGGGGGGAGATGAGGAGGGACGAGGGGAGGGGGAAGGGGGGAGATGAGGAGGGGCGAGGCGAGGGGGGAAGGGGGGAGATGAGGAGGGACGAGGGGAGGGGGAAGGGGGGTGATGAGGAGGGACGAAGGGGGGCGGGGGAAGATGAGGAGGGGCGAGGGGAGCGGGGAAGGGGGGCGGGGGGAGATGAGGAGGGGCGAGGGGGAGGGGGAAAGGGAGGCGGGGGAAGATGAGGAGGGGCGAGGGGAAGGGGGGCGGGGGGAGATGAGGAGGGACGAAGGGGGGCGGGGGAAGATGAGGAGGGGCGAGGGGAGCGGGGAAGGGGGGCGGGGGGAGATGAGGAGGGGCGAGGGGAGGGGGGAAGGGGGCGGGGGAAGATGAGGAGGGGCGAGGGGAGCGGGGAAGGGGGGCGGGGGGAGATGAGGAGGGGCGAGGGGAGGGGGGAAGGGGGCGGGGGAAGATGAGGAGGGGCGAGGGGAAGGGGGGCGGGGGGAGATGAGGAGGGACGAAGGGATGGGAGGGGGGGGTTAGGGAGATAAACTCCGCCTATTTACTTACCGTTGTTGTGGTCGGGTCGTGATTGGTCGTTAAGGGGAGATGGCCCGTTTTTCTGGGCCCCCTTCTTCCCATTAGTTTTCAGATTTTATGACGTTCGCACCATTAGTTTGTCGATTTAAATAACTTTCGTCCCATTTTGATATCATATCAAGACCTTTCGTGCCATGTAAGTGTCGATTTTTTCCTGGCGAGCGATAGTGAGACTGTAGTTTTAAAAGATACCGGCCTTCGTCCAGGACATTTTTCTATTTAAAAATGTACACATTTGTTTTGAAGGAGGGTCTAGGCCTCTAGGGAGTGTTCCTTTTACTCATCTCCCTCCCTTCTCTCTCTACTTTACCACTACACCCTCAATGTCCCCGTTTATCCATTATTGCTATCGTCCCTCCTTTATCTGTTTGCCCCTGTGACCCAAGCTAAGGGGGGGGGGGGGGGGGTGATCAAACCTGGCTTACTCACTTTTATTGTGTAGCTTTGGAGAGTTATTGGTGTCGCAGGGTTTGTTTGAGAGAGAGAGTGAGAGAAAGAGAGAGAGAGTTAGAGTTAGTTTGGGTTGTGATGTGATGTGTGTGTATGTGTAAATAATAATAATAATAATAATAATAATAAACGGTTTGTTGATAAATTGAAAATGTACAGAGAACATTTTTTTTTAGCTTAACTCTAACTTATATTATCTTATAATAAGGACCAAGGCATGAGGTAGTAAGAGCTGTTTGACGAGATCAATATTATTATCTCGTATGAATTTGATTACGTATGACTTCTGTTTTCTTTCTTTTCATATTTTTCTTTTCTCTTCTTTTTTTGTTTTCCATTTCCGTTCACCGTATTTAAGAAAGCTAGTGTTTACACGAGCGCGCTTCCCGGCATTCCTTTTTTTGGGGGGAGCAAGTATATTTATTGAATTAATTATTATAATGTATTAATTGTTTATTATTGCTGTATGTATTTATTTATTTATTTATTTATTTATTTATTTATTTATTTTATTTTTCCTCATTTATAATTATATCTAACCTGAAATGTTTTAGGGCTAATTTGTGTTAGGCGCGGAGACTTAAGGGGAGATATCCACTTGAGGGAGTTTTTTCTTGACTCCTTTCTCCCTCATGTTTAGCCCCATTGCTTTACTAATTTTAAGACGTTCGCCCCATTATTTTGATGATTTTAAGAACTTTCAACCCATTTCTGTCAATTTTAATACCTTTCCTGCAATTTAGGTGTCGATTTTATCCTGGCGAGCGATAGCGAGCATGTAATTTAAGAGGAACCGGCTTTCAGCCGGGACATTCTTCTACCGAAAAATTTAAAAATGTATCTTGAAAGGGGCTCAAGGGGGTGTAATCTTAAGCTTGATGGATATCTAGAGACCAAACTAAAAACCTCCCCTTAACCAAAGGTAGCTTGCCATTAAAAGTTGACGGTTAAAGAGCTCGTGTGACACTGCCTTCCCACTCGTAGTTGGTTTGAGACTTGACGCGCTATATGGTTAGTGGCTCGCTGGTGGTCGAGAGGGGTGTGGTCAATAATGGGGGGGGGGGAGGGGGGCTGGAGGAGTAGTGTGTGTGTGTGTGTGTATGTGCGTGTATTGCGTTTACGAAATCCTAAATAATCCCACTTGCAGCAGATAGATAAACAAATAGACCTGCTGCAAGTGGGATTATTAGTAGGATTTTGTAAACGCAACACACGCACACACCCACACATACTTCATTCCTTAACTACTACAACAACAAAAAAATTATGAACTTGACAGGCGTTATTTATGTTGTGACAGGTGAGGCAGAAGGCATGACTCACCAATTAAGGGGACAGTGGCTGTTTATTTGGTCTATTAATTAATTTATTCATATATATTTTTTAGTTTCCTCCCTAGACCTCCATCAAGCTTAGAAAAACACCCCCTAGACCCCCCTTTCAAGATAGATTTGTACCGTTTTCGGTAGAAAAATGTCCTGGCCAAAGGCCGATTCCTCCTAAAATTACAGGCTCGCTGTCGCTCGCCAGGAAAAAATCGATACCTAAATGGCACGAAGGATCCTAATATTAACAAAGAAATGGGGTGAAAGGTCATAAAATCCCCAAACTAATGGAACCAACGTCTTAAAATATCAAAACTAGTGGGGCTAAACATTAGGGAGAACGGGGTCCAGAAAAACGGTATGTCTCCCCTTAAAGGGAGATATTCATTTATATGTTTGTTTATTTATTTATTAATAGTTTGGCGATTGTAAGACCTTTTGCCTCAATTCTTTGACAATTTTAAGACCTTTTCGTGCCATTTAGGTGCCTGGGGAGCGATAGGGAGCCTGTAATTTGGGAGAAACTGGCCTTTGGCCTTGGAATTTTCCTTCCGAAAAATTTACAAATTGATTTCGAAAGGGGGGGGGGGGGGCGTTTCTTGGTTCTGATACCACCTATCACGTTCATTAGAATTACTAAATCTTATGTAGTTCAATTAATATATATATGGAATAATAAAGAAAAGTTTACTTAATTAATATGATAATCTACAGTGATATTCGAAACTTACCAGCTATAAAATACCACATGAAACACAACAAATCGTAGATATAATGCAGTAAACACAAGCAAGGGAAGAATTGCCGTCAGTGCCTATTTGTGTGATACCTGTAAGTAAATACCGGTCTGTGATTGGCTAAACCGGGTGAGCAACTCAGTCAGTCTTCACCTTGTGCTTGCCTCCTCGTTTATAATGTCTTTATTTCCCTTGTGTTTACTTTATGATATATACGTTATTATTGTGTTTCATGTCATATTTAATAGCTCTTTAGATTCGGATAAGACTGTAATATATTAAGTAATCATTACAATTACTTCAACATGTATAGTTTAATGAATAAATAGAGAATAATAAAGATAATACTACAAATATTATCAGCTCTGGCACTCATATTGGCCGGTGTGATAGGATAGCCAATCATGAGTCCCGATACAAACATCAGTTAGAAGCCAGATGCACGGGTCAACTGAATGGAGTTTAGTCAAAGGGAAAGTAGATGCCAGGAATTAGAAGAAAAAAAACAGGTAATAATAAAAGAGCGAGAGAAAAAGAGAGAGAAAGAGAGAGAGAGAGACACCCCCCCCCCCCACCCCCCACACCACGGAAAGAGAAAGACAGTAAAGGTAATGATAACGGTGTGGAAAAAGAGAGCGGCTATTGGCAATAAAAGGATGAGCGAGAGATCCATTAATAACGGAGGAAAAGAGAATTTGGCAACGGTAGGACCAACGGAAGGGGGGGGGGGGGGGATGATAGGCAATAGTAGGGCCGTGATTTTTGGAATAGTCAGAAAGAGGCGATAGTATAGTGAATAGTGCTAACCCCCTATTTTAAAACCATACTTAACCCCTTCTGTACCAGCGACGTATTATTAATGTTATTCTAGCTATACAGTATATAGAGGATTGTGTGCAGTTTCAGAAGGATCTGTGGTAGTATAAGGGTCAAGTGAGGTGGTTCGAAGTCTGTTAATTTTCGGATGCCCTTTATTAAACTGAACAAAATCGTCTAATAGTAGCCACACTAAAGTTAAAAGGACGGCATCGGTACGGAAGGGGTTAAGTATTGCGCTAAGCCTTCCTGAATGACAATTGACAACGATGTAAGTATCGTTGGCAGCTGTCATTGCAAAGATATATGTATATCGTGTCACCAATTTTCTAGTCTATTTTAAGAATACAAATATTTAAATTTTGTTTTCTGCTGCCTTTTGATGTATGTGTGTAAATATATATATATATATATAGTGTATACTTAAATTATACAGGTATAATTAACTACAGTATGAGAGAGAGAGAGAGAGAGAGAGAGAGAGAGAGAGAGAGAGAGAGATGAAAAGAAGATGACTTGGAAACATGGAGAGGTGAAAGTGTTGGTAGTGGTATACACAGAGTAGGTTGTGAGGTGGGGGGTTGTTGTTGTTGTTGTTATTGTTGTTTGTGGGGCTGGTGTTCTTATCGCCAACATTACCACCAACAATAACACTTATCATCACCATCATCATCACTATCACCATTATCATCATCATCATCACCATCATTACCGTCACCACCACTGTCATCATTACCATCGCATCCAACAAGTTTGCACCATTATATCCATCCCGAACACCATTATTGTCAATATTAGCACCATCACTACCATTATGTCCAACCATCATCACCATCACCATCAGTAACAACTATAACATTAACACATCAATAGTATCATCATCACTACTATCATCACCACCATCACAATCATCCTTATCATCACCACAACTATAACCACCAATAACACCACCACCACCACCACCACCAACAACAACAACCAGTAGTACATGACAGTCCAATTTAATCTTCACTTCCATCACTACACTACCAGCATGACAACAACACCAACAATAACAATAATACAAACAGCACCACCACACCGAACCGCAATACAACCATATTAAACCCAATCAAAACCATCACCACACCACCACCACCACCACCACCACCAACAACAACAACAAACAGCACCACAACACCGAACCGCAATACAACCATATTAAACCCAATCAAAACCATCACCACACCACCACCACCAACAACAACAACAACACCACCAACAACAACAACCAGCACCACCACACCGAACCGCAATACAACCATATTAAACCCAATCAAAACCATCACCACACCACCAACAACAACAACAACAACAACACCACCAACAACAACAACCAGCACCACCACACCGAACCGCAATACAACCATATTAAACCCAATCAAAACCATCACCACACCACCACCACCAACAACAACAACAACACCACCAACAACAACAACCAGCACCACCACACCGAACCGCAATACAACCATATTAACCCTCTCCGACATATGACGCGATTTTTAGCCGATTAGGGATACTTTAAAGCCTTTGTTACCATCAGGGGTATTTAGAAACCTTTAGTTTAGTTACTTCAACCTCTGCAGTTGTCTTTGAGTTAGCTGTGGGCAGAAAACTAATTTTGGAGAGGTAATTATAAGAGTGAGAGAACTCTATTTCTTATTGCTAATCTGGCAACCTCTGCGTCATATGAGTCTGAAGGGGTTAAACCCAATCAAAACCATCACCACACCACCACCACCAACAACAACAACAACACCACCAACAACAACAACCAGCACCACCACACCGAACCGCAATACAACCATATTAAACCCAATCAAAACCATCACCACACCACCACCACCAACAACAACAACAACACCACCAACAACAACACCACCAACAACAACAACCAGCACCACCACACCGAACCGCAATACAACCATATTAAACCCAATCAAAAAACCACACCACCACCACCAACAACAACAACAACACACCACCAACAACAACAACCAGCACCACCACACCGAACCGCAATACAACCATATTAAACCCAATCAAAACCATCACCACACCACCACCACCAACAACAACAACAACACCACCAACAACAACAACCAGCACCACCACACCGAACCGCAATACAACCATATTAAACCCAATCAAAACCATCACCACACCACCACCACCAACAACAACAACAACACCACCAACAACAACAACCAGCACCACCACACCGAACCGCAATACAACCATATTAAACCCAATCAAAACCATCACCACACCACCACCACCAACAACAACAACAACACCACCAACAACAACAACCAGCACCACCACACCGAACCGCAATACAACCATATTAAACCCAATCAAAACCATCACCACACCACCACCAACAACAACAACAACACCACCAACAACAACAACCAGCACCACCACACCGAACCGCAATACAACCATATTAAACCCAATCAAAACCATCACCACACCACCACCACCAACAACAACAACAACAACACCACCAACAACAACAACCAGCACCACCACACCGAACCGCAATACAACCATATTAAACCCAATCAAAACCATCACCACACCACCACCACCAACAACAAACAACAACACCACCAACAACAACAACCAGCACCACCACACCGAACCGCAATACAACCATATTAAACCCAATCAAAACCATCACCACACCACCACCACCACCAACAACAACAACACCACCAACAACAACAACCAGCACCACCACACCGAACCGCAATACAACCATATTAAACCCAATCAAAACCATCACCACACCACCATCATCAACAACAACACCAACAACAACAACAACAACAACAACAACCAGCACCACCACACCGAACCGCAATACAACCATATTAAACCCAATCAAAACCATCACCACACCTCCATCATCAACAACAACACCACCAACAACAACAACAACAACAACAACCAGCACCACCACACCGAACCGCAATACAACCATATTAAACCCAATCAAAACCATCACCACACCACCATCATCAACAACAACACCAACACCAACAACAACAACAACAACAACAACAGCAACCAGCACCACCACACCGAACCGCAATACAACCATATTAAACCCAATCAAAACCATCACCACACCACCATCATCAACAACAACAACAACAACAACAACAACAACCAGCACCACCACACCGAACCGCAATACAACCATATTAAACCCAATCAAAACCATCACCACACCACCATCATCAACACCACCACCACCACCATCACCATCACCACACCACCATCATCACCACCACCACCATCATCACCACACCACCATCATCACCACACCACCATCATCACCACCACCACCACCATCATCACCACCACCACCACCAACAACAACAACAACCAGCACCACCACACCGAACCGCAATACAACCATATTAAACCCAATCAAAACCATCACCACACCACCACCACCACCACCACCACCAACAACAACAACACCCTACCCGCAACATCACAAGTTAACTCAATCTTCACCACAATCACCACCACCACTGCCAATACCACCATCACCACCACCTACACCACCACTCCCTACACCACTAGTACCAACAACAACAACATCAACACCACCCGCAGTACATCACAGCTTAACTCAATTTTCACCACAACCACCACCACCAAAATCACCACCACTATACCAGCACCACCACCATGAAACTCAATGTTCACCACCACCATCGTTAACCACCATCACCACCACCACCTCCTTCTACCACCACCACTACCACCATGTAACTTAATCTTCACCACCATCGTTAACCACCACAATCACCACCACCTACAACCCCTCTACCACCAACAACAACAACACCCCAGCTTAACTCAATCGTCACTACCACAATCACCACCCCCTCTACCACCACCACCACCGCGTAACTCAATCATCACCACCAGCGTTAACCACCACAATCACCACCCCCTACACCCCACCTCTAACTAGGTTACCGGTACTCCCCCCTCTCCATCAATGACTCCCATTCTATTTTCTTGGTAACTATATCTACTTTTATTTTAGGACTGTATAATAATCATGTTCTTTTCTTAGTCTCCTGTAACTATATCTACTTTTATTTTAGACTCTATATGTTCTTTTCTTAGTCTCCTGTAACTATATCTACTTTTATTTTAGACTATATGTTCTTTTCTTAGTCTCCTGTAACTATATCTACTTTTATTTTAGACTCTATATGTTCTTTTCTTAGTCTCCTTGTAACTATATCTACTTTTATGTTAGACTCTACATGTTCTTTTCTTAGTCTCCTGTAACTATATCTACTTTTATTTTAGACTCTATATGTTCTTTTCTTAGTCTCCTGTAACTATATCTACTTTTATTTTAGACTCTATATGTTCTTTTCTTAGTCTCCTTGTAACTATATCTACTTTTATGTTAGACTCTACATGTTCTTTTCTTAGTCTCCTGTAACTATATCTACTTTTATTTTAGACTCTATATGTTCTTTTCTTAGTTTCCTGTAACTATATCTACTTTTATTTTAGACTATAATTATGTTCTTCTCTTAGTTTCCTGTAACTATATCTACTTTTATTTTAGACTCTATATGTTATTTTCTTAGTTTCCTGTAACTATATCTACTTTTATTTTAGACTCTATATGTTCTTCTCTTAGTTTCCTGTAACTATATCTACTTTTATTTTAGACTCTATATGTTCTTTTCTTAGTCTCCTGTAACTATATCTACTTTTATTTTAGACTCTAGATGTTATTTTCTTAGTCTCCTGTAACTATATCTACTTTTATTTTAGACTCTATATGTTCTTTTCTTAGTCTCCTGTAACTATATCTACTTTTATTTTAGACTCTATATGTTATTTTCTTAGTCTCCTGTAACTATATCTACTTTTATTTTAGACTCTATATGTTATTTTCTTAGTCTCCTGTAACTATATCTACTTTTATTTTAGACTCTATATGTTATTTTCTTAGTCTCCTGTAACTATATCTACTTTTATTTTAGACTCTATATGTTCTTCTCTTAGTTTCCTGTTTCGTTTTGTTCCGTTCACATTTGCTCTTACTGTTTGTGGGTTCTTTTATTTTATTCTCTACATGCTCTTTCCTTAGTCTCCGGTTTCGTTTAATTTCGTTCGTATGTTCTCTCATTGTCTGTGGTTACTTTTAATGCATAGTGTACAGTCACGAGCATAAATACTGCGACACCAACCAACCAGATAATGTTTCGCCCCTTCGTCTCCAAAGGTATTGCTAAACGTTTTCATTGAAACTCGCAATGATTTCTTTGCTTCATTCTAGCTACCGTCAGACGATTTTATTCAGCTTAGTATATACCTCTCGTGATGAAGGAGTTGACGTTATCTGGTTGATGTCGCAGCATTTAAGGGGGGTCACCGTTTTTGTTTATCATTCTCTCCTTTTCTCTCTTTCCCTGGCTTGTATCCATTCGGCCCCATTCAGCCAACTGTCTTAAACGTTTATCCCCATCCAGGTGTCGCTTTCTTCCTGGCGAGCGATAGCGAGCCACCATTGTATGGAGAAATCTGGCTTCGCCGGCGACATTTTTCTATCGAAAAATGTACAAATTTAGCTTGCTGTCAAAACAAAAATATATATATGCTGGTTCGCTACCGCTCGCCAGGAAAATATTGACACCTGGATGGGGGTAAACGTCTTGTAAATAGTAGGTTGAATGGGGCCGATTGGATACAAGCCAAAGAGAGAGGGAGAGAAAGAGAACAAAAGCGAGGTGGGCTCCCTTAAGCTCGTGACTGTACTTGTTCTTCCCTCAGTCTCCTTTTTCGTTTTATTTCATTCATATTTTTCTTATTGTTTGGGGTTACTTTTGTTATTATATACTGTACACTCGGTCAAAAAAGTATCTGCACCTCCTACCCTGATAATCGGGGATGTACAGCTTGGTAGGGTTGGCATCTCTACCTACAGCTATATCCATCTATACTACTACCTACCCTACGACCTACGACCTATACTATCGATAAATACCAAGCTGTACACACCAGATGATCAGCTTAGGGGTGCAGATACTTTTTTGACCGAGTGTACATGTTGTCTTTTGTTCGTGTTCAATTTTCTTTTGTTATATAGTTATCTTCTCTTAGTATCTTCATTTGCGTTTAGTGTATACGCATATTCTTTTCCTTTATTCCTGTCTTGTTTTATTCACATTTTATTTTATTATCTTTATTCCTATTTATTATACGAGGCTGTTTTAGTCTTAATTGTGGTTATATTTTATACGTGTCTCTTCTCAGTGCGTCTATTATATCTTATATATTGTATACGTATTCTCTCAGGTTGGTTAGTCCATTGAATCTTTTCTTGGCATTTTTATTGCCCAATTTGTTTTCGGATTCTCTGGGTTGTTTCCCATGTTTATATTTGTTGATTTATTTTTATTTTTTTATTTTTTTATAAATTGGATAATTTGTATTGTGTTGTGTTAGTGTTATCTTGTTTCGATGTATGTATATATATATATTATACTGTATATATACTGTATATACCGGTATATACAGTATATATCGTGTGTGTGTGTGTGTGTGTTTTTTTTTTTTTTAGAATTATAACTTTTCATTTAAGTATTAACGTATTTGTTGTCTTTTTGTGTGTGTATGATTTTGTGTTATATCCTACTATTATGTTTTAACTCTTCTTCCATAACTCCATTGTTATCTATCTCTTATTCACTATTATATTTTGTATTTTTTGTTTGTTTATATTTGTTTCGTTCTTATACTTATTTGTTGTCATTCTCAAATTTGATTCCGTAACTATATATCCATTATTAAATATTGTATGTATATGTTTTCTACACTATTTGTTCTCCATTGTTTTTGTATCAAATATAACCTACGCTCCCCCCCCCCCACTCTCTCTCTCTCTTTCTTTATTCTTACCAGAATTTATCTCCTGACCACTTCGTTTGGATCGTACGGTCTGTATGGCCAGTGTGTCTATGTATATCTATGTATCTCTCTCTCTGGTTTAATTTGATTCTAACCCAGTAATAATTCGGTAGCTTCCATCATACCTACCCAGATTTCAGAATATACGAGCCAATTTATCTCATTCCCATTCCCCCTACACAGCTACCCCCCCCCCCCCCCCCCCCCTTCCCGTGTCCATTCCGTAGACCTCCCCGGGACAGTTCTGTGTTCATCTTCATCAAATACCTGGCCCTGTAATCTGGGAGTACGGTAATTAAGAGGAGTGGCAGTGGTGGTGGTGGTGGTTGGTGGGATGATGGGAGAGGTGGAAAGAAAGGGAGGACAGAGGAGGAAGGAGAGGTGGAAAGAAAGGGAGGGAAGATGTGGAAGGAAAGGTGGAAGAAAATAAGAAGAGTAAGAGGTAGATCGGTGGTGGTGGTGGTGGTGGTGGGGGTTGAGGGGGATGATGGAGGAGGTGGAAAGAAAGGGAGGACAGATGTGGATGGAGAGGTGGAAGAAAATATGAAGAGGAAGAGGTAGAGTGGTGGTGGTGGTGGTTGGGGGGGATGATGGAGGGGGTGGAAAGAAAGGGAGGACAGAGGAGGAGATGAGGAAGTGGCGGCGGTGGTGGTGGTGATGGTTGGGGGGGGGGTGGGTGATGGAAGAGGTAGAACAACGTAAAAGAAAGGGGGAGATGAGGGAGAGGGAGAGCGGTGGTGGTGGTTGTTGGGGGGGAGGGTTGGGAGTGATGAAAGAGGTAGACAGAATGGGAGGAAAGATGTGGAAATAAAGATGGACAGATGGGGGGGGGGGGGGGAGAGAAGAGGAAGAGGTAGAGTGTTGGTGGTGGTTGATGTTGGAGGGAAACGATGGAAGAGGTAGGACGAAAGGGAGGAAAGAGGTGGAAGAAAGATGTGGGAGATGAGGGAAGAGAATAAGAAGAGGAAGAGCGATGGTGGTGGTCGTGGATGGAGGGGGGGGGTGATGGAAGAGGTAGAAAGAGGGGAAGATAGGGGAGAGAAAGAGGGGAGGTGGAGAGGAGGAGGAGGAGGAGGATAGGTTGGGCTGGTATAATTTGGACAGGTTGTGTTTACCTCGGGAACACTGGACTGGTGGGGTGGTCTGATGTATGTATGTACGTCACTACACACACACACACACACATAGGCGTTGGTATACACAAACTTGTATACTGTGGACTTCTTTGTTTGCTTACACACGCACACAACTTTGATGATTAGCCAGACAAAGCATAGACAGAGAAAGAGAGCAAACACACATAAACTGTACACTTATGTATATATACACACAGGGTTGGTGTGGCGGAGTGGTCTTGCCACTGGACTGGTAATCCAATGGACCCGGGTTCGAATCCCAATATGTCAATGGGAAGATATTATTGGGATGGAATTTGTGCTGTATCTAGTTTCAGTGCATTACCACAACACACCGAAATGCCCCCAAAATACCCTCATTGTTCCCTGATTAAATAGCATTGTATGAATATTCCCATATTCAAAATATGCTACAGGGGGGCAATGCCTAGTGAGTTAATTGCTCAATAGGTGGCGTTCTGAGAGTGAGGGTCCAAGTCTCGGGGGTGAGACAGTGAGGTGCAGAGGAGAAGCAGCTTCAGAGATGAGGCTGCTTTGAGCCGTGGGTGGGTGCTTCACACCCTAGACTGGAACAAGACCTCACGGGCCTCACCGTGTTCAGCGGTGGAGTGTACAGGCTCTCAGCCTATGCCCGAGAGGGAGTAGTTGGAATATAGAAAGAAAAAGAAAAAAACACTCACAAACACCTCTCTCTCTCTCTCTATATATATATATATATATATATATATATATAAATTATATATATGAGAGAGAGAGGGAGAGAGAGAGAAGGGGGGAGTGGGGGTAATATGATGGTGGTCATATAACAGAGAAAGAGAGTGTGTGAGAGAAACTATATAGTATTTTCCTCTTTGACCAGCATCATAATGTTTTGTAATACTTAAGAGAGAGAGAGAGAGAGAGAGAGTCTCTCCATGTAAGACACCGTGTAGAAAGAATGCAGTACAAAGCAACACACGACCTAGGCTTTGCACATTCGCCATGTTGGGTCTTTGTGTTAACCCAAACAGTACCGGTGACATTCTTTTAAGGGAAGATGGGCCGTTTTTTTGGTCCCCCCTTCGTCCTCTTGTTTAGTCCCATTAGTGTTCAGATTATATGGCGTTCGCCCCATTAGTTTGGCGATTTTAAGACCTTTCGCCCCATTTGTTAATACTAAGACTTTTCGTGTCACTTAGGTGTAGATTTGTTTTCCTGGCAAGCGATAGCGAGCCTTTAATTTAAGAGGAACCGGCCTTCGGTCGGGACATTTTTCTATCGAAAAATGTACAAATATATCTTGAAGGAGGGTCTTGGGGGGTGATTGTTTAAGCTTGATGGAGGTCTATGGAGGAAACCAATTTTTGTATAGAAAGATATATAAATGAGGAAATAAATAGGCCCATTCTCCCTTAACTTTATTCTGGCTACGTTAGACGATTGTATTCAGTTTAAAATGGGCCTCCAGTAATTAACTTTATTCTGGCTACTGTTAGATGATTGTATTCAGTTTAAAATGGGCCTCCAGTAATTAACGGGCTTCGAACTATCTCACTGAACCCTTTATACTACCGCAGATCCTTCTTAATCTGCACAAAATCGTCTTAAATATAGCTACAATAAAATGAAGAAGACGTCGCCGGTACAGAAGGGGTTAAGTCTGCACTGCCGAAACGTAGGTGTAGAAAGGGTTAAGGGCAGATTTGCACTTAAGTTGTTTTTTCTTAACTCCCTTCTCTCTCATGTTTAGCCCCATTAGCTTTGAGATTTTAAGACGTTCGCCCAATTAGTTTAGACGATTTTAAGACGTTCGCCCAATTAGTTTAGACGATGTTAAGACCTTTCACTACCTCTGTTCTCCCTCTACTTATCCCTTTCCCTCCCCCCCCCTGCCCCCCCCCCCCCCTCCTAAGCAGCAATATCCCTCCCCTCACCCTCACTCCTCAATCTGTATTCTCGTAAAACTGGAGTAGCAGCTAAAAATATCACACACAAGCATCCCCACAGAGCATGTAAACTGGAGGAGGAGGAGGAGTACAAAGTACAAAGGAGTACAAAGGAAATCAAGCAACAACAGATCTAGTGACCCTTCTAGGTTGCTTGTCCTCCAAAACACTGAGGATCAAGTGTCCAAACAGTGGTTTAGAGTGGGTAAGGGAACATTGGAAAGGGAATTACTGCCCTGGAACTAATGTCCGTGGCAGGATTAGGAAGTTAGTAGAGGACAGATGGGTTAGTATCTGAGGGGGGGATAAAATAAAGTTATTCATTTACAAACGCAGTCAGTCGCGGGTTTGATGAGAGATATTTGTCCAGGCGGAGTTTAAATGAATCAACGGTGATGCAGTCTATAACGTTTCGGGGAAGCCCATTCCACAAGTTGACAACTCGATTGAAGAAGAAATTCTTAGATTCGTGTGAGTTAAAAGATTTACCAATAATTTTGCAACCGTTTCTCCGCGTGTAATTAGATTGGTCGATAGTGAAGTACTTACTACAGTTCATATTGTCGATGCCTTTGATGATTTTGAACACTTGAATTAAGTCACCTCTTAATCTGCGCTGGGTTAAAGGAAATAGATTTAATTCTCTAAGACGCTCTTCGTATGGTTTGTTCTTTAGGCTAGGTATCATTTTGGTAACTCTACGTTGAACTCGTTCTAGCTTGTTTATATCTTTTTGGTAATAAGGGCACCAGGATTGAACGCAGTATTCCAGAAGAGGGCGGACTAAGGAATTGTAAACGGTTAGGATAACTTCTTTGGATTTATGCTCAAATGACCTGCCTATAAAGCCAATTATTTTGTTTGCCTTCTTAACAACTTCTGAACATTGTTGACTCGGTTTTAGGTTACTCAATATTGTTACTCCCAGATCGGTTTCTCTGTTTACATTCTTAAGCTGAGTGCCATTCATCGAATAGTTTGCTTTCTCATTTAGGTATCCGACATATGTAGTACTTTACATTTATCCGCATTGAAACTCATTTGCCAAATTTGGGCCCAACATGACAATTTATCTAGATTGTGTTGCATATCGTATCGTCAGCAAATTTTGAGATTGTACAGGTGAGACCCTCATCTATGTCGTTTATGTAAATTAGAAAGAGAATTGGTCCTAGTACCGATCCCTGGGGTACCCCGCTACTTACATTGGTCCATTTAGATGCCTTACCGTTTATGACTACCCTTTGCTTTCTGTTGCTGAGCCAATTTTCTATCCATTTCAACACACCGTCTTGTATTCCATGCGCTTTTAGTTTTAGCAGTAAACGTTTGTGGGGAACTTTGTCAAAGGCCTTTTGAAAATCAAGGTATATAATATCTACAGCTTTACTCTCATCGTAGAGGTTGAGGATATCGTGGAAGAAGTCTAAGAGGTTTGTTTTTACGAAAGCCGTGTTGAGTATCTTTAAGTATGTTATTTTCCTCTAAGTGATTTACGAGTCTGTCTCGTATGACCGTTTCTAGCATTTTACATACAACTGAGGTTAAGCTAATTGGACGATAGTTACTGAGGAGGAGGAGGAGGAGGAAGAGGAAGAGGAAGAGGAGGAGGAAGAGGAGGAGGAGGAGGACAATAAGATGCAGATGATATATAGAGAAAACTGGAGTAGCAGCTAAAAATATCACAACTCCCACAAGAGTCCCGACAGAGCATATAAGCTGAAGAAGTGGGAGGAGGAGGAGAAGGAGGAAGAGGATAAGGAGAAGGTGGTGTGAAAAAGGAATAAGAATAAAATTATGAAACAAAAAAATAGCTTTATATTTATATCTATGTAACCTGTGATTCCTTGTAATTCGTTTGTTGGTCGTAATATAATATAATCCAGTTACATTAAATAAACGTATGATGAACATGAGTCTTGGAATGTATAAATTATGTTCATACATGATTGATATTCTTGTAAACAAATTAAACTTTAATATGGAATGAATGACACTGGTGTGTTGACATTACCTCGTTTTTTATGTTTCTAGTTTAATTTTTGCTTCTTATTAATATTGTGTTACTTTGGACAGAGTCGAAGCATAAATACGACCATTATTTTAGCAGATTAATTATTGTGTCATAACAATAGCTGCTTTAGGACTCATTTTAATCTCATTGGGTTTCATTTATGATAGGAGTCTTTTTTTGTAAATATTTTTAAAGTTGTATATTTTGTCTTCATATTATTTGTATTATTCATCTTTGGCTTTGTTTACTGTTAATCAACTTTTACTTTGCAACCTCACTCTGTTCTAACGCCTGAAGATGTATTACATGAAACGCTTGTCTACTCCTGTTTCTTTCTTTCTCCGTGAACTTCTGCATATATATATATATATATATATATATATATATATATATATATATATATATATATATATATATATATATATATATATAAGGTGTATAAGACGACGAATAGAGCAGAGCTTATAAGCTGGAGGGGGGGGGGGGGGTGTGAGGGAAGGTGGTGAGGGAAGAAGGTGATAAAGAGCTGGACGAAAAAGAACACTACTTGGAGGTGCAGGAGGAAATAGCAGAGGAGGTATGTGCAAAACCTGGAGGGGTAGCTAAAAATATCACACATCCCACTAGCATCCCGACAGTATATATATATATATATATATATATATATATATATATATATATATATATATATTAGAGGAGGGGAGGGAGGTGATGTTGGTGACAGTTATAGTGGAAATGTACTAGGTAGAGGAAGAAGAGGAGGAGGAGGAGGAGGAGGAGGAGGAGGAGGAGGAGGTGGAAGTGGAGGAGGTGTGGACAATGAAACAGGAAGAGGAGGAGGGAGGGAACAATAGAGGAAAAGAAGAGGAAGACGGGATGTGGATGGAGGAGGATGTGGAGGTGGGAAGTGGTGGAGTAAGCGTGGAAGAAGAATCAAGAGGAAAGGGAGGAAGGGGGAGTGAGGTGGAAGTGAGTGGTGGTGATGGAAGTATGATGTGAACAGAAGAAGAAGAAGAAGAAGGAAGAGGAGGAGGAGGAGGAGGAGGAGGAAGAATAGGAGGGGGTAGAAGAAGACAGAAGAGGGGAATATGATGATGATGACATGGAAAAAGACGAAGGAAGAGATAGAGAGAATAGTGTGGGGGATACCATAAAGTAAACAACAAAGAATGAACGATATAACAAGATTGAGAAAGAAGAATAAGAGAGATGTACATAGATTTACATAGATACACTGGCCACACAGACCTTACGATCCAAACGAGGTGGTCAGGACTTAATTCTAGTAGAGATGGCATATCCGATAGAAAAGGAAAGTTGAAGGAAAGGATAGAAAAGAAGAAGGCTCTCTCCCCACCCTCCGTTCCCTCCGGCAATTGCCGTACATGAAAAAGTTGGAAGTGATTAACCTTGCTGGGCTTCGAAATCCCCAGAAGGAATTTACAGGAAAGATTGGACAAAAATAAAAAAATAAAAAAAAATCATGCAACCCTTCGCCTTAGCAGCATGTAAATGTTGGGGTTAATTGGAATCATCCAACCCATCACCCTTAGTAGTATGTACATATTTAGTGATTTTTATTATTCTTATTTTTTATTTGTGTATTATTTTTTTTCTTTTCTAACGCTCTCTTCAGCTGAACAAATAATAACGGTGATAATTACTGCCTACTCCATACCAATTTTTCTGTGGTATGAGTCTATATTTTTCTTAAATGTATCTATAGAGGAGCTGTCTATTACTTAATTTGGGAGTTTGTTCCACTCATCAATTACACTGTGAGTAAAGAAATGTTTTGTTGTATGTAGATTCGCTCTCCGACCTAATAATTTTAAATTGTTTCCTCTTGTAGATGTGTCTTCGGATTTTTTGAATAACTTATCTAGATTAATGTTACTGAATCCTTTTATAATTTTAAAACACTATCAATTGGCCTCTCATCCTTCGTTTCTTAAGTGAAAATAGATAAAGTTCTCTCGGTCTTTCATCATATGATTTATTTCTCAATGAAGGGATTAGCTTAGTGGCTCGCCTTTGCACAGATTCCAAATTTGTTAATATCCTTTATGAGGTGAGGTGACCAAAACTGCACAGCATATTCGAGGTGCGGTCTCACCATACTTTTGTATAAGGGCAAAACTATGTCTTTACTGTGATAGTGGAAGTTTCTTCTAATGAAACCTAGTGCCCTGTTTGCTATGTTTGCAGCCGCTGTGCATTGATTGGAAGATTTTAAGTTTTCGTTTATCAGCACTCCCAAGTCTTTTATTTGTGTTAATTTTTTTAGCTTTTCTTCATTCATGTAGTATTCATAATTATTGTTTTTAGAACCTATTTGCAATATCTGACATTTATTTACATTAAACGGCATTTTCCACTTCTCCGACCATGCAAAGGAATGCAAAAGAGGTCCCGGATCCTAAGAATTGGAACTTTAAATGTTGTTTGTGTTCGGTCTCTGTCTCGGTCTTCGATCTCTGTCTCTGTGACTTTATTTAAATCAGCTTGAAGGTTTATTCTATCACTTTCGGAAATTATTGCATTACCTATCTTCGTGTCATCCGCGAATTTGGAAATTAAAATTATTTATGCCATTATCTAGATCATTAATATATATTATGAACAACACTGGTCCCAATACTGAGCCTTGGGGGACTCCACTAGTTACTTGGCTCCATGTTGATTCCACACCGTTGATAACTACTCTTTGCTTTCTTTCACTTAGCCAGTTTTTAATCCAATCATACGTTTTGCCCTGTATTCCTATGTCTCTTATTTTCTGTAATAATTTATCGTGCGGGACCTTGTCGAAGGCTTTTTGAAAGTCTAGATACACTATGTCGAGGCTTTTGGTGAAGTCATTTAGTTTGTATAGGCTGTCATAAGAGAGAGAGAGAGAGAGAGAGAGAGAGAGAGAGAGAGAGAGAGAGAGATAATGAAGTAAGGATGTGGGAGGATAGGAAGAGACATTAAAGTTATAGAAAGAATATTATTGGAGCTGAGGAGGGACTGGTGCTGAAAGTTATAAGAGGGTGGAAGAAGAAGAAGAAGAAGAACAGGCAGAGATAGAGAAAGAGAGGTATGGGAGGATAAAAAGAGACGATAAAGTTAAAGAAGGGAAATAATGGACACGAGGAGAGACGAGTGCGGAAAGTTAGAAGAAGAAGAAGAAGAAGAAATAGAAGAAAGAGCAGGCAGAGAAAGAGAAGGTGTGGGAGGATAAGAGGATCCGATAAAGTTAGAGAAGCAACAATTTTGGAGACGAGGAGTGACGGGTTCGGAAAGTTATAAGAAGATGAAGGAAGAATAAGGAGATAAGAGAAGTGCGAGATAAAGAATGAACAGGAAGAAGAGGAGGAGGAGGGGTAGCAAGTGTGGGAGTATAGGAAGAGGCGATAAAGTAAGAAAATGAAGGAAGCATAAGGAGATAAGATAAGTGGGAGATAAATAATGAACAGGAAGAAGAGGAGGAGGAGGGGTAGCAAGTGTGGGAGTATAGGAAGAGGCGATAAAGTAAGAAAATGAAGGAAGCATAAGGAGATAAGATAAGTGGGAGATAAATAATGAACAGGAAGAGAATGAAGAGGAGGAGGAGGGGTAGCAAGTGTGGGAGTATAGGAAGAGGCGATAAAGTAAGAAAATGAAGGAAGCATAAGGAGATAAGATAAGTGGGAGATAAATAATGAACAGGAAGAAGAGGAGGAGGAGGGGTAGCAAGTGTGGGAGTATAGGAAGCAACGATAAAGTAAGAAAATGAAGGAAGCATAAGGAGATAAGATAAGTGGGAGATAAATAATGAACAGGAAGAGAATGAAGAGGAGGAGGAGGGGTAGCAAGTGTGGGAGTATAGGAAGAGGCGATAAAGTTAGAGGATGAAGGAAGCATAAGGAGATAAGTGAAGTAGGAGATAAATAATGAACAGAAAGTGGGTGCTGAAAGTTACAAATAGATGGAGAGAGAAGAGAAGGAGGAGGAGAAAGAGTAAGAAAGCAAAAATATCAAGAAGAAGAATTAATAACCTAAAAAGATTGTAGAAGACAAGAAAGTTTACGATATGAAAACAAAAACAAATAATATTGAACAAGAAGGAAGACATAAAGATGAAGAATTACGAAAGGAACTTAAGTGGGGAACAGAAAACATGCTATATTTAGACGATGTTATGCAGTTTAAGAAGGATCTGTGGCAGCAAATAAGGTTAAGTGAGATGATTTGAAGCCTGTTAATTACTGGAGGCCCCTTTTGAAACTAAATGAAATCGCAGGCGGATCTTGGGGGTGTCTTTTTAAGTTTGATAGTGGTCTAGGGAGCAAACTAAACAAAATATATATAAATAATAAATACATAATACAAAATATAATAACCCCCATTAATATGAATCAGGGATATAGTAGTTTCATAGCATTAACATGAAGCAGAGATATTGTAATTTCATATTTTGTCATTATCGAAAAATAAACAGCTACTAAAGAATCAATATATCCGCCAGGTGAGAAAATATAGACAATAGTGAGAATGGTAAGAGAAGGAGAACACGATAAATGAGGAGTAGGAAGTAGAATAAAGAGAATGGGATGAAAGGGGAGAGGGGGATAGGAAGGAAAGATAGATAATACTAGCAAGAGGAGAAGGAAACATTATTAGTAGGAAAAAGAATAAGTGGACTACGATAACAGAAAACAGAGAACAAAACTAATTATAAGAAGTGGGATACAATGTATATAAGAACATGAAAAGAAAAAAAAATGTGAACATTGGAGTATATAATTATATATATACTGTATATATAAGAATACTTGGCAGATGATCAAATAGTAGGAAGAAGAAAGAACAATATATGATGATACAATATATATAAAATGGAGGAACAGAGAAAGATGAGGATAATAGGAAAGAGGAGGAGGCAATACATTAAGAGACGTAGGAGAGCTGCAGATAAAGATGGGACGTAAGAAAGAAGAATGGCGTATGGAGAAGACAGGTTGGAAGGAAAGGGGTAAATCGCCAAGAATGAGAAGAAAGCTAAAACCATAAATTGGGATTAGAATGAAAGGGAGAAAGGAAAGATCAGGAAACAGCTGGTGAAAAAAAATAATGGTGATAATAATAGTAATAATAACAACGACAATACTACTACTACTGCTACTAATAATAATAATAATAATAATAATAATGATGATGATGATGATGATGAATGGGTAGGAAACACTGATGTCGAAATGAAGAGAATATAATAACAATAAGACGACAAATAAGGAATAGAACAGAGGAGGAGGAGGAGGAGGAGGAGGAGGAGGAAAATTATAAGAAGATAAAAGAGGAGGAGGAATAGTAGGAGATTGATAAGACGATAATGAAGGAGGAAGAGGAGGAGAGGAAGAGTAGGAGAATGCTAAGACGATAATGGAGGAGGAGAGGAAGAGTAGGAGAATGCTAAGACGATAATGGAGGAGGAGAGGAAGAGTAGGAGAATGCTAAGACGATAATGGAGGAGGAGAGGAAGAGTAGGAGATTGCTAAGACGATAATGGAGGAGGAAGAGGAGGAGAGGAAGAGTAGGAGAATGCTAAGACGATAATGGAGGAGGAAGAGGAGGAGAGGAAGAGTAGGAGAATGCTAAGACGATAATGGAGGAGGAGAGGAAGAGTAGGAGAATGCTAAGACGATAATGGAGGAGGAGAGGAAGAGTAGGAGAATGCTAAGACGATAATGGAGGAGGAGAGGAAGAGTAGGAGATTGCTAAGACGATAATGGAGGAGGAGAGGAAGAGTAGGAGAATGCTAAGACGATAATGGAGGAGGAAGAGGAGGAGAGGAAGAGTAGGAGAATGCTAAGACGATAATGGAGGAGGAGAGGAAGAGTAGGAGATTGATAAGACGATAATGGAGGAGGAAGAGGAGGAGAGGAAGAGTAGGAGAATGCTAAGACGATAATGGAGGAGGAGAGGAAGAGTAGGAGAATGCTAAGACGATAATGGAGGAGGAGAGGAAGAGTAGGAGAATGCTAAGACGATAATGGAGGAGGAGAGGAAGAGTAGGAGATTGCTAAGACGATAATGGAGGAGGAGAGGAAGAGTAGGAGAATGCTAAGACGATAATGGAGGAGGAGAGGAAGAGTAGGAGAATGCTAAGACGATAATGGAGGAGGAAAGGAAGAGTAGGAGATTGATAAGACGATAATGGAGGAGGAAGAGGAGGAGAGGAAGAGTAGGAGTTTAATAAGACGATAATGGAGGAGGCAGAGGAGGAGAGGAAGAGTAGGAGTTTGATAAGACGATAATGGAGGAGGAGAGGAAGAGTAGGAAATTGATAAGACGATAATGGAGGAGGAAGAGGAGGAGAGGAAGAGTAGAAGAAGAAGGAGTAAGAGATTGATAAGACGATAAAGGAAGGAAGAGGAGGAGGAGGAGAAGGAGGAGTGGGAGAATGATAAGACGATAAGAGGAAGAGGAGGAGAAGGAGATGCTCTAGCCAAACTAAGGACTTGAACTCGGCTTGTATCCTCTTATGACGTCATCAGAAAGCTGGTCCCGATACACCACCCACGGATTTTGAGAGAGAGAGAGAGAGAGAGAGAGAGAGAGAGAGAGAGAGAGAGAGAGAGAGAGAGAGAGAGAGAGAGAGAGAGAGAGAGAGAGAACACAGACAGACAAAGTTAACTGAGATAACAGACGGACAGGCAGAGAGAGAGAACAGATGGACAGACAGACAGACAAAGAGAACAGACAGACAGATAGAACAGACAGACAGATACAACAGATGGACAGATACAACAGATGGACAGATAGACATTGAGGACAGACGGGCAGAGAGAACAGAACTGATGGACAGACAGACAGTGAAAACAGACGGACACAGACAGAGAGAACAGACGGACAGACAGAGAAACCATACGGACTGACAGAGAAAACATACAGACAGTTAAGTAGGCCTACAGGGAGGGAGAACAGGTGGACAGAGAGAGTGTGTGTGTGGGTGTGGGTGTCCGTGAGCGGTGTTAGTAGTGCCTGAAGGGGTAGTGATTTCTATTTTAGTCTATGCTGATAAAGAGAAAAAAAATCGTATATAATATATGATAATACACAAAATAAACTCTTTTCTGTCTTGTATCTTATGTATCACTAAACATATGACTTACTGTTGTCTTGTCTGTCTTCTGCTTTAAAAAACAAAAGAAAGTTGATAATTATACTTCTAAGGAACTATAATTTATGCTCTAACTTCATTACGTTTCATCTATTTCTTTTCTCTTCACTTACTTATTTGACCGTAACTATAGTCCGTTCATTATAAGCAGGCCTGAAATGGTGACTCCTAACCTCTGTAGCTCAAAAAGGGCTAGAGCAAACGGGCTGTACATTTCCACATTCCTTCCCTGGTTAACCCTCTCCGACATATGACGCGATTTTGAGCCTATTAGGGATAATTTAAAGCCTTTTTTACCATCATGGGTAGTTAGAAACCTTTAGTTTAGTTACTTCAACCTCTGCAGTTGTCTTTGAGTTAGCTGTGGGCAGAAAACTAATTTTGGAGAGGTAATTTTAAGAGTGAGAGAACTCTATTTCTTATTGCTAATCTGGCAATCTCTGCATCATATATGCGTGAAAGGGTTAACGCTTTTCAAATGGTATTAATATTAGCGCGAGTAATCTATGCTCTGTCTCACTCCAGCTGACGATAATTTGAAACCCTTAGCAGCTAATTTCTCCATACTTAATGGCCAAATGTGAAGCTACTATGTCTCTACATCATATTAAGACCAAGTTTATATAATTAGCACAATAGTTTCCTACACAATCTTCAAAATAACTGGGAAATCTTGATGGGAACTTTGCAATTTACCGTCAGTTGAAAAGAAACCGAGTATAGTTGTTCGTGAGTTATAGATGATGGTGGTCACAATTTCTGGCCTAAAGAGGTGTCAAACGAACGCATTTACCAGCAATTTTCGATGAGCAAGTTTTGTTCTCATGCCATTTTGAGGCTATTTTGTATTGGCATCGGAAAGTAGGTCGAAGGTAGATTATGTTAGCTAGTTTAATTCTTATGGTACTTAAATGTTGAAGCTGCCAGACTACAATTGACTGTACAAATTGACGGAAAAATCGCTCGTGTGACACTGCTATAAGGCAAATGAACAGGTCATACACAATAGAAAAAGTACATAATTTTGAAGATTGTAGAAGAAAAATGCGTGAATAACTATATTTTATGTTTGTATTACTAGTGGAATGTACAGAGAGAGAGAGAGAACAGTATTTTTATATATGTATGTGTAGCTCTGTAGCTAAACATAAATCAAATACTGTATATGGATATTCCCAAAATTACCTTTATTATGTGTTGCTGTTTGTGTATGTGTGCGTGCATGATTATGTGTGTGATTGTGTTTGTGTGTATGTGTGTGTGTGAGAGAGAGAGAGAGAGAGAGTGAGGGGAACAAGTGTGAGATAATACACGAGAGAGAGTAAGCAGGGAAGGGAGAAAGGGTGTGAGAGTGAAAGGAAGTGTGAGAGAGGGAGATAGAAGGAGAGAGAGAGAGAGAGAGAGAGCGAGAGCGAGCGAAAT
>CM064492.1:21247976-21260476 GCA_032716605.1 Paralithodes platypus | reverse complement strand
ATAATAAGAACAACATCAACAAAAACGCCCATCCCTCCTTAATTTAATGTGTTGTTTTCAGTCTAGTTGTCATTTATGTCAGCTTTCGTGGAATTCGTGTTTAAACCTTTAACTGGTGTATTTCTCATCATATTCTCTCTTTATATGTCGTACTATATTATACACACACACACACACACATTTACATACACACACACATACACACACACACACACACACACACACACACACACACTTACATACACACTCACTCTCACTCACTCACTCTCTCACACACTCTCTCTCTCTCTCATTATTATTTCCCCACCAGCGAGTTTCAAAGATAAAAAATTCTTTGACTGGTGTTTGTGTGTGTGTGTGTGTGTGTGGTGTTGGTGTCTGTGTGCGTGTCTCTCTGTCTGTCTGTATGCATGTGTGTGTGTGTGTGTGTGTCTGTCTGTATGTGTGTGTGTGTGTGTGTGTGTATGTCCGTCTGTCTGTGGGTGTCTGTGTGTGTATGTGCGTGTCTCTCTGTCTGTCTGTATGCATGTGTGTGTGTGTGTCCGTCTGTCTGTGGGTGTGTGTGTGTGTGTGTGTATCTGTTTATATATGTGTGTGATTGTGTGTGTCTGTTCGCCTGTCTGTGGGTGTCTGTATATGTGTGTGTGAGAGAGAGAGAGCGCCGTGTAATTCCCCAGAGAAGGAATTTTGCTTCATAATGCAAGTCGAGTCAGAATATTTTAATTATGGAGGACTCTAAACATCTAAGAGGCATTGTTGTTGTTGTTGTTGTCATTGATAGTGTTGTTGTTGTTGTTATTGATAGTGTTGTTGTTGTTGTTGTTGTTGTTGTTGTTGTTGATGGTGTTGTTGATGTTGTTATTTATTGTTGTTACTTGTGCTGCTATCAGTGGTGTATTGTTTTTGTTGATGGCGATGTTATTATTGCTAGTGTTATATTGCTGTTAATTATTGTTATTGTTACCGAGTATGTTTGCTGCCAGTGCTTGATGCAGCAGGCTATTCGAGGAGGCAGCTCTCACCCCCGTGAAGTATGGCTGATCAGGCACCGACTTGAGATGGTTGCCCAAGGCTTTCTTGAATACTTCCGTTGGCACGTCCATCAGGTTTCTCACGTTCTCTGGCATTTTGTTGAAGAGGCTTGGTCCCCTGTTTGTCAACCAGGAGTCCCTCAGTGTGCCCAGAGCTCCCCTACACTTTTGGGGTGGGATGTTACATTTCCTACCCCCTCTGTCGCTCCAGTTCCATGATATTTTGGTGTGAAGGTTTGGCACTAGACCCTCGATAACTTTCCATGTGTAAATTATCAGGTATCTCTCTCTTCTTCGCTCCAGTGACTATAAGTTAAGAGCCTTCAGCCGATCCCAGTAATGAAGATGTTTTACCGAACTGATGTGGGACGTGAAGCTTCTTTGAACACTCTCTATTTCATATATTTCCCCGGCTTTGTGTGGAGATGTTAGCACACTGCAATACTCCAGTCGTGGGATCACCAGCGATTTGAAAAGTGTTATCATTGGCCGTTCTTCTCGTGTCTTGAAAGTGCGCAGTATCCAACCTACAAGTTTCCTCGCCGCTACTGACTTGGCCTGATTATGTTCTTTGAAAGACATGTTTTCTGACATTATTACCCCAAGATCTTTAACCTCTGATATTCGCGGGATTGGCAGGAGTGACTCTGTTAAGTAGGTTGTGGTTTCTTTAATCTTTTCATTTCCTCCATACCTTATCAGCTGAAATTTCTCTTCGTTAAATTGCATGTTGTTATCTTTGGTCCACCGAAATACAGCGTTTATGTCCGCTTGCAAGATTTCTTTATCTTCTATTGTGGTTATTCCTAGACTTAGTTTTGTGTCGTATGCAAATGATGAGACCCTGCTGTGTTGTACATTAGGATCTATATTACTTATTAGTATTAGGAAGAGTAAGGGTGCCAACACTTTAAATTATAATAACACTCCATTAGTCATCAAAATGAAACGCAAAATGTGTGTTTGTTTGTTTTTTTTTGTTTTTTTACCAATTCTTTCCCTTAGCAGCGAAAACTGTGGGTATATGCGTTGTTTGCAGGGAATAGACGGATTAGCAGTGCCATTTGACAAGGTAACGTAATTTTTCAAGTTATTTCGTCCAATAACAGCGCTACGAGGGGAAATAATTGTTTAAGAATACAAGGGAAAATTACGGGGTACGCGAATGGAGAACACACGATTAACTACTACTAAAAAAGAAAAAGGAAAATATAGATTCATAAGTGTATTTCAAAGATAGCAAAATAAATAAATGTATATATAAACAAACAAACAAACAAACAAACACAAACACACACACACACACACACACAAGCAGAAAAAACAAAAACAAAAAACACAATCAGCAATCAGCTCAAATCGTCGGCCTTCAAACTGCAACCAAGCGGAAGCAGGAATAAAAAAAAAACAAAAAACAAAAAAACACTACAGTATTCGCAATGACAATACACATGAACATGACCCCCCCCCCCCCCCCCCCCCCCACACACACACACGATGCAAACTCACTCATACGTAAAGAATCCCCTCCACACCATACACTCAAAGAAACCCACCCACCTACACACACACATATATATATATATATAATTATATATATATAACTATATATATATATATATATATATACAGTATATATATATATATATATATATATATATATATATATATATATATATATATATATATATATATATAACGAAAGCCACACACTCAGACTGCCTCAATATCCCTGCCCAATTGCTTTGTGTGTGATTAGTTATGCACTCACAAACATACTCGTACACATATGTATATAGTGACTACATACTGTCTAAACCAGAACTTGGCACCTCCCTCATACACGTATACTACTAAAAAGGTAACTCTCTCTCTCTCTCTCTCTCTCTCTATCTATCTATCTATCTATCTCTCTTTCTCTCTCTCTCTCTCTCTCTCTCTCTCTCTCTCTCTCTCTCTCTCATGATTGCTGAAGAAGGACTCATTACGACAACTCTAGTTCCCCGCATTGCCTTCGCCAACTTGTCCACTCTCCCTCTCCCTCTCTCTCTCTATCTCTCTCTCTCTGTCACAAAGAGTTTCTTCACCTACAGTGTGGCGACAGAGTGGAATAAACTACCAGCGAGAGTGGTGGAGAGCGACACAATAAACGCTTTCAAGGGAAGGCTTGACCTCTATCTGCAGAGGGCTGGGGTGATATGAAAAAAAAAAAAAAAAAAAAAAATGTATGTAAGTGTATGTGTGTGCACTGTACAGTATGTGTATATATACTGTATATATATGTATGTATGTGTATGTGTGTATATGTGTGTACCGGTGTATATATGTATATATATGTATATATATATATATATATGCATATATGCATATATAGTTTGTAAGGCCAGACTGCCTAGTAAGGACCTTGAGGTCTGTGTGGTCTGTGTATCTATGTAGCTCTATGTAGCTCTATGTAGCTCTCTCTCTCTCTCTCTCTCTCTCTCTCTCTCTCTCTCTCATGATTGCTGAAGAAGGACTCATTACGACAACTCTAGTTCCCCGCATTGCCTTCGCCAACTTGTCCACTCTCCCTCTCTCTCTCTGACTAGGTCTTGATATTTCTTTGATTGTCTTTGTTTCTATCTCTCTGCTTGTCTATGTGTCTATTTGTCTAAGTATTATATATATATATATATATATATATATATATATATATATAGTATAACAGAAAGTGATTGCTTAAATCACAAATTACCTAAGACGAAATCTAACTTGCCCTATGTCTGCAATTATCTATCATATTTATCTATGTATATCTATCTATCTGCCTATCGACCCACTTATCTATCACACTGTCTTCCGTCTCCGCCAACTTGTTCTCTTCAGACAGTGACGGTAGTAGTAAGGGTTATCGGTAGCAGTAAACCAAGTCACTTCTGAGCCTTCGGATGTCAAAAGCTCAGTGCCCCAAGGAACAGTGCTAGCGCCCCTTCTGTTCCTCATACTAATTTGCGACATAGATACCAACACCAGACACAGTACGGTGTCATCTTTTGCTGATGACACAAAATTAAGCAAGATAGTAAACACACAAGAGGACACGGGCCGACTGCAGGAAGACATGAATGTAGTGTTCCAGTGGACCAGGGAAAACAACATGCAATTCAATGAGGAAAAATTCCAATTAATACGGTACGGAGATAATAATGGTGTTAAAGAAATTACAAATTACTTAACAGAATCTAACCACATAATAGAACGGAAAGACAGTGTGAAAGACCTTGGGGTATTAATGTCTGAAAATATGGGTTTCAAAGTACATAACCAGGTCAAAGTGGCGGCTGCGAAACGTCTAACGGGTTGGATTCTGCGTACTTTTAAAACACGCGGTGAATTGCCTATGATAACGCTCTTCAAATCTCTAGTGCTACCGCGGCTTGAATACTGTAGCGTATTAACATCCCCATATAAAGCAGGTGAAATAAATGACGTAGAGAGTGTACAAAGAAATTTCACTTCGCATATAAGTTCGATAAAACATCTACACTATTGGGAGCGTTTAAGAGCACTGAATCTGTACTCACTGGAACGTAGAAGAGAACGTTACCTAATAATATACACGTGGAAAATCGCAGAGGGTTTAGTACCAAACCTACATACTCCGATAGTCATGAAATTCAGTGATAGGAGAGGCTGGGAATGCGAAATCCCCCGGATGAATAACAGGGGTGCTATGGGCTCTCTGCGAGAGGGCTGGTTATCACACAGAGGCCCACGTCTCTTCAACAAACTCCCACGGCGAGTAAGAGACATGAGGGACATCTCGTTAGACAACTTCAAGAGAGCCCTAGATGTCGAACTGCAAAAAGTGCCAGACGAGCCCATCCTCGCAAGGGAGCGAGCTGTCGCTTCAAACAGTCTACTGCACCAAATCACCACCCATAACGAGGGGCGTCGCGCTCCTTGGTGCCGCTAGAGGAGCGGCGAACACATCCAAAGGTATCCAAAGGTAAGGTTCAAGGGGGTTACTCTAGTTTGGGGAGTAAGGGGTTAGTTTGGGGAGTAAGGGGTTTGTTTGGGGAGCAAGGGGCTATTCTGGGGACATATCAATTTATTGTAAGCGATGTGGAGCTGTATTTTGGAACATAGGGTATTTCAATGGTTGCTTTGAGGGGTAATGGGCTATTTTATATAAAGGGCCAACTCTAGAAGAAGGGGGGGGGGCTACCTTGTTGCAAAACAGAATTATTCTGGGATAGGGAAGGCAAAAGAGGTGTTTTTATTAATCCTATCATTACCGTGTCGTCCTTCTAACTTTATTCTGGCTACTATTACACTATTTTATTCAGTTTAAAAATGACCTTCAGCAATTAACAGATTTAGAACTATCCCACTTAACCATATTAATTACTACCACTCTCGAGGCCACTGAGGGACGGCTGAAACAACTCCAGGTAGACAGGTATATATATGGTGAGTTATCTGCTCAACAGGTGGCGTTGTGTGTGTGTAAGTGTGAGAGTCCGAGTGTAGGGGAAGAGACAGTGAAGCACGGGAACGAGGTGGCTTCAGAGATGGGGTCGTTTCGGGCCATGAGTGAGCACTGTGCCTCATGTGAAGGCAAGATGGCAGGTGCTCGTTGTACTCTACGTGCTTCACATGTCTCACTCCCTAGACTGGAACAAGACCTCACGGGCTTCACTGTTCATTGTAAAGCGGTGAATGTTAAGGCTCTCAGCCTATGCCCGAGAGGAAGTAAGTTGGTATATAGAAAAAAAAAAAAAAAAAAAAAAAAAAAAAAATATATATATATATATATATATATGTATATACCGGTAATTATAATTTATATATATTTTTTTTTTTATCCGTTTGTGTAAAGGTATTGTATTTACCCACTCTGTCTTTCTATCTATTCATCTCTCTCTCTATCTATCTATCTATCTATCTATATGTCTATCTTTTTATCTATCCATCTCTGTCTATCTATCTATCTGCCTCTCTATCTATCCATCTATGTATCTATCTAAAAATCCGTCTATACAGTATATCTATCCGTCTATCTATCTATCCATCCATCCATCCATCCATCCATCCATCTATCTGTCTATCTATCTATCTATCCATCTATCTATCTATATTTTTCTATCTATTGAGTCTGAGTCTATCTATCTATCTATCTATCTATCTATCTATCTATCTATCTACTGTACCCATTCCGCTACACCGCCTTAAACCCATCCAACCATTTTTTGATAGCTCTCAATTTCCTCGCCATCTCGTTTACTCGACTTCTTTGGCCGTGTGGTTTTATCTCTCTTGCAAGCGCCTGCCAATTTCTTGCTTAAGGGGAGACTGACCGTTTGTTTGGTTTATCAATTCAGTTACTCATATATTTTTTTTAGTTTTCTCCCTAGACCTCCATCAAGCTTAGAAAAACACTCCCTAGACCCCCCTTCAAGATAAAAAAAAAAAAAAAATCGGTAGAAAAATGTCCCGGCCAAAGGCCGGTTCCTATTAAAATTGCAGGCTCGCTATCACACGCCAGGAAAATATCGACACCTAAATGGCACGAACGGTCTTAAAATTGACAACGAAATGGGGCGAATGGTATTAAGATCGCCAAACTAATGGGCCGAACGTCTTATAATCTCAAAACTAGTGGGGCTAAACATTAGGGAGAAGGGGGTCCAGAAAAACGGTCTGCCTCCTCTTAAGCCGGTGTCACAGGAGCCCTTTTTCCGGCAATTTTGGATGAACAGGTGTTTTCTCGTACTAAATTGAGGCTTTTTAACGTTGGAATCGGAAACTAGACTGAAGGTAGATAATGTTAGGTGGCTGAATTCTGATATAACTGAGATTTAATAGCTGCCAGACTACAATTGCTCGTAAAAGTTGACGAAAAAATAGCTCGTGTGACACCGCCTTTAATCTCGCACTTTTTTGTTTCCGTAATTATATAGTTTTATGTTCTCGTGGCTAGCTTACTCTCTCCCTGTGTATATTTTGCCTTGGTGGTGTGATGGTTCGAGCGTATCAAATCTGTATGTGGTAATCCAGGTTCGAATCCCGGTGGATGACATGCTTACTTTCATTAATTTAATTGGAAGGTGTTTGGTGTTGGAGTTAAATTAATAAAAAAACATAGATTATTATATACCAGTTTCCTGGTTCCCGGACATCTCAACCAGTAGACCATTTCAACCAGTAGCTCTCAACCAGTGCCAAATCAACCAAGACCAACCAAACCAGTGCCAAAATATAGTACTAACCTAACCTAACCTAACCTAAACGTATTGATTGATGTGGTACTGGTTGAGAGCTACTGGTTGAAATGGTCTACTGGTTGAGTTGTCCGGTCACCCCTTGTCCTGCTTGTTATTTGATCCGTGCGAGCCTACTTCATCCACATAGATTTAATGGAAGTGACCACTTGCGAGTTTCGGTCCCCATTAGTTTTCAAATGTTAAGATATTTGCCCCATTATAGTTTGTCGATTTGAAGACCTTTCGCCCCATTTTTTTGTCAATATTAAAACCTTTCGTGTTTTTAAGGTGTCTATTTTTTCCTGGTAAACGATAGTGAGTCTGTAATTTTTGAACATCCGGCCGATTTTTTCTACCGAAAAATTGTACAAATTAATCTAGAAGAGGGATCTAATGGGGAAGTTTTTTTTTCTGGACCCCCTTCTCACTCATGTTTAGCCCCATTAGTTTTAAGATTTTGTTTCATTCGTCCCATTAGTTTGGCGATTTTAAGACCTTTCGCTCCAGTTCTTTGTCAATATTAAGACCTTTCGTGTCATTTAGGTGTCGCATTTTACCTGGCGAGGTATAAGAAGGAATCTTTGGCCGGGACATTTTTCTACCAATAATGTACATTTTTTTAAGCTTAATAAAGGTCTAGGGAGCAAACTTACCCCCCCCCCCCCCCCTTCTTAAGGGGAGGTTTTTAGTTTCCTCTCTAAACCTCCATCAAGCTTAAAATTACACCCCCTAGACCCCCTTTCAAGATGAATTTGTAAATTTTTCGGTAGAAAAATGTCCTGGCCGAAGGCCATTTCCTCTTAAATTACAGGCTCGCTATCGCTCGCCAGCAAAAAATTCGACACCTAAATGGCACGAAAGGTCTTAAAATTGACAGAAATTGGGCGAAAGTTCTTAAAATCGCCAAATTAATCGGGTAAACGTCTTTTTTCTAAAAAAAAAAACAATGGGGCTAAACATGAGGGAAATAGGGGTTATGGAAAAAATCCCTAAAGTGGAAATATCCCCTTAAGTATATCCTTGACTCAGATACTGTTACTCCGAGGTAATTCCGACGATATAAGAGCGTGTGTGTGTGTGTGTGTGTGTGTGTGTGTGTGTGTGTGTGTGTGTGTGTGACTCGGACTTGTGGAATGGGCTTGTGTGTTCGTTTTAATCAGCGGGTATTATCTCCGTGAATATGCTAATGAGCGGAAATTATCTTTGATCTTGTCTGAGGAGGAAGGAAGAGAGGAGAGGAGAGATATAGAAGAGGAGAAGAAAGAGAAGTGAAGAGAAAGAGAAGTGGAGAGAGGGAAGTGGAGAGATAGAGAAGTGGAGAGATAGAGAAGTGGAGAGATAGAGAAGTGGAGAGAGAGAGAAGTGGAGAGATAGAGAAGTGGAGAGATAGAGAAATAGAGAAGTGGAGAGATAGAGAAGTGGAGAGAAAGAGATGAGAGAAAGAGAAGAGGAGAGAAAGAGGAGAGGAGAGAAAGAGAAGAGGAGAGGAAAGGAGAGAGAGAAAGAGAAGTGGAGAGAAAGAGAAGAGGGAGGAAGAAAAAGAAAGAGCGGAGGGAGGATGGGCAGGAGGAGAGAAAATAATTGAAAGAGGAGAGGAGAAAAGAAGGAAGAGGAGGAAAGCAGAGGAGATGATTAATAATCTTGGTGACTGTTAATGAGTGGGAATTATCTTTGATCTTGTCTGGAGAGCGGAGGACAGGGGAGAAGAGGAGAGGAGAGGAGAGAGGAAGGAATGAATCAGGGGAAAGAGAGAGGAAGGAATAAGAGGGAAGAGAGAGGAAGGAATCGGGGGAGAGAGAGGAAGAAATCAGGGGGAAGAGAGAGGAAGGAATCAGGGGGAAGAGAGAGGAAGGAATCAGAGGGAAGAGAGAGGAAGGAATCAGAGGGAAGAGAGAGGAAGGAATAAGAGGGAAGAGAGAGGAAGGAATCAGGGGGGAGAGAGAGGAAGGAATCAGGGGGAAGAGCGAGAGGAAGGAATCAGAGGGAAGAGAGAGGAAGGAATCAGAAGGAGGAATCAGAGGGAAGAGAGAGGGAAGAGAAAGGGAGGAATCAGAGGGAAGAGAGAGGAAGGAATCAGAGGGAAGAGAGAGGAAGGAATCAGAGGGAAGAGAGAGGAAGGAATAAGAGGGAAGAGAGAGGAAGGAATAAGAGGGAAGAGAGAGGAAGGAATCAGAGGGAAGAGAGAGGAAGGAATAAGAGGGAAGAGAGAGGAAGGAATAAGAGGGAAGAGAGAGGAAGGAATAAGAGGGAAGAGAGAGGAAGGAATCAGGGGGGAGAGAGAGGAAGGAATAAGAGGGAAGAGAGAGGAAGGAATGAGAGGGAAGAGAGAGGAAGGAATCAGAGGGAAGAGAGAGGAAGGAATAAGAGGGAAGAGAGAGGAAGGAATCAGGGGGGAGAGAGAGGAAGGAATCAGGGGGAAGAGAGAGGAAGGAATAAGAGGGAAGAGAGAGGAAGGAATAAGAGGGAAGAGAGAGGAAGGAATAAGAGGGAAGAGAGAGGAAGGAATAAGAGGGAAGAGAGAGGAAGGAATCAGGGGGGAGAGAGAGGAAGGAATCAGGGGGAAGAGCGAGAGGAAGGAATCAGAGGGAAGAGAGAGGAAGGAATCAGAGGGAAGAGAGAGGGAGGAATCAGAAGGAGGAATCAGAGGGAAGAGAGAGGAAGGAATCAGAGGGAAGAGAGAGGAAGGAATAAGAGGGAAGAGAGAGGAAGGAATCAGAAGGAGGAATCAGAGGGAAGAGAGAGGAAGGAATCAGAGGGAAGAGAGAGGAAGGAATCAGAAGGAGGAATCAGAGGGAAGAGAGAGGAAGGAATCAGAGGGAAGAGAGAGGAAGGAATAAGAGGGAAGAGAGAGCAAGGAATAAGAGGAAAGAGAGAGGAAGGAAACAGGGGGGAGAGAGAGGAAGGAATCAGGGGGAAGAGAGAGAGGAAGGAATCAGAGGGAAGAGAGAGGAAGGAATCAGGGGGAAGAGCGAGAGGAAGGAATCAGAGGGAAGAGAGAGGAAGGAATCAGAAGGAGGAATCAGAGGGAAGAGAGAGGAAGAGAAAGGGAGGAATCAGAAAGGAAAGAGAGAGGAAGAATCAGAGGGAAGAGAGAGGAAGGGATCAGGGAGAAGAGAGAGGAAGGAATCAGGGAGAAGAGAGAGGAAGGAATCAGAGGGAAGAGAGAGGAAGGCATCAGGGGGAAGAGAGAGGAAGGAATCAGAGAGAGTTAGGGAGGAATCAGAGGGAGTTAGGGAGGAATCAGAGGGAGTTAGGGAGGAATCAGAGGGAGTTAGGGAGGAATCAGAGGGAAGAGAGAGGAAGGAATCAGGGGGAAGAGAGAGGAAGGAATCAGGGGAAGAGAGAGGAAGGAATCAGAGGGAAGAGAGGGAGGAATCAGAGGGAAGAGAAAGGGAGGAATCAGAGGGAAGAGAGAGTAATCAGAGGGAAGAGAGGAAGGAATCAGGGGGAAGAGAGAGGAAGGAATCAGAGGGAAGAGAGAGGAAGGAATCAGGGGGAAGAGAGAGGAAGGAATCAGGGGGAAGAGAGAGGAAGGAATCAGGGGGAAGAGAGAGGAAGGAATCAGAGGGAAGAGAGAGGAAGGAATCAGGGGGAAGAGAGAGAAAGGAATCAGGGGGAAGAGAGAAAAAGGAATCAGGGGGAAGAGAGAGGAAGGAATCAGAGGGAAGAGAGAGGAAGGAATCAGAGGGAAGAGAGAGGAAGGAATCAGGGGGAAGAGAGAGGAAGGAATCAGAGGGAAGAGAGAGGAAGGAATCAGGGGAAAGAGAGAGGGAGTAATCAGGGGGAAGAGAGAGGAAGGAATCAGGGGGAAGAGAGAGGAAGGAATCAGAGGGAAGAGAGAGGAAGGAATGAGAGGGAAGAGAGAGGAAGGAATCAGAGGGAAGAGAGAGGAAGGAATAAGAGGGAAGAGAGAGGAAGGAATCAGGGGGAAGAGAGAGGAAGGAATCAGGGGGAAGAGAGAGGAAGGGAAGAGAGAGGAAGGAATCAGGGGGAAGAGAGAGGAAGGAATCAGGGGGAAGAGAGAGGAAGGAATCAGAGGGAAGAGAGAGGAAGGAATCAGGGGGAAGAGAGAGGAAGGAATCAGGGGGAAGAGCGAGAGGAAGGAATCAGAGGGAAGAGAGAGGAAGGAATCAGAGGGAAGAGAGAGGGAGGAATCAGAAGGAGGAATCAGAGGGAAGAGAGAGGAAGGAATCAGAGGGAAGAGAGAGGAAGGAATAAGAGGGAAGAGAGAGGAAGGAATCAGAAGGAGGAATCAGAGGGAAGAGAGAGGAAGGAATCAGAGGGAAGAGAGAGGAAGGAATCAGAAGGAGGAATCAGAGGGAAGAGAGAGGAAGGAATCAGAGGGAAGAGAGAGGAAGGAATAAGAGGGAAGAGAGAGGAAGGAATAAGAGGGAAGAGAGAGGAAGGAATCAGGGGGGAGAGAGAGGAAGGAATCAGGGGGAAGAGAGAGAGGAAGGAATCAGAGGGAAGAGAGAGGAAGGAATCAGGGGGAAGAGCGAGAGGAAGGAATCAGAGGGAAGAGAGAGGAAGGAATCAGAAGGAGGAATCAGAGGGAAGAGAGAGGGAAGAGAAAGGGAGGAATCAGAGGGAAGAGAGAGGAAGGAATCAGAGGGAAGAGAGAGGAAGGAATCAGGGAGAAGAGAGAGGAAGGAATCAGAGGGAAGAGAGAGGAAGGCATCAGGGGGAAGAGAGAGGAAGGAATCAGAGGGAAGAGAGAGGAAGGCATCAGGGGGAAGAGAGAGGAAGGAATCAGAGGGAAGAGAGAGGGAGGAATCAGAGGGAAGAGAGAGGAAGGAATCAGAGGGAAGAGAGAGGAAGGAATCAGGGGGAAGAGAGAGGAAGGAATCAGAGGGAAGAGAGAGGGAGGAATCAGAGGGAAGAGAGAGGGAGGAATCAGAGGGAAGAGAAAGGGAGGAATCAGAGGGAAGAGAGAGGAAGGAATCAGAGGGAAGAGAGAGGAAGGAATCAGGGGGAAGAGAGAGGAAGGAATCAGGGGGAAGAGAGAGGAAGGAATCAGGGGGAAGAGAGAGGAAGGAATCAGGGGGAAGAGAGAGAAGGAATCCAGGGGGAAAGAGAGGCAGGAATCAGGGGGAACAGAGAGAGGGAAGGAATCAGGGGGAGAAGAGAGGAAGGAATCAGGGGAGAGAGAGAGAAGGAACAGGGGGAATCAGGAGGAAGGAATCAGACTAGAGGGGAACGAGAGAGGAAGGAATCAGATGGAAGA
>CM064492.1:21201809-21247876 GCA_032716605.1 Paralithodes platypus | reverse complement strand
CAGATGATACAAACGTGTACCTACAACACCTTCGTGTGCTGGAGTTATAAAACCATCTAAAATCATTATTATAGTATTATAATATTGCATATTATAATCAACTAGCTTCGCCACAAAGATCGGATTAAAGAGTTGTTGTTGTTCCCCAGACTGCCTGGCCGAACAGCCCCAAGGCCCCAAGCAAGGCCAAGGCCATAACCAAGCGCCCCCACAGAACCCTTCCTGCCTACCACAATAAAGCCTGGGTGACCGAAGCCACTCCATGGCGGGGAGCTGAGAAGGGTGCGGAAACGCCCGGGAAACCAAAGCCCCACCCAGGGCCCTGTGCCCCTCAGCAATTATGAAGAGAAAGTTGGGGGGCAAAGGAAAAATGTGACGCTTTGGCTTCCAATCTTGGTAGATTGGGAGTTCAATCCACGGAAGAGACGCCGTCACTTGAGATCTAGAAAATATATAAGTAAAAGGAACAGTCAGAGTAAGCTATGGGTATGGCAGAGATCGCTCAGTTCTCACTCTGATAGACCAGCCCATCACCACTTGACTAGAACCCAATCCTCTCAGCATCAGTTAGGAAAGGCCCTAGAAAGCCACCTTTGGCGGGGGGATAGCTCCCCTATTTCAACCCCTTTCGGGGTTGGGCACCCGCCTCGGATTAAAGAGTTCAATTGATCAGTGCTCATTATCATATTTTGTATTATTTGTAATGTAACGAGATGTCCGATATTTATGACCTCGACTGTACCGTTTATGTTACAGCTGAGCACACGTTATGTTACAGCTGAGCACACACGTTACGTTACAGCTGAGCACACACGTTATGTTACAGCTGAGCACACACGTTATGTTACAGCTGAGCACACACGTTATGTTACAGCTGAGCACACACGTTATGTTACAGCTGAGCACACACGTTATGTTACAGCTGAGCACACACGTTATGTTACAGCTGAGCACACACGTTATGTTACAGCTGAGCACACACGTTATGTTACAGCTGAGCACACACGTTATGTTACAGCTGAGCACACACGTTATGTACGGGGTAGACAATACAACCCTGTGTCTCTTCTGCAGTACTAGCTCTGTGGGAACGGATTCAATCCCTGACCAGACACTTTTATCGCTGAATGTACTCTCTCTCCTCTCTCTCTCTGTATGTATGTATATGTGTGTGTGTGTGTGTGTGTGTGTGTGTGTGTGTGTGTGTGTGTGTGTGTGTGTGTGTGTGTGTGTGTGTGTGAGAGAGAGAGAGAGAGAGAGAGAGAGAGAGAGAGAGAGACTACGTATGCATGTGTGACTCGATCCCTTGTCTATAATTACACATCACACAGTACAATCCTTTCAATAAATCTTCCGTTCATCCACTATTGCCATGCTATATCGTGAGAGTAGCTAGGGGCTTGGAAATGAGCTCAACTGTACAATCTTGCACACTAATACTGAGTCAGATCAAGCTTACTCAGAAGTATCATGGCCTAAGTGATCTGTGACCCATCAAATATTCTTTCCTCTCGCTTAAGGGGGGTCACAGTTTTGTTTTGTTTTTATCTTTCTTCCTTTTCTCTCTTTCCCTGGCTTGTATCCATTCGGCCCCATTCAGCCTAATGTTTTAAGACGTGTACCCCCATCCAGATGTCAATATTTTCCTGGCGAGCGGTAGCGAGCCAGCATATATATATTTGTTTTGACAGCAAGCTAAATTTGTACATTTTTTGATAGAAAAATGTTTTCGGCGAAGCCGAATTTCTTCGTACAATGCTGGCTCGCTATCGCTCACCAGGAAGAAATCGACACCTGGATGGGGATAAACGTCTTAAAACAGTAGGCTGAATGGGGCCAAATGGATACAAGCCAAAGAGAGAGGGAGAAAAAGAGAAAAAAAAGCGAGGTGGGTTCCCTTAAGGCGCATTAGGTTACTCATAGTGCAGCTGGGTACAGTATATACATGATTAGATTAACATCCAGTATTCGATAAATGGATATCAATCGTGGTCATGTGCTGTACTAACTGTCTTGATGGTGTAATGGTTAGAACGTTTAAGAGCTGTATGCGGTAACCCAGATTCGAATCCCGGTAGGAACACATGCTTTCATTACTTTCATTGGGAGGTGTTTGGTGTTGGGAGTGCAATGAATACAAACCAGATTACTATACTGCATCTATAGAGGGTAATTGCGTTTCGGAGTGTCCATTAAAGGGAGATTTGTTAATTTTTTATGAATTTATTTATTTATTTTTTCCTCGAAAGACCTCCATCATGGCCGGTTCCTCCTTAATTACAGGCTCGCTATCGCTCGCCAGGAAAAAGTCGTCACCTAAATGGCACAGACGGGCTTAAAATCGCCAAACTAATGGGGTGTGTGTTTGTAAGTGTATGTGTACCTTGTGGGTGTGTGGTGTACATGTATAAGTATATGTGTGTGTAAGTGTATGTGTACCTTATGGGTGTGTGAGTGTATGTGTACCTTATGGGTGTGTGGTGTACATGTATAAGTATATATGTGTGTAAGTGTATGTGTACCTTGTGGGTGTGTGGTGTACATGTATAAGTATATATGTGTGTGAGTGTATGTGTACCTTATGGGTGTGTGGTGTACATGTATAAGTATATGTGTGTGTGAGTGTATGTGTACCTTATGGGTGTGTGGTGTACATGTATAAGTATATGTGTGTGAGTGTATGTGTACCTTGTGGATGTGTGGTGTACATGTATAAGTATATGTGTGTGAGTGTATGTGTACCTTGTGGGTGTGTGGTGTACATGTATAAGTATATGTGTGTGAGTGTATGTGTACCTTATGGATGTGTGGTGTACATGTATAAGTATATGTGTGAGTGTATGTGTACCTTATGGGTGTGTGGTGTACATGTATAAGTATATATGTGTGTTTGTAAGTGTATGTGTACCTTGTGAGTGTGTGGTGTACATGTATAAGTATATGTGTGTGAGTCTATGTGTACCTTGTGGGTGTGTGGTGTACATGTATAAGTATATGTGTGTGTGTAAGTGTATGTGTACCTTATGAGTGTGTGGTGTACATGTATAAGTATATATGTGTGAGTGTATGTGTACCTTGTGGGTGTGTGGTGTACATGTATAAGTATATATGTGTGTGTGAGTGTATGTGTACCTTATGGGTGTGTGGTGTACATGTATAAGTATATATGTGTGTGAGTGTATGTGTACCTTATGGGTGTGTGGTGTACATGTATAAGTATATATGTGTGTGAGTGTATGTGTACCTTATGGGTGTGTGGTGTACATGTATAAGTATACGTATATGTGTGTGAGTGTATGTGTACCTTGTGGATATGTGGTGTACATGTATAAGTATATATGTGTGTGAGTGTATGTGTACCTTGTGGGTGTGTGGTGTACATGTATAAGTATATGTGTGTGTGAGTGTATGTGTACCTTATGAGTGTGTGGTGTACATGTATAAGTATATATGTGTGTGAGTGTATGTGTACCTTGTGAGTGTGTGGTGTACATGTATAAGTATATGTGTGTGTGTAAGTGTATGTGTACCTTGTGGGTGTGTGGTGTACATGTATAAGTATATGTGTACTTACTCTAGTTGTATTGCGGGAGTGAGCATGCTCGTTATTTCCCGCCTCCTATATGTGTAGGTGTTATATGTATCGTTGGAATGGCTGTGGATGTGTGTGTAGTCTGTATATTTTAGCCAATTGGCGACATCGGAAACGAAGGCTTAGGGTGGATCTGTATGGTACCATTCTCACTATAGACGGTACCGTCTCGCCCGAAGGCTTAGGTAGCCATCAGCTTAGGTGAACCATATGATACCCATCTCGCTTTGTACCATTTTTGCCAACCCCAGATTGGACGTCACAACGTCGTCCACTTATTCCAGGTACCTATTTACAGCTAGGTGAACTGAGGCTAACACATGAAAGGAGACAAGCCCAATTTGTCTCCGCCCGGCCGGGGATTGAACCCCCGACCCCTCGTATGTGAGACGAGAGCTCTACCTACTAGGCTACGGGCTGTGTGTGTGTAAGTGTGTGTGTACCTTATGAGTGTGTGGTGTACATGTATAAGTATATGTGTGTGTGTAAGTGTGTGTGTACCTTGTGGATGTGTGGTGTACATGTATAAGTATATGTGTGTGAGTGTATGTGTACCTTGTGGGTGTGTGGTGTACATGTATAAGTATATTTGTTTGTGTAAGTGTATGTGTACCTTATGAGTGTGTGGTGTACATGTATAAGTATATATGTGTGTGTAAGTGTATGTGTACCTTATGGATGTGTGGTGTACATATATAAGTATATGTGTGTAAGTGTTGTGTACCTTGTGGGTGTGTGGTGTACATGTATAAGTATATGTGTGTGTAAGTGTATGTGTACCTTATGAGTGTGTGGTGTACATGTATAAGTATATGTGTGTGTAAGTGTATGTGTACCTTATGGATGTGTGGTGTACATATATAAGTATATGTTTGTGTAAGTGTATGTGTACCTTGTGGGTGTGTGGTGTACATGTATAAGTATATGTGTGTAAGTGTATGTGTACCTTGTGAGTGTGTGGTGTACATGTATAAGTATATGTGTGTGTGTGAGTGTATGTGTACCTTGTGGGTGTGTGGTGTACATGTATAAGTATATGTGTTTGTGTAAGTGTGTGTGTACCTTATGGGTGTGTGGTGTACATGTATAAGTATGTGTGTGTGTGTGTGTGTGTGTGTAAGTGTATGTGTACCTTGTGAGTGTGGTGTGTACATGTATAAGTATGTGTGGTGTGATAGTGTATGTGTACCTTATGAGTGTGTGGTGTACATGTATAAGTATATGTGTTTGTGTAAGTGTGTGTGTACCTTATGGGTGTGTGGTGTACATGTATAAGTATGTGTGTGTGTGTGTGTGTGTGTGTGTGTGTAAGTGTATGTGTACCTTATGAGTGTGTGTACATGTATAAGTATGTGTGTGTGATAGTGTATGTGTACCTTATGAGTGTGTGGTGTACATGTGTAAGTATATATGTGCGTGTAAGTGTCTGTGTACGTTAGGGTCCGTCTTGTGGAGGTGGGACTCTGCCTTGTCAGCGGCTCTCTCACCAAGACACAAGGAAGTCATCTGGAAATTTAATACCAGACTTCCTTCAAGTTTCTTTCTTTCTGTCCTTAAGGGGGTAGTGGGTTTTTTTTTTTTATATATATATATATATATATTTATTTATTTATTTATTTGTTTTTGAGTTTACTGGCTATACCTTCATCAAGATTATAAAAAAACACCCCCTAGATCCCCTTTTCAAGATAAATTTGTGCATTTTTCGGTAGAAAAATGTCCCGGCCAAAGGCTGGTTCCTTCTAAAATTACAGGCTCGCTATCGCTCGCCAGGAAAAAATCGACACCTAAATGGCACGAAAGGTCTTAACATTGACAACGAAATGGGGCGAAAGTTGTAAAAATCTCCAAACTAATGGGCCAAATGTCTTAAAATCTGAAAACTAATGGGGCTAAGCATGAGGGAGAAGGGGGTCTAGAAAAACGACCCCATCTCCCCTTAAAAATTTTAGTATATGGATTATCGGAAAGGGATCTGTATTTCATCAATGCATATTAAGCAAAATATCGAATGGCTCTTCATATATCGGCAGTTGATTTCGATGAATTTTGTTTTCACTTAGTTTGCTTTGTTTGTTTGTATTCCATCACGTCGTTCTGCTTAAGGGGGCCCGCCTCGCTTTTTTTTCTCTTTCTCTCCCTCTCTGTTTGGCTTGTATCCATTCGGCCCCATTCAGCCTACTGTTTGAAGACATTTACCCCCATTAAGGAGTCAATATTTTCCTGGCGAGCGGTAGCGAGCCAACATATATATATTTTTGTTTTGACAGCAAGCTAAATTTGTACATTTTTCGATAAACAAAATTCTCCGGCGAAGCCGGATTTCTCCATACAATGCTGGCTCGCTATCGCTCGCCAGGAAGAATCGACACCTGGATGGGGATAAACGTCTTAAAACAGTTAGCTGAATGGGGCCGAATGGATACAAGCCAGAGAAAGAGAGAAAAGGAGAGACAGAGAAAAAAAGCAGGTGATCCCCCTTAAACCAAGTAAGGGGTTCTAGAGGGAAGATGCTCATTAGTCGACTTAGAGTATGAAAAGCTTATATGAATTGATGAAACTAGGTCTAATTATGTTCCTAATTTACATTATTAAATTTAATTCATTTTATAAATTAGTACAGTAGGGCTTTTGTTTAATTTAGTACAGTAGGGCTTTTGTTTCATTTAGTACAGTAGGGCTTTTGTTTCATTTAGTACAGTAGGGCTTTTGTTTCATTTAGTACAGTAGGGCTTTTGTTTCATTTAGTACAGTAGGGCTTTTGTTTCATTTAGTACAGTAGGGCTTTTGTTTCATTTAGTACAGTAGGGCTTTTGTTTCATTTAGTACAGTAGGGCTTTTGTTTCATTTAGTACAGTAGGGCTTTTGTTTCATTTAGTACAGTAGGGCTTTTGTTTCATTTTATAATTTAGTACAGTAGGGCTTTTGTTTCATTTTATAATTAGTACAGTAGGGCTTTTGTTTCATTTTATAATTTAGTACAGTAGGGCCTTTGTTTCATTTTATAATTTAGTACAGTAGGGCTTTTGTTTCATTTAGTACAGTAGGGCTTTTGTTTCATTTTATAATTTAGTACAGTAGGGCTTTTGTTTCATTTTATAATTTAGTACAGTAGGGCTTTTGTTTCATTTAGTACAGTAGGGCTTTTGTTTCATTTTATAATTTAGTACAGTAGGGATTTTGTTTCATTTAGTACAGTAGGGCTTTTGTTTCATTTTATAATTTAGTACAGTAGGGCTTTTGTTTCATTTAGTACAGTAGGGCTTTTGTTTCATTTTATAAGTTAGTACAGTAGGGCTTTTGTTTCATTTTATAATTTAGTACAGTAGGGCTTTTGTTTCATTTTATAATTTAGTACAGTAGGGCTTTTGTTTCATTTGCCCTTGTGTATTTTCTTACGGTTTGTGGATTGAGTGTTAGGTGGTGGAAGCAGGAAGCGAAATAGCCATGTAACTATTTTTATATGTGGCTTCCTATGGGATATTACGTTCATTTATTCCCTTCTGAACATTAATTTTGAACCGCGGACGCCGTATTTGTAATTTGATGTGAGACTCCATTGGTTTCCTACGGGATTTATGTCTTTACTTTCCCTTCCTGTTACAACCCCCCCCCCTCCCCCCCCCCCCCCTTTGAGGGTTTTATGCATGGCCCCTATCTTCTGCTGGCGTACCCAAATTTTATGGTGGGTGTCTTTTTTTATTTTGTTTATATATATATATATATATATACTGGTGTATATATATATATATATATATATATATATATATATATATATATATATATATATATATATATATACACAGAGCGGTCGCGAAACATCTCCCCATAGGGAATTCCTGTGTATTTGCATGAGAGGGCTAATGAATCAATTTTTATTTATTTTTATTTATTTATTTATTTTTATTTTATTCATTTTTAGCATGTGATCCATCTAGATTCGAACCTGGGTTACCACACGACGATACAGTTCGAATATATAGGAATGCAGATCATATAACATAGGAATGCCATATGGGCAATACACAGGAATTCCCTGTGGTGAGATGTCGCTTTTTATATATATACAGTATATATATATATATATATATATATATATATATATATATATATATATATATATATATATATATATATTTTTTTTTTGTTTTTTTTTGTTTTTTTTATTTCCTCGCTAGACTTCCATCAAGCTTATAAAACACCCTTTTGAATCCCCTTCGAGATAAATTTGTAAATTTTTCGGAAGAGGAATGTCCTGGCCGAAGGCCGACTCCAGGAAAAAATCGACACCTAAATGGCACGAAAGGTCTTAATATTGACAAATAAGTTGGGTGAAAGATCATAAAATCGCCAAACTAATGGAAAGAACGCCGTAAGATCTCAAAACAAATGGGGATAAACATGAGGGAGAGTCCATAAAAAGCAACCATCTCCCTTAAGAGTGGCAGCGGAGATTGTATGCATTTTGATACGGGAGCTGAATTGAAAGGAGAGTTATATTGGAGTGGAGATTTATTGAAGTGGGGATTTTATTGGAGTGGGGATTTTATTTGAGTGGGGATTTTATTGGGGTGGACATTTTTATTGGAGTGGGAATTTATATTGGAGTGGAGATTTTATTGCAGTGGAGATTATGTTGGAGTGGACATTTTTATTGGAGTGGGAATTTATATGGGAGTGGAGATTTTATTGGAGTGGATATTTTATTGCAGTGGAGATTATATTGGAGTGGAGATTTTATTGGAGTGGAGATTTATATTGGAGTTGATTTTTTATTGGAGTGGGGATTTAATTGAAGTGGAGATTTTATTGGAGTGGGGATTTTATTGGAGTGGTGATTTTATGCATTATGATAAGAGAGTGGGATTGAAAGGAGAGTTATATTGGAGTGGGGACAATGTTATCTTGCTACCGGTACTCTACACTTGGGATCTCTATCTTTGTAACATATATATATATACCGGTATATACAATCTGGACCCATACATCATTCCTATACATTACGTCATTACCGGTACAGATTAAATTATTTGTCATTAGACTTTGTGAATTAAGGGGCTAGTGGCTGTGTTTTGGTCTATTAATTCATGTATTCATATATTTATTAGCTTCCTCGCTAGACCTTGAATCTTAGAAAAATACGGTGGGAAAAGGGAAAAAGTTGAGATTTCCACTGATTCAACATGGCCGCCTATCTTGCTTCCACCCTTATTTAAGGGGAGAAGAGTCGTTTTTCTGGACCCGTTTCTCCCTCGTGTTTAGCCCAATTAGTTTTGAGATTATAAGACGTTTGGCCCATTAGTTTGGCGATTTTAACACCTTTCGCCCCATTTCGTTGTCAATTTTAAGATCTTTCGTGCCATTTAGGTGTCGATTTTTTCCTGGCGAGCGATAGCGAGTCTGTAATTTTAAAAGGAATCGGACTTCGGCCAGGACATTTTGCTATCGAAAAATTTACAAATTTGTCTTGAAGGAGGGTCCTGGCGGGTGTTCTTTTATGTTTGATGAAGGTGTAGGGAGGAAACTAAAAACATGATTAAAAGATATATAGATGAGCAAATAAATGCTCCCATCCCCCCTAAAGCTTGCGTTGCTTGCAAATAGAATATACAATGGAGTTCAGATCTCGGGTTAGGCTACTGAGCATACTCTACTATATACATTATTGTAAAGCCGGTATCACACGGGACTTTTTATAGCCAACATTCGACGATCAACATTTTCCTGGCAACATTTAGGGAGTATTTTACACTGGTATCGGAAACTAGATTGTTGGTAGATGAATTTAGGTAACCGAAATATTTCAAATGTTTACCTCAGAAGCTGCCAGACCGGTGTTGAGGATAAATGTTGAGTGAAAAAGCGCTTGTGTGATACCGGCTTGATACTCCACTGGTAATATGCAGCAAGCAATAATCAGTTGGAAATAGTTCACCGAAAGTACTCAGTTGGATATACTCCGCTGAAAATGATCTGTTCAATAAATTCCGGTACAACTAAGTCATTGGAAATACTCTATCTATTCTATTTACTGAAGGCTCATTTACCATTTTTGTTTTTTCTGGGGTGGCCGAATCGAGATAAAGCCTTTGGGAATACACTGCTGGATATACTCCCCTGGCAATACTGTAGTGCAAATATTACGCTGAAAATACCATAATGTCAATATTGCTCTGAAAACCCGCCTCTATAAATAATTAACTAACAACGATCCCTAAAAATACGCCTTTATTATATACCGTACATTTCATTTATACTTTCATTTATTTGTATATATATATTTGTTTTATTTATATATACATTTAATTGTATTCTCTTCAGACAATATTGGACTGGAAATACTTCGCTGGCATTCCTCTTGTGTTGTGTTTGGATCAGCGGCTGCATTAAGGGGAGATGGGTTATTTTCCTGGTCCCCCTTCTCCCTCATGTTTAGTCCTATTAGTTTTCAGATTTTAGGACGTTTGTCCAATTAGTTTGTCAATGTTAAGACCTTTCGCCCCATGTATTTGTCAATATTAAGACCTTTCGTATTATTTAGGTATCGATTTTTTTTTTCCTGGCGAACGATAGTGAGCCTTTATTTTTTGGAAGAAACGGCCTTCGGTTGGGACATTTTTCTACCGAAAAATGTACAAATTAATCTAGAAGGGGGGTCTAATGGATGTTATTTTAAGCTTGATGGAGGTCTAGGGAGGAAACTAAATAATAATAATAATAATAATAATAATAATAATAAATAAATAAAAAATAAAAAAAATACTGAACTAAAAAGTGAACCATGTGGGCCACTTTACGACTGTTGAGAAGTAGGTTGGATATAATATACTAGCAGAGAGCCCCAAGCCTGCCTACTATACTGCCTAATATACTGTTGAGAAGTAGGTTGGATATAATATACTAGCAGAGAGCCCCAAGCCTGCCTACTATACTGCCTAATATACTGTTGAGAAGTAGGTTGGATATAATATACTAGCAGTGAGCCCGAAGCCTGCCTACTATACTGCCTAATATACTGTTGAGAAGTAGGTTGGATATAATATACTAGCAGAGAGCCCCAAGCCTGCCTACTATACTGCCTAATATACTGTTGAGAAGTAGGTTGGATATAATATACTAGCAGAGAGCCCCAAGCCTGCCTACTATACTGCCTAATATACTGTTGAGAAGTAGGTTGGATATAATATACTAGCAGAGAGAGCCCCAAGCCTGCCTACTATACTGCCTAATATACTGTTGAGAAGTAGGTTGGATATAATTATACTAGCAGAGAGCCCCAAGCCTGCCTACTATACTGCCTAATATACTGTTTGAGTAGGTTGGATATAATATACTAGCAGAGAGCCCCAAGCCTGCCTACTATACTGCCTAATATACTGTTGAGAAGTAGGTTGGATATAATATACTAGCAGAGAGCCCCAAGCCTGCCTACTGCCTGGTCTTTGTTGAAATGATAAACGCGCTCTGGTGGACTGCGCTAAGTGCATTGTTTGTAAATTCAGGGGGACTCGCTGCCAGCCCTTCTGTCTCTCTCTCTCTGTGTGTGTGTGTGTGTGTTTGTGTGTGTGTGTGTGTGTGTGTGTTGACTACTGGGTGCTCTTTGTTCCTCTTGTTATTTGTGTTGTTTTGTGTTCCTGTTGTTGTTGTTTTGTGGGTGGCAGGGTTACTTTGAGTGGTTGGGAATTTGTTTGTGCATTGCCTACTACATCAATCTTTGTTGTTGTTGTTGTTGTTATTGTTACTATACTGTCACTGTTTCTTTACAGTCACTGTTTATGTTTACTGTTTTCTTTTCACTGTATTACAGCTGTTTCTTTTTCACTATACTGTCACTGTTACCTAATGGGTGTTACGGTTGCTGTTCCTTTGTTACTGTTACTTTTACTTTTCCCGCTCTTGTCACTGTTACTGTTCCTTTGTATATGTTCCGTTGTTACTGTTACTTTTCCCGCTCCTGTCACTGTTCCTTTGTATATGTTCCGTTGTTACTGTTACTTTTCCCGCTCCTGTCACTGTTACTGTTCCTTTGTATATGTTCCGTTGTTACTGTTACTTTTCCCGCTCCTGTCACTGTTACTGTTCCTTTGTATATGTTCCGTTGTTACTGTTACTTTTCCCGCTCCTGTCACTGTTACTGTTCCTTTGTATATGTTCCGTTGTTACTGTTACTTTTCCCGCTCCTGTCACTGTTCCTTTGTATATGTTCCGTTGTTACTGTTACTTTTCCCGCTCCTGTCACTGTTACTGTTCCGTTGTTACTGTTACTTTTCCCGCTCCTGTCACTGTTACTGTTCCTTTGTATATGTTCCGTTGTTACTGTTACTTTTCCCGCTCATGTCACTGCCAATTGGTTTTGCTTTATTTTTACTGATTATTTATTTTATATTGTATCATTTATTCATATATATATATATATATATATATATATACACAGTATATATAGGCTATATATACAGTATACTATGTAATGTGTATATACACATTTATTTTTGCTTTCTTTTTACTGTTTATTTATTTCTATATTTATTTTTCTTTTGTTTACGTATTTAATTAGTTATATATTAATTTGACTGTGTTATCTATCACAGTGTGTTGCAGTAAGTCTTGTCTTGCCTTATTCTGATCTAACCTATCACGTTGTGGGATAAATACAAGTAAAGTTATGCAGGTATGATGATTTCGAACCCGTGGTGAGTTTTTTAGACTTAAACCATGACTATTATACACCTACCCCCTGCCAACTCGGCTAAGTGATACGAGTTTTGACCGTATCCGAGTTGGCGGGGGGGGGGGGGGTAAAATAGTCATAGTTGAAGTCTAAAATATTCACCACAAGTTCGAAATCATCATCCCTGCATAATTTCACTTGTAATCATCCCAGAACATGATAGGGTAGATCACAATATGGCAAGACTAGACAACACATTCCGCAACAAACTGTGATAGGATAGATGCGACTTTTGAGCTAACCTGTCCTCTCCTCCCCCAATCCCTGTTATTCCAGTGCCCGTTTTTCATCAATTCTACTGCCTCTCTCTCTCTCTCTCTCTCTCTCTCTCTCTCTCTCTCTCTTAGTCTCTCATCTCGCTAAAATTATCTCTCTCTCTGTGTATTGTCTGTCCACCCTCCTATATCATCAATAATAAGCACCTCTTTCTCTTCTCTCTTTCCTCTCTCGTACCATCATTGCTCTCCTCTGGGTCTTGACTGTTCCACCCTCCATATATCATCAATACTACTGCCTCTCTTCTCTCTCCTCTCTCTCTTCTCTCTCTCTCTGTCTCTCTCTCTCTCTCTCTCTCTCTCTCTCTCTCTCTCTCGTTGCTCTCCTCTGTGTATTGACTGTCCACCCTCCTATATCATCAATACTACTGCCTCTCTCTCTCTCTCTCTCTCTCTCTCTCTCTCTCTCTCTCTCTCTCTCTCTCTCTCTCTCTCTCTCTCTCTCTCTCTCTCTCTCGCTCTCTCTCTCTCTCGTTCCATCATTGCTCTCCTCGTGGTATTGACTGTCCACCCTCCTATATAACAATACTACTGCCTCTCTCTCTCTCTCTCTCTCTCTCTCTCTCTCTCTCTCTCTCTCTCTCTCTCTCGTACCATCATTGCTCTCCTCTGTGTATTGACTGTCCACCCTCCTATATCATCAATACTACTGCCTCTCTCTCTCTCTCTCTCTCTACAGAGCTATGTCTGTAACAGGTCCTAAGTTATGGAATCAACTACCATTGGATATCAAAGAGGCAAATACCGTACATGCATTTAAATCAAAGTTGAAAAAGAACTTATTAAATAATACATAATCTAAATATCGGGCCTCATTGTTCTCTATGGTAATATGATGTCCTATATATTCTTATTCATATTTTTATGACTGTATATATGTGGGTATTTCAATATAGATGCATATAAACTGTACAGTCAAACAAATATAAATGTGTGTGGAAAAGTATGTAAGTCCACGCACATATATATACTGTATATGTATGTATTGCGTGTATATATGCATCTGAATTTGTATGTACAATCTAAGTTTATACCTTATTATACCTAAGTTTATACCTAAGTTAATACTTAATGTACACTTTGTAGTTGTAATTATGAGCAGAATAACCACTTTTAAGTGGAAATAAACATTTATTATTATCTCTCTCGTACCATCATTGCTCTCCTGTGTATTGACTGTCCACCCTCCTATATCATCAATACTACTGCCTCTCTCTCTCTCTCTCTCTCTCTCTCTGTCTCTCTCTCTCTCTCTCTCTCTCTCTCTCTCTCTCTCTCGTACCATCATTGCTCTCCTCTGTGTATTGACTGTCCACCATCCTATATCATCAATACTACTGCCTCTCTCTCTCTCTCTCTCTCTCTATCGTACCATCATTGCTCTCCTCTGTGTATTGACTGTCCACCCTCCTATATCATCAATACTACTGCCTCTCTCTCTCTATCTCGTACATTGTGTAAAGTCTTAATCCCGTCTTAATGTAAAAACTTCAAATTGCGAATATAGACATATCTTACGTACTATTAAAAAATAAACGAGGAACTAAAATAACACTAGCTTTATTATACAGAGCCCCAGCTCAATCAGTGCAAACTGACAGTGAAATTTATGAACAAATTGCAGAAATAACTAACATACAAGATACCGTAATTCTTGGCGATTTCAACTTACCCGTGACTAAATGGGGCGATATTCTTACTTCACACTCTGGACACGACCTCTATGCTAACTTGCAAGAGAGTTCACTTTTTCAATTTGTACAATCTCTGACCCATGGTAATAATGTGCTTGACCTTGTACTCGCAACTAAAGAAGAATTAATAGAGAATTTGAATGTTGGTGATGAATTCAGAAACAGCGACCACCATCGTACGATAACTTTCACTTTAAAGTTTACTAGTAACAAATCAAATAGCAGCATTGAGAAAGTCCCTAATTTCAAGAAAGCAAATTTTCATAAACTTAAATCAAAGCTTAAAGAAACTGACTGGAGCTTTCTGACTAACAATAACGACATAAATACATCTTGGGAGTGTTTCACAACCACTTACCTTAAGGCAGTGCAAGACTGCATACCATCGAAAATACGGCGTCCAGGCCATAATGATAAGCCCAAATGGTGGAATAAAGATATTTCAGACTGTCGGCTTGCTAAAAAATTTGCTAATGATAGATTAAAATCCTCACAAAATGACGAAGAACGGGTGAAATTTGTAGAGCTACGACGCAAAGCCAAAAGTTAATTAAGCAAAGTAAAAAGACCCTGGAGTTACATGTTGCGAATCAAAGTAAAACAAACCCGAAAAATTCTATAGTTATATCAGAAAGAAAAAAGTAGTTACTTCAACTGTTGGACCGTTAGTCGATGAAAATGGAGAATACACCAAAGACGAAGTACAAATGAGTAATGCCCTCAATACCTTCTTTGCATCAGTTTTTACAACCGAAGACCTCAGTGATATCCCTACACCATCGCCGATTCAGATTGATAATTCAGATGTTCTAAGCAATATCACCGTTACAGAGAGAGAAATATTGAATTGTTTAGATAAACTCAAGGTAAATAAAACGCCTGGACCTGATACAATCTCGCCTAGAGTTCTAAAGGAAATTAAGGATGAGCTCTCCAAACCACTGACATTGTTATTCAATGAATCCTTGTAGTCTGGAACTATGCCTGATCAGTGGAAGCTAGCCAACGTAACACCGATATTAAAAAAAAGGCAGCAAATCCCTACCCAGTAACTATCGTCCAATTAGCTTAACCTCAATTGTATGTAAAATGCTAGAAACGGTCATAAGAGACAGACTAGTAAATCACTTAGAGGCAAATAACTTACTTAATGATAGTCAACACGGCTTTCGTAAAAAACGTTCCTGTTTAACAAACCTCTTAGACTTCTTCCACGATATCCTCAACCTCTACGATGAGAGTAAAGCTGTAGATATTATATACCTTGATTTTCAAAAGGCCTTTGACAAAGTTCCCCACAAACGTTTACTGCTAAAACTAAAAGCGCATGGAATACAAGACGGTGTGTTGAAATGGATAGAAAATTGGCTCAGGGACAGAAAGCAAAGAGTAGTCATAAACGGTAAGGCATCTAAATGGACCAATGTAAGTAGCGGGGTACCCCAGGGATCGGTACTAGGACCAATTCTCTTTCTAATTTACATCAACGACATTGATGAGGGTCTCACCTGTACAATCTCAAAATTTGCTGACGATACAAAAATTGCAAATAGCGTACTCTCAAAAGAACAAGTTGACGATATGCAACACAATCTAGATAAATTGTCATGTTGGGCCCAAATTTGGCAAATGAGTTTCAATGCGGATAAATGTAAAGTACTACATATCGGATACCTAAATGAGGAAAGCAAACTATTCGATGAATGGCACTCAGCTTAAGAATGTAAACAGAGAAACCGATCTGGGAGTAACAATATCGAGTAACCTAAAACCGAGTCAACAATGTTCAGAAGTTGTTAAGAAGGCAAACAAAATAATTGGCTTTATAGGCAGGTCATTTGAGCATAAATCCAAAGAAGTTATCCTAACCCTTTACAATTCCTTAGTCCGCCCTCTTCTGGAATACTGCGTTCAATCCTGGTGCCCTTATTACCAAAAAGATATAAACAAGCTAGAACGAGTTCAACGTAGAGTTACCAAAATGATACCTAGCCTAAAGAACAAACCATACGAAGAGCGTCTTAGAGAATTAAACCTATTTCCTTTAACCCAGCACAGATTAAGAGGTGACTTAATTCAAGTGTTCAAAATCATCAAAGGCATCGACAATATGAACTGTAGTAAGTACTTCACTATCGACCAATCTAATTACACGCAGGGAAATGGTTGCAAAATTATTGGTAAATCTTTTAACTCACACAAATCTAAGAATTTCTTCTTCAATCGAGTTGTCAACTTGTGGAATGGGCTTCCCCGAGACGTTGTCGACTGCAGCACCGTTGATTCATTTAAACTCCGCTTAGACAAATATCTCTCATCAAACCCGCGACTGACTGCGTTTGTAAATGAATAACTTTATTTTATCCCCCCCTCAGTTACTAACCCATCTGTCCCCTACTAACTTCCTAATCCTGCCACGGACATTAGTTCCAGGGCAGTAGTTCCCTTTCCAATGTTCCCTTACCCACTCTAAACCACTGTTTGGACACTTGATCCTCAGTGTTTTGGAGGACAAGCAGCCTAGAAGGGTCACTAGATCTGTTGTTGCTTGATTTCCTTTGTACTCCTTCCTTTGTACCATCATTGCTCTCCTCTGTGTATTGACTGTCCACCCTCTTATATATCCTACCCGTTCTATCCCTTTGGTTAATGTATAGTGATGTTCAGTTCTGTGCCTATTCTCTCTCTAGTAGCTATCCAAAATGGCCTTAAGGGGGAGGTAGTCGCTTTTTCTGGACCCCCTTCTCCCTCATGTTTAACATATTTGCTTTGAGATTTTAAGACGTACCCGGTACGGTAGTTTGGCGATTATGAGAACTTTCGCCTCATTTCTTTGTCAATATTAGGACCTTTCGTGCCATTTAGGTGTCGATTTTTTCCTGGCGAGCGAAAGCGAGCCTGTAATTTTAAAGGAACCGGCATTCGGCCGGGACATTTTTCTACCGAAAAATGTACAAATATATCTTGAAAGAGGGTCGAGGGAGTGGGTTTTACAGCTTGATGGAGGTCTAGCGAGGAAACTCAAAATTAAATTATATATACAGTATATAGACCAAAAAGCATGCACACTATCCCTTTAACACTCATCAACAAAACCTTTATATCAAATAATGTGTCACTGTTGTTGAGTACCCCCCCCCCCCCCACCCTCCCCCCAAAAAAGCAGAAGGGGAAAATATAATGAAGGTGTAAAGGTTGGACGTGATTTTTGTGTTCGACTGTGCTCTCCTCCCCCATTCCTTGTTGTACAATGGCCCGTTTATCATCAATATTGCTGCCTCTCTCTCTCTCTCTCTCTCTCTCCTACCTCTCACCTTTCCTTTCTCCTCTCTACTCCTTCCCCTCTCCTCTTCCTCACACATCTCATCCTCTCCGCTCTCTCCCCTCTTTGCTCTCTCCTCTCTACTCCTTTCTCTCTCCTCTCCTTTTCCTCTCACCTCTCCTCCCTGCTTTCTTCCCTCCACTCCTTCCCCTCTCCTCCTCCCTTCTGCTCTCTCCCCTCTCACCTTTCCTCTCTCCCTCCGAGCCTCGTCAGAATGTATGTCGGTGCAGTATCGGCGACATCCCTGCCGACTAAATTTACATACTAACTAGGAAATGCTCGTTGTATCTCGGTAATACATGGTGGCAGTGGAGGGCAGGGGGGGGGGGTACACAGGGGGGCATGTTGGGTGCAGAGGGAGGCAGGGGGGCATGGAGGGGCAGGGGGGCGGAAAAGGGGCATGGGGGGCCGAAGGGGGCATGGGGGGGGGGGGGGGGGGGCACAGAAGGGGGCATGTGGGGCCCAGGGGAGGGAATTGGGGCATGGGGGTTGGCGAGGGTAGAGGCATGGGGAGCGCAGAGGAGGAACATGGGGGGGGGGGGGAGGGTCATCTTTAGCAGAGGGAGAGAGGGGGGGGGGGGTGATAGGGGTGCTAGTATAATGTGGAAGAGTAGGGGAGAGATTGGAAATAAATGCGGAAATAGCGGGGGAATAGAATGGTTTGGTAGGGAGAGATGAAAGTAGTTTAGTGTATAGCGAGGAAATATAAATGAGAGATGATAGAATGTGGGATATTGGTGATAGATAATTGAAGGAAAAGAGGAGAACTAGGAAATAAGTGGAGAGATAGCAGGAGCTAATGGAAGGGAGTGATAGAAAGAGATGGAAGTAGCTGAGTGGATAGCGATAAATGAATGATGGGAGGTGGGACAATGGCGATAGGTAATTGAAGGAAAGGGGGAGAGAAGGGAAATAAGTGGAAAGATAGCGGGGTTAAGGGGGGTCACTGTTTTTTTTATCTTTTTCTCCTTTTTTTTCTCTTTCCTTGGCTTGTATCCTTTCGACCCAATTCAGCCAACTGTTTTAAGACGTTTATCCCCATCCAGGTGTCGATTTCTTCCTGGCGAGCGATAGCGAGCCAGCATTGTATGGAGAAATCCGGCTTCGCCAGAGACATTTTTCTATCGACAAATTTACAAATTTAGCTTGCTGTCAAAACAAAAATATATATATGCTGGCTCGCTACCACTCGCCAGGAAAATATTGACACCTGGATGGGGGTAAACGTCTTAAAACAGTAGGCTGAATGAGGCCGAATGGATACAAGCCAAAGAGAGAGGGAGAGAACGATAAAAAAAAGCGAGTTGGGCTCCTTTAATTGAATGGTGTGATAGAGAGAGAGATATGAAAGTAGCTGAGTGTCTAGTATAATTATATTATACTGGGTGTGCAAGGGGTAGTTAAAGTGTCCATACTAATCTACCCACTTTAAGGGGAGATATGGGTCGTTTTTCTGGTCCCCCTTCTCCCTCATGCTCCTCATGAGAGTGTGTATGTATGTTGTATGTATGTATGTATATGGGTACAGTATGTATCTGACATAATAAAAACAAGAAAAATAGGACGAACGAGGAAATTAAAACAAGTGGAACGCGGAGTAGGAAATGAAAGAGGTTCGGATTTATTACACGAGAGGAAATTAATGTGAAAAGAAAATGCGAAAATAAGAAAATGTGTGGAGGAACGAGGAGGAAATTAAGGGGAGATGGGTCGGTTTTCTGGATCCCCTTCTCCCTCATGTTTCGCCCCATTAGTTTTCATATTTTAAGATGTTTGCCCCAATATTTTGTCGATTTTAAGGCCTTTCGACCCATTCATTTTCCTTGTCAATATTTAGACCTTTCGTGCTATTTAGGTGTCGATTTTTGTCCTGGCGAACGATAGTGAGCCTGTCATTTTGGAAGAACCGGCCTTCGGCAGGGAAATTTGTCTACCAAAAAATGTACAAATTAATCTACAAAGGGGATCTAATGGATGTTTTTTAGAGTTTGATGGATGCCTAGGGAGGAAACTAGAAAAATAATGAATACATGAAAAAATCGACCAAAAAGTTAATCATCTCCCCATAAAACATTGTAAGATAATGCAAATGCAGAATAATGAAAGAATTGAATAGCATGACAACGGAAAAGTGTGATAGGATTGAGATGAAAGTTGATGCTAAAACTGAGGACATTTTCTTTCTCTCGCCCCACCCTAGAACTCTCTCTCTCTCTCTCTCTCTCTCTCTCTCTCTCTCTCAACAACAACAACAATCTCCTCTCATCACTCCGCCGTTCATTCCCCGCTTCCCTCCTTGATCAAGCTTCCCCGGCAACAGAACCAATAATGAATGTACCTGTTTGGTCATCGTGTTTACCTGATGATAGGAGGAGAGCGGAAACCAAATCGGGACCGCCAAAACTGTTCTTGCGGGGACACACACACACACACACACACACACACACACACACACACACACACACACACACACACACACGTTCACATTAAGCAGAGTGTGGGTTGCAGGGTCCTTAGATGTTCGGATATTGCTCGATTTACATTGATTTACACATATCTACTAATCACACAGACCTTACGATCCAAGCGAGGTGGCAAAGACTTAATTTAATAGACATAGCAAAACTAACAATTCAAGAAAAGTTCAAGAAAAGGATAGCACGGCAGTAGGATATCGGGGTCGGATATAGTTTATAAGGATTTATATGATACATTTTACAATTTACTGGGAAGATATCACATAGATTGAACACACTGTTCTTGATTTGGAAATTGTGAATGCTGGTAGGAAATTATTTAATCCGAATTATACATATTCCTTCGTTTATGATCATTTTATACGAACCTGAAAGAGTTAGACAGGAGCTTAACTTTTCAGAAATAGTTCAGCATAGGAACGAAACATAAAATATTATTCAAAGTGAAACCGAGAGCCCTAATTGGCAAGAAGGAACAAGAGAGAATTAATGAAGTACATTTATAATACAATGGGTTAAAGAATGAGATCGAAATATTGATACAATGAAAACAAAATAGAGAGAATAAAAAATAAAAAATAAAAATAGGACATATATTTCAATAGCGTGATGAACGGTACATATATAATACAATAGCATGATGAACGGTACATATATAATACAATAGCATGATGAACGGTACATATATAATACAATAGCATGATGAACGGTACATATATAATACAATAGCATGATGAACGGTACATATATAATACAATAGCATGATGAACGGTACATATATATATAATACAATAGCATGATGAACGGTACATATATAATACAATAGCATGATGAACGGTACATATATAATACAATAGCATGATGAACGGTACATATATAATACAATAGCATGATGAACGGTACATATATAATACAATAGCATGATGAACGGTACATATATAATACAATTACGAAAGAAGAAGATTGCAATGCAAAGAGTGATATAATGAAATATATAATGAATAATATAAAAAGATATAGTGAAAGATATAATGAAAGAAAGCAATAATATAATGGAAACTAGATAGAGAGCAGAACCAAAATAAATTACATCAGAAATACAGAGAATTGTGGAAAACGAAGTAGAACAAATGGAACCAATTCCAATACAAAAGAGAAAAGTTTGACTCGAGAGGATAAGTCTAAGAATATATGAGCAGAATAAACAAATAAGTCTAAGAATATATGAGCAGAATAAACAAATAAGTCTAAGAATATATGAGCAGAATAAACAAATAAGTCTAAGAATATATGAGCAGAATAAACAAATAAGTCTAATAATATGCAGAATAACAAATAAGTCTAAGAATATATGAGCAGAATAAACAAATAAGTCTAAGAATATATGAGCAGAATAAACAAATAAGTCTAAGAATATATGAGCAGAATAAACAAATAAGTCTAAGAATATATGAGCAGAATAAACAAATAAGTCTAAGAATATATGAGCAGAATAAACAAATCATATATTGAAATGGACTAGGAAATACATACAGCGAATTAGCCACTTGCGAGTTTCAGGCTATAAGGAAGTTCGGCCTATAAACATCGATATTAAACACAAATATAGTAATTATGTAGGTTTCTGATGGATAAATAGTATGTTGAATTTGGTTTTATGTATTTATATAATTACTAAAACCATATTTTATGTGGTAATTCTTCTAAATATTGATGTCTACAGCTCCCACTTCCTTATAGCCAGAAACTCGCAAGTAATCAATTGAAGAGACAGGGAATACTAGACTTAACCCTTTCTGTACCGGCGCCGTCCTTTTAACTTTATTCTGACTACTATTAGGCGATTGTATTCAGCCTTCAAAGGGTCTCCAGCAATTAACAGGCTTCGAACTATCTCACTTAACCCATTTTAATACCACAGATACTTCTTAAACTGCACAAAATCGTCTAAACATAGCTAGAATATAATTAAAAAGGCGTCGCTGGTACAGAGGGAGTTTACCAAAGACTGAAATCGATATAACAAACCATAGAATATGAATAAAACATGATTGAAATAGAAAAAGACAGAATCTAAACTAGGCAGAATATGAGCTAGAGAGAAACGTTACAGAGGCTTTATTAATGCAATGGTGAGACAGTCAAGAATAGAATTAACCAGAGACTGAAATGGAGATAATTTAATGTATATAACTTAAACTGGAGATGAAGGTACCACCAGCTCTAGGAGACAGGAGACAGACGGGTGGCCAAGGCCGGGGGGCAAGGGATGGAAGGCTGGGTGACAGTGGTAGTGACGGGTGACAGGGATACAGGGAGTAAATGAGACGGATGACAGGGGAAAGGTTGGGGGACAGTGGTAGTGACGGGTGACAGGGATACAGGGGGTGAATGAGACGGGTGACAGGGGAAAGGTTGGGGGACAGTGGTAGTGACGGGTGACAGGGATACAGGGGGTGGATGAGACGGGTGACAGGGGAAAGGTTGGGGGACAGGGGTTGAGACGGGTGACAGGGATACAGGGGGTGGATAAGACGGGTGACAGGGGAAAGGTTGGGGGACAGGGGTTGAGACGGGTGACAGGGATACAAGGGGGTGGATAAGACGGGTGACAGGGAAAAGGTTGGGGGACTGGGGTTGAGACTAGTGACAGGATGGAGAAGGGTGGGTGACAAGGGGTTTAGAAGGGTGACAGGGGTAGAGAAGTGTAACAAGGGGTGGAGACGGGTGGGAGATAGGGGGTTGAGACGGGTGACACATGTGGAGAAGGGTGACATGGGTGGAGAAGGGTGTTAAGGGTGGAGAAGTGTAACAAAGGGTGTAGACGGGTGGGAGATAGCGGTTGAGGCGGGTGACAGGGGGTGGAGAAGGCCCAGGGGGACACGGAGACCTAAGATGGGAACGGGTGGTAGCAGGACAGAGGGTGACAGAGAAGGGGACGGTTAAGACGGGTGACTGGAGACATATCGGGTGGTAAAAAGTTAGGGGGTTGGAAGGGTGGGTAGCAAGGAGAGAGCCAGGAGGTTGTGAAGGATGACAGGGGTGTATACGGGTGACAAGGGCGGATAGGGAGAGGACGGATAGTAGAGGAACAGGGTTGGTGACAGGGTGGATGGGTGGGTGACAGGGAGGCAAAAGGTGAGGACGCTTGCTTATAATTTGTAGTACATTTGGTTTATCGAGGGAATGTTCGTAATATACGGATATGGGTAGCACTGCGGCCGGGTAACGAGATGACTACAGTAGGTATCTTAACCCTTTCTGTACCGGCGACGTGTTTTTAATCTTATTCTAGCTTTATTTAGAGGATTTGGTGCAGTTTTAAAAAGATCTGTGGTAGTAAAAAGGGTTAGGGGAGATAGTTCGAAGCCTGGTAATTGCTGCAGGCCCCTTTTAAGCTGAATAACATCGTCTGACAGTAGCCAGAGTAAAGTTACAAGGACGGCACCGGTACTGAAAGGGTTAAGGAGGCGGGTGGTAGCGAGACGTTCACAGAGCCAGATAACTAAGGCAATCAAGCGAACTATGAGACATCCACCCAGAGATAGTGGGAGACGCAGTGGGGGGAGACAGGGAGAGGACGAGATAGGGAGAGACAAGATACGGGATTAGATTGGGAGAGACGGTACGAGATAGGGACTTAGATTGGTAGGTACGGTACGATATAGGGGCTTAGATTGGTAGGTACGGTACGTGATGGGCTTAGATTGGTAGGTACAGTACGAGATATGGGCTTAGATTGGTAGGTACGGTACGTGATGGGCATAGATTGGTAGGTACGGTACGAGATAGGGGCTTAGATTGGTAGGCACGGTACGAGATAGGGGCTTAGATTGGTAGGTACGGTACGAGATGGGGGCTTAGATTGGTAGGTACGGTACGTGATGGGCTTAGATTGGTAGGTACGGTACGAGATATGGGCTTAGATTGGTAGGTACGGTACGAGATAGGGGCTTAGATTGGTAGGTACGGTACGACATAGGGGCTTAGATTGGTAGGTACGGTACGAGATAGGGGCTTAGATTGGTAGGTACGGTACGATATAGGGTCTTAGATTGGTAGGTACGGTACGAGATAGGGGCTTAGATTGGTAGGTACGGTACGAGATATGGGCTTAGATTGGTATGTACGGTACGAGATATGGTTTTAGATTGGGAGAGACGAGATATGGGTTTAGATTGGGAGAGACGAGATCTGGGTTTAGATTGGGAGAGACGAGATATGGGCTTTGATTGGGAGAGACGAGATATGGGTTTAGATTGGGAGAGACGAGTTATGGGTTTAGATTGGGAGAGACGAGATATGGGTTTAGATTGGGAGAGACGAGATATGGGTTTAGATTGGGAGAGACGAGATATGGGTTTAGATTGGGAGAGACGAGATATGGGTTTAGATTGGGAGAGACGAGATATGGGTTTAGATTGGGAGAGACGAGACATGGGTTTAGATTGGGAGAGACGAGATATGGGTTTAGATTGGGAGAGACGAGATATGGGTTTAGATTGGTAGAGACGAGATATGGGTTTAGATTGGGAGAGACGAGAAATGGGTTTAGATTGGGAGAGACGATATATGGGTTTAGATTGGGAGCGACGAGATATGAGTTTAGATTGGGAGAGATGAGATATGGGTTTAGATTGGGAAAGACGAGATATGGGTTTAGATTGGGAGAGACGAGATATGGGTTTAGATTGAGAGAGACGAGATATGGGTTTAGATTGGGAAAGACAAGGTATGGGTTTAGATTGGGAGGGACGAGATATGGGTTTAGATTGGGAGAGACGAGATATGGGTTTAGATTGGGAGAGACGAGATATGGGTTTAGATTGGGAGAGACGAGATATGGGTTTAGATTGGGAGAGACGATATATGGGTTTAGATTGGGAGCGACGAGATATGAGTTTAGATTGGGAGAGATGAGATATGGGTTTAGATTGGGAAAGACGAGATATGGGTTTAGATTGGGAGAGACGAGATATGGGTTTAGATTGGGAGAGACGAGATATGGGTTTAGATTGGGAAAGACAAGGTATGGGTTTAGATTGGGAGGGACGAGATATGGGTTTAGATTGGGAGAGACGAGATTTGGGTTTAGATTGGGAGAGACGAGATTTGGGTTTAGATTGGGAAAGACAAGGTATGGGTTTAGATTGGGAGGGACGAGATATGGGTTTAGATTGTGAGAGACGAGATATGGGTTTAGCTTGAGAGAGACAGAAGAGGGTGGGAGAGATGTGGAGGTATTGCAGATTTGGTGATAGCAACAGGGGGGAAACTATTGGATAAACTTACTTTTATCAATTTCACTACCAACACCAAACACCTCCTAATGATATTAATGACAGCATGTGATCGCCCCGGGATTCGAACCTGGGTTACCACACAAAAGATCTGAAACACGCTAATCAATACACCATTCGAAGACAGTAGAATGAAGTGTAAGAGGGAAATTGAACAGTACGCCCGGAATTGATGACAGGAGGGTGTTGGAGGTGGATAGGTGGTAGAGCGGCGTTTAAACCTTTAATTATATTCGGGCAACAATTAGACGATTTTAATTAGCCTAGGAAGGACGTCTCCACATATATAAAGGCTGCAGACTATCTCGATTAATCCTTTTACCTACCATATATCCTTCCTGAGCTTCATGAAATCGTCTAAATTTAGCTGAAATCAAATGGAAAAAGGCGTCCCCGGTACAGAAGACATTAAAAGACTCGGATAAATAAGGCAATCAATCCAACTGCCAGATATCCACACAGACAGAATGAGAGAGAGAGAGAGAGAGAGAGAGATTGATTGATTAATTGATATTTTTATTGCCAAAAGGTACATATACAATAAGAATGATGATACATATAGTAATTAATGTGGCAAGTGCAGCTAGCTAAGAAGTAGTTCATGTTAGCTAGCTATATAGGCATAATAAAATATATGAAGCTAAACACCACATAGTTGCTTAACAAGAGAGAGAGAGAGAGAGAGAGAGAGAGAGAGAGAGAGCGAGAGAGAGAGAGAGGTAGTAAAGGTGACAAAGGTATAGGATGGGGTGAGAGGCCGAATTAAATTAATCGTAAGTATTTCAAGCCAATATATAATAACTATAGATATAATAATATAGAAATAACATAGAATAACATCATTTACCGTATACTGTACAGTGTGTGTGTGTGTGTGTGTGTGTAAAGTTTAATTTTGATAGTCCCTACGAGTATTATCCGGGGATAATCTGTAAGGCAGGTTTAATATTGAATGGGGTGAGGAGGAGGTGGAATACAAAGGAATACAAAGGAGAACAAACTGCAACAGACCTATTGGTCCTTACGGGGCAGTTTGGATATCTAAAACTACTAATCTACTGACTACGAGGTAGAGAAAAGGATAGCAAAGAAGAAGGCTCCTCCCCACCCACCACTCCTCCAGCTAATGCTTGCATGGAAACAGATAGGAAAAATACCATGCAGTATTGAAAAACTGACACGGAAATTCGGACAGGACAGGGAGAAAAAAGAAGTTGATTTGTAATCTAAGCTAACTCTATTTACTACAATTCTGAAAGGGAACAGATGTATGAAAATCAATATACATTGCGGTATGCGTTGACATTTCGTTGTGCGTTATTCTGAAAGAAACTGTGTTAATCGGGGGTTATTTGCCATGTGTTTATCCAGATGGTTCTTAAATGTTTCGACAGTATTACAGTTTACAATGTTCGAGGGTAGTCTGTTCCAATTATTCACAACGCGGTTGAAGAAGAAATGCTTCGCCTCGTGAGAATGAAAACGCTTGCCTATAATCTTATAACCATTGTTTCTCGTGTTTGCTTGATTGATCGTAAATAATTCGCTTACATTTAGGTTGCTGAATCCCTTGAAGATTTTGAACACCTCTATTAGGTCACCTCTCATTCTGCGCTTTGTTAAGCTAAACAAATTTAGTTCTTTTAAGCGCTCTTCGTACGGTTTATTACGCAATCTAGGTATCATTTTAGTGACTGCGTTGCACCCTTTCAAGTTTATTTATGTCCTTTTGGTAGTACGGTGACCAGAATTGCACGCAGTATTCGAGATGGGGACGCACCAATGAGTTGAATAGAGTAAGTATGATTTTTTTCTGATTTGAATTTGAATGTTCTGCCGATGAAACCCACCAATTTATTAGCAGTTTTTATTACCTCTGTACACTGTTTACTCGGCTTCAGGTCACTTGATATTATAACTCCCAGATCCTTTTCATTATTTGTATTTGATAGTTGAATGTTGTTCATTGAGTAATCTTTTTTAGCGTTGTTACTACCGATGTGTAATACTTTGCATTTTTCTATGTTGAATTTCATTTGCCATTTTTCTGCCCAGTTTTCTAAAGTGTCTAGGTCACCTTGTAGTTTTTGCCAATGTACTGTTGAGGTTACTTTATTAGTAATTTTTGTATCGTCAGCAAATTTCGAAATTTTGCATTCTATTCCTTCGTCTAAGTCGTTTATGTAAATTATAAAAAGAATAGGACCTAATACCGAACCCTGGGGAACGCCACTATTTACTTTGCACCAATCCGATTCTTCACCATTTATTACAACTCGTTGTTTACGGTCTGAGAGCCAATTTTCGAGCCATTTCAGAGTTTTTCCTGTTATGCCATGAGCTTTTATTTTGTCAATTAGTCTCTTGTGGGGTACGGTATCGAAAGCTTTCTGAAAGTCGAGATATATTATATCAACTGCTCTATCCTTGTCATATGATTTGTAAACATCATTGAAGAAGTCGAGTAAGTTTGTTAAGCATGAACGTTTATTTCTAAAACCGTGCTGAGAATCTTTTATTAAATTATTTTCTTCCAAATGTTTTTACTATTTTGTCCCTTATAATGGTTTCCATTAATTTGCCCGTTACCGATGTTAAGCTAATTGGTCGATAATTGCCGGGAGAGGACTTATTTCCTTTTTTGTATATGGGTGTCACGTTAGCTAGTTTACATTCGTTTGGAACTATCCCAACATTCAATGATTTGTTGAACAGATTTGCGAGTGGGTTTAATAATTCGTGTTTTCTTCTTTTAGGATCCTTGGGGATATTTTATCAGGGCCTGGGGTTTTATTAACTTTCAAATTGTTGATTGCGAACAGGATATCGTCTTCATAAATCGTAAAGTTTTCGAGCTCAGTGCCATTTGATTGATTCGTAGGGGTAGGTCGGTTACCGGTAGTATCTTCCGACGTGAAAACTGATGCAAAATAGTTATTTAGGATATTCGCCATTTGTACTTTGTTATCTGTATGATCTCCATTTTCCGCAACAAGTGGGCCTATTGTTGAAGTTACCGTTTTTCTGTTTCTTATATAGCTGTAAAATTCTTTCGGATTGGACTTGCTGGAGCTGGCAATATGAAGTTACAGATTCTTCTTACTTCCTTTGATGAGATTTTTGGTTGTTCGACGCAGTCTATCGTGTTCTAATTTATCGCTATTATTCTGAGTTGCCTTATATTTTTGGTATGCCTGCTTTTTTACTAAGAGGATGTTTTTTATTTCATTATTCCACCATTTTGGCTTATATTTGCCTGCTGGGCGCCGGTTTCGTAGAGGGATGCTTGTATTTATTGCTTTGTTTAGGTTATTAGATAATATGTTCCATAATCGATTTACATCATGAGTTTCGGTCATTTCACTCCAGTCAGTATTGGCAAGATGCCTTCTAAGTTTGTTAAAGTCGGCCCTTCGATAATCTGGTACTTTTTCCGTGCTCACGTTTTCTTTGTCATTATTTACTTTAATGTTAAAGGACACTATCCTATGGTCACTAGAGCTAAATTCCGGTCCGATTTTAACGCTATTTACCAGTCTTTCATTTGTCGTTAGAATAATATCCAGAATGTTATTTCCCCTCGTTGGGTGTTCTACGTGTTGATAAAGGGCACTTTCCTGAAGATTAGCATATAGATCATGTCCCGCGTGAGCATTTAGTGGTTCGCCCCATGTTGTGACTGGCAGATTGAAATCGCCAAATATTACTGCTTCTTCCTGACAACTTATTTCGGCTATTTGATCATACAGTTTCTCGTCAGTATCGGGTGATTGTGCAGGAGGTCGATAAATTAGGCCAATTATTATCTTGCTTGCTTGATTATTTATTTGAACGTAACTAGTATCAATATTATTTATGGCAGGTTTGGTTACCTCGATTGGGTGAAGATTACTTTTAACATATAGCAGAACCCCACCTCCCATTCTTTGGAGGAGGAGGAGGAGGAGGTGGAGGAGGAGGAAGAGGAGCAGAAGGAAGAGGAGGAGGAGCAGGAGGAAGATGGAGAGTGTTGGTCCAATAAAGGTCAATAGGATACACCCTGTGTAATGAGAGACACATTAAACTGTATTATCTGGTTGTAATGGATGCCTATATACAGTATAGTTAGTCTCATTCACTAGATTACACTAATGGACTGACTTATTGTATTAGATAGTAAAGTATGTAATCATATACTATATATATATTAATATATATATACAGAGAGAGAGAGAGAGAGAGGGTGTGGGGGAGAGGGAGGGGTTGCACTTCCAAAAATCTATAATGAACTCCTTGGTATAATTAGTTTAATTCTCGTTAGCGACCTGTAATAAGAAATGAATTTTATCTTAATCTTTCCACACGCTTCCTTGGACCATAAAATACACTTCCCATGATGGCCTCAATACCTCTCCATTTCCTGTATTATATTCCTTTTTCGAAATCCAAGAACTTAATATGTAAGCTGTAAATATCCGTTGGTCCTCATCGTATGTTTTTTTGTTTTACTGTTATGATTGTTATTATTATTATTTTATTGTTGTTGTTGTTGTTTTTAATAATGTTATTATAATTATTTTTTATTTTAATATACTGTATATATATATATATATATATATATATATATATATATATATATATATATATATATATATATATTATATATACTGTATATATATACTGTATACAGGGTATATGTTATTTATTTTATTTTATTTATGTTTTATTGTTGTATTATTTGTCTCCCAGCACCAGGGAAGTTTTGTTTTGTATGTAATCACAATCCTGACTATCCCATCGATTATCAACAAGCCCATCACTCTCACATGAAGGGGTGTAGCGGGGTGGTGGGGGGGGGGGGGGGAGGGATTGTTATGGACTTTCTTACTCATGTTTAGCTCCACTAGTTGTGTGAGATTTTAAGACACTCACCCCTTTAATTTGGCGACTTTAAGACCTTTCGCCACCACATCTTTGTCAATATTAAGACTTTTAGTGCAATTTAGGTGTCGATTTTTTTTCATGGTGAGCGATAGCGAGCCTGTAATTCTGTAGTAACCGGCCTCCGGAGGGGACATTTTTCTATATAACAAAATTTAATGTACTAATTTATCTTGAATAAATCTAGGGGGTATTTTTTTGTTTTTAAATCTTGATGGTGGTTTTGGGAGGAAACTATGAAAATAATAAAAATATACATACATTAGAAAATATACATACATTAGAAAATATACATACATTAGAAAATATACATACATTAGAAAATATACATACATTAGAAAATATACATACATTAGAAAATATACATACATTAGAAAATATACATACATTAGAAAATATACATACATTAGAAAATATACATACATTAGAAAATATACATACATTAGAAATATACATACATTAGAAAATATACATACATTAGAAAATATACATACATTAGAAAATATACATACATTAGAAAATATACATACATTAGAAAATATACATACATTAGAAAATATACATACATTAGAAAATATACATACATTAGAAAATATACATACATTAGAAAATATACATACATTAGAAAATATACATACATTAGAAAATATACATACATTAGAAAATATACATACATTAGAAAATATACATACATTAGAAAATACATGCGCCCATGTATTAACCTTAAGGGGAGGTTTTTAGTGTGTTTCCTAGACTTCCATCAAGCTTGAAATTACACCCCCATGACCCCCTTTCAAGATAAATTTGTACATTTTTCGATAGAAAAATGTCCCGGCTGAAGGCCGGTTCCTCTTAAATTACAGGCTCGCTATCGCTCGTCAGGAAAAAATCTTAAAAGTGACATCAATTGGGTGAAAGTTCTTAAAATCGCCAAACTAATGGGGCGAACGTCTTAAAATCTCAAAAGCAATGGGGCTAAACATGACGGAGAAATGGGTAAAGAAAAAAATCCCTCAAGTGGAAATCTCCCCTTAACACTAGCCATCCGATGTAGACAATGTCCTAGTCAAAGGCTAGTTGCTCCTAAATAGCGGGCACACTATCGCTCGTTCAGAAAACAAAATCGACACCTGAATGGGACAATAAGTCTATTAATCGACACCTGAATGGGACAATAAGTCTATTAATCGACACCTGAATGGGACAATAAGTCTATTAATCGACACCTGAATGGGACAATAAGTCTATTAATCGCTAAACTAATAGAGTGAAACGCATTATAATCGCCAAATTAATGGTTTGGTTAGGTTATCTTTTGTTAAGTTACATTCCACTACATTACTTTATATTAGATTATTTTTTTATTTTTATTTTTTTTTTTATTTTTTATTTTTTTTTTCCCTATATTCCAACTTACTTCCTCTCGGGCATAGGCTGAGAGCCTTAACATTCACCGCTTTACAATGAACAGTGAAGCCCGTGAGGTCTTGTTCCAGTCTAGGGAGTGAGACATGTGAAGCACGTAGAGTACAACGAGCACCTGCCAACTTGCCTTCACCTGAGGCACGGTGCTCACTCATGGCCCGAAACGACCCCATCTCTGAAGCCACCTCGTTCCCGTGCTTCACTGTCTCACCCCCTACACTCTGACTCTCACACTTACACACACACAACGCCACCTGTTGAGCAGATAACTCACCAGGCATTGCACCCCTATAGCATATTTTGAATATGGGCATATTCATACAGTGCTATTTAATCAGGGAACAATGAGGGTATTTTATTGACGTTTCGGTGGGCTTGTGGTAATGCACTGATACCAGGTACAGCACAAATTCCATCCCAATAATATCTTCCCATTGATACATCGGGATTTGAACCCGGGACCTTTGGATTACCAGGCCAGTGGCAAGACCACTCCACCACACCTCCCCCAGTGTTCATTACATTACATTACATTAATTAGGTTACAGTATACATTACATAGCATTACATTTGATTACAATACAATGAATTACGATACATTACATTACATCACATAATATTAACTTTTATTATATTAAAACACATTACAATACGTTAGATTACATTAGGTTGCGTTAGATTACATTATATTACGTTAGATTACATTACATTACGTTAGTTTACATTACATTGCGTTAGTTTACATTACATTGCGTTAGTTTACATTACATTGCGTTAGATTACATTACATTACGTTAGTGTACATTACATTGCGTTAGTTTACATTACATTGCGTTAGTTTACATTACATTGCGTTAGTTTACATTACATTGCGTTAGTTTACATTACATTGCGTTAGTTTACATTACATTGCGTTAGTTTACATTACATTGCGTTAGTTTACATTACATTGCGTTAGTTTACATTACATTGCGTTAGTTTACATCACATTGCGTTAATGTACATTACATTACGTTAGTTTACATTACATTGCGTTAGTTTACATTACATTGCGTTAGTTTACATTACATTGCGTTAATGTACATTACATTGCGTTAGTTTACATTACATTGCGTTAGTTTACATTACATTGCGTTAGTTTACATTACATTGCGTTAATGTACATTACATTACGTTAGTGTACATTACATTGCGTTAGTTTACATTACATTGCGTTAGTTTACATTACATTGCGTTAGTTTACATTACATTGCGTTAGTTTACATTACATTGCGTTAGTTTACATTACATTGCGTTAGTTTACATTACATTACGTTAGTGTACATTACATTGCGTTAGTTTACATTACATTGCGTTAGTTTACATTCAATTCAATTCAATTACAAGGTAAGTTGGGGAGATGAGAGGTCTCTAAGACTTCGAGAGAAGTAAAGATGGAAATGAAGAGCAAAGTCGAAGAGTAAAAGATGGAGGGCTGTCCTCCTTGCTATTTTTCTTGAGTTTTTTGTTGATAGCAGCATGTCTGGAGCAGCAGTGCCACGTGGTGTTGGTGTGGAGAGGCAGTTGATGTTGGTGATGGAAGGCCACTGATGTTGATGGAGTTGTAGTTATTTTGAGTTTATAAGTTGTTCAAGTTTCTTCCACTTTTCTTCAAGGTGTTCAGGAAACTCTAGACCTGATTCCTTAGCCTGTCTGAGTTTTTGTAGTAGATCTTCAGGTCGCTGGGATGGTGTAGAGCTGGCAGTCACCAAGTCAACATCCTTGTCTCCTTCCTCCATCCCCTCCACATCGACGTCTTCTCCTATGGTGGAGTCGGAGTATTCATACGATGTAGAGGAGTTGGTTGCCACTGGATCTTGAAGGGTGGCAGGTGCTGGAGTCGAGGCTGCTGCTGGTCCGGTGACGTTATGCAGGCTCGGTGTTGAAGTTGCTGCCTCCTGGACTCTAGGTGTTCGAGTCTTCTGAAGGCAGAATGGTCGAGGCAGAAGTTGAGTGTTGGAAGGCTTCTTTTTGTGCGGCTTCTCGGTTGTTCTTCGGGCAAGGAGATCTGGAGGGATGATAATGGTAGACAGGCCATTGGCATTTCGTTAGTTTACATTACATTACGTTAGTGTACATTACATTGCGTTAGTTTACATTACATTGCGTTAGTTTACATTACATTGCGTTAGATTACGAGTACATTAGGCTAGGTATTAATGCTAACAGAGGAGGTCTAAAGCTAGCACCCCCGGCTTAGATAAAGGTATAAGCGTTACCACACTATACTCCTGTTTCTTTTCAGCTGACGATAAATTGAATCCCTTAGCAGCTAATTTATCGATGATTTATGAAAAAATATGAAACTATTAGGTCTCTGCGTCATATTAAGACCACGTTTATATAATCACCACCATATTTAACTACAAAATCTTCAAAATATCTGAGAAATCTTAATGGGAAGTTTGCAATTGACCACTTGCGAGTTTCAGGCTATAAAGAAGTTGGAGCTGTAAACATCGATAGCAAACACAAATGCAATATTAATGTAGGTTTCTGATGGCTAAAGAGCATGTTAGTTGGGTTTTATGTATTTATTATGGCACTACAACCGTATTTTAGCTGGTAAATCTGCTCAATATCGATGTCTACAGCTCCACCTTCCCTATATAACGAAACTCGCAAGTCGTCAATTTACCGTCAGTTGAAAAGAAACGGAGTATAGTCACCCCCGTGGTAATTATAAGGTCTTCTCTGCCCACTAGTGTAGGGGGGATGTTAATTATCTTACCGGGTGTGGGGGGAGGGGTGTGTGTGTCTGTATGTGTGTCTCTGTGTGTGTGAGAGTGTGTTTGTGTGTATCTGTGTGTGCGTGTGGTCAGAAAGAGAGAGCGATGGTTACCTGCTTATGGTTTGTATATGAAATTGGAATCCTTGTAATAATTTCGAGCACCCCTCACTTGTGTGTGTGTGTGTGAGAGAGAGAGAAGGAGAGAGAGTGTGTGTGAATGACAGAGAGAGAGAGAGAGTGTGTGTGTGAGAGAGAGAGGGGGCGCCAGAGCCAGAGAGAGAGAGAGAGAGAGAACTTGTTTACATGCTTCTAAGTTGTATATAAAAATAATATCCACGTAATCACCGACTTGTTAAGATGTATGTGCGTGTGCGTGTGCGTGTGCGTGTGCGTGTGTGAGTGTGTGTTAATTAAATGGCCGTGCTCCATGGTGAAGCAATTTAGTGGTGTTGTTTGAGCTGATGTTGTTTGTTATGGTTATTGTTGTTGTTGTTGTTGTTGGTGTTGTTGTTGTTGTGATGGCTAGGGTGTATGTTGACCAGGTGTTGCTGTTGTTGTTGTTGTTGCTGTTGTTGTTATAGCTAGCTTGTATGCTGACCAGGTGTTGTTGTTGTGATGGCTAGGGTGTATGCTTACTAGGGCATGCTATTGTTGTTGTTGTTGTTTTTGTTGTTGCTGTGATGAATTGCACAGTATGTTAGCCAGGCCCTGTACTTTTGGTGTTGGTGTTGTTGTTATTGTCGTTGTTTGTTTTAGTGAAATTGCAATGACCAGCTCTCTCTTTTTGCCATGTTATTGTTATTGGTGTTGTTATTTTTTCTTGTGCACGGTAAGCAGTAGTTGGAGGAGTGTTATTGTCATTAATAATGTTGTTGTTTTGTCTGGACGTACAGTATATTGATCCAGACTTTGCCTTGTTAGTCGTGTTGAGGGTGGTGTTCTTGGTGTTGTTGTTGTTGGGTATTGTGGTTGTTGTTGTTGTTGTTGTGTGGGTGTGGGTGTTGTGCGTTTGTGTGTGTCGGTGTGTGTTTGCGTGTGCGTCTGTGTGTGTGTGTGTGTATTTGTGTGTGTATTTGCGTGTGCATCTGTGTGTGTATATATGTGTGTGGGTGTGTGTGTGTTCCAACATATCACGAGCACGAATGGATTTTTAGGAAACTTGGTCAGTATTTTCCTTCGCGACAATACTATCCCCTTGTGGATAGTATATCCCCTTGTGGATCTCTCAAAAGCAAGATCATGATTTTAAATGTCAAGGTACTTCTTCTTAGATTGCTATTGATTTCACAAGGCAATTATAGAGATGGCAGTTAGTGGCATGCCTTACTTATGCAATGGTTAAGGTCGCGGGGGTAGTTATGGTCGTTGGTGGTGATTTAGGCGTACGGTATATTAATTATTACAATGTGGTCGTCCTTCACAGCATGTACTCCGCGCCCGTCTACACAACCCTTAACCCCTTCACCACCATCAACCCTTTTTACCTTAGATTGTGGCTTAAAGTAGATGATTATGTACAGTTTAAGACGGACCTATTTTATTTAGAGGGTATATTGAGATCTTATTATTTTTATCCCTTTGAATCCTAGAGGTAGATTTAAGCTTAAGAAAACTGACATATGTTGACTTTTTTTTTTTTTTTTTTTTTTTTTTTTTTTTAGATATATAAAATAAAACCCACCCTCCACTAAATATTGTGGTGGTAATTCAGGTGGTGGAGTGTGTAGTTGTGAAGGTCAATGGAACAGCCTATCATGGTTGATTCACTTGATTTGTGTTAGATTAGCATGGATTAGTTGTATAAGGGGAGGTGTGGCAGAGTGGTCTTGCCACTGGACTGGTAATCCAATGGACCCGGGTTCGAATCCCAATATGTCAATGGGAAGATATTATTGGGATGGAATTTGTGCTGTACCTAGTTTCAGTGCATTACCACAGCACACCGAAATGCCCCCAAAAAATACCCTCATTGTTCCCTGATTAAATAGCACTGTATGAATATTCCCATATTCAAAAAATGCTACAGGGGGGCAATGCCTAGTGAGTTAATTGCTCAATAGGTGGCGTTCTGAGAGAGAGGGTCCGAGTGTGGGGAATGAGACTGTGAAGCGCGGAGGCGGAGCAGCTTCAGAGATGGGATTGCTTCGAGCCGGGGTGCTTCGCATGTCTCACTCCCTAGACTGGAACAAGACCTCACGGGCCTCACCGTGTTCAGCGGTTGAGTGTAAACTTAAGGCTCTCAGCCTATGTCCGAGAGTTTGATTTGGGTAGTTTGGTTAAAGTTAGTTTAATTTAGTCAAGATTGAATTAATTTATATTTCTTTAGACTACATTTTAACAAATCAAATTGGGTTTAATTAATTAAATTCATGTTGGCTTAGTTATTAGATGATTTGACAGTATGTGGACGGTGATAAGTGGTGTGGTAATGATGGTATAAGAGGTGGTGATATACTGATAATATTATATGTGAAGGAGGGAGAGGTGGGGGGGGGGGGGGGGCGTTGAGCGGTCAGTGGAACAGCCAGTTGTTTTGGTCGACCCTCTCCACTGTCCCTCCACCCCACCACTTTGTTATTTACCTTTAATTTAGTTCGTTTGTTCTGACTTGTAATTGTTTGTTTGTTGCTTTCGGTGTTATGAGTTTGTTTTTGTTACATGTTATAGTGGTATTTATTCATTTATTTGTTTATTTTGTAAGAGTTAATGGTATTGATGTGCTTTATATTGTAGTATGTGTGTTACCGCCATGAGATTGTAAACATGTTATTTATTTAATTGCATGACAAATAATAAAAGTAGAGTTTTACATTCTAGGCCATCCACCCCCCCCCCCTCTCTCTCTCTCTCTCTCTCTCTCTCTCTCTCTCTCTCTCTCTCTCTCTCTCTCTCTCTCTCCCCTTGCATACATTACGCTGATATTCAAATGAGCCAATTAGCTAACCCCCTCCTGCTCACTTATCACATATACTGTATATTATATCCACTCTCGAAGAAAGATAATACATCAATACAAATAGAAACAAAAAGTAGCTTGTGTGTGTGTATATGTGTGAGTGTGTGTGTGTGTGTGTGTGTGTGTCAGTGTGTGTGTGTCAGTGTGTGTGTGGGTGTGGGTGTGTGTGTGTGTGTGTGTGGGTGTGTGTGTCTGTGTGTGTGTGTGTGTGTGGGTGTGTGTGTCTGTGTGTGTGTGTGTGTGTGTGTCAGTGTGTGTGTGGGTGTGTGTGGGTGTGTGTGTCTGTGTGTGTGTCATCCCCTCTTGATTTCAACACTGGCTTTCACACAACCCTGATCTCTCTCTCTCTCTCTCTCTCTCTCTCTCCTTACAGTATTATGCACTCTCTGGAATTAGTGTAATTTACTACACAATATCTCTCTTTCCACTTCGAGTATTTCCCAGGAACAGCTTAAGGGGGGATGGGCGTATATATTTGCTCATATATGTATTTTGTTTTTCTCCCTAGACCTCCATTAAGCTGAAAAAACACCCCCTAGACCCCCGTTCAAGATAAATTTGTACATTTTGCGGTAGAAAAATTTACCGGCCGAAAGCCGATTACTCTTAAAATTACAAGCTCGCAATCGCTCGCCAAGAAAAAATCGACACCTAAATGACACGAAATGTCTTAATATTGATAAAGAAGTGGGACGTAAAGTCTTAGAATCGCCAAACTAATGGGCCGAACGTCATATAATCTAAAAAAACAATGGGGCTAAACACAAGGGAGAAGGGGGCCAGAAAAACCAGCCCATCCCCCCTTAACCTAACTTAAATGGTTGATATGGCACTGGTTGAAAGCCACTGGTTGAAACGGGCTACCGGTCTAGTTTTCCTTTCACAGTATATTTATATTGTGTCGGTGGTGTAATGGTTCAGATGCTTATGTTCTGGGTGTGGTGTCCCGAGTTCGAATCCCGGGATGACCATATGCTGTCATTAGTTTATTCAAGTACATTGGGGTTTGTAATTGATGATTAATGTTAAGAACGGGGTGTTATATCCTGTTTTCTCCTATGGTTTGGCTATTCTGTATTTGCATATGATCCTCTTGAAGGTCTTTATCTCTTTGTATTCCTCGTTTGTATGTGCTTTATGCTTGAATATTTAAGGTTTTCCCGTGTTATGTATATATCCTGTACATGTGTGTGTGTGTGTGTGTGTGTGAGAGAGTGTGTATGTGTGAGGAGAGAGAGAGTGAGTGTGTGTGTATGTATGTGATATTGAGTAAAAAGTGTGTGAATGTGTGTGTGTGTGTGTGTGTATATGTGAGTGTGTGTGTGTGTGTGTGTGTGTGTGAGAGATAGTGTGTGTGTGAGGAGAGAGAGAGTGAGTGTGTGTGTATGTGATATTGAGTAAAAGTGTGTGAGTGTGTGTGTGTGTAAGTATGGGGCGACATAGTCGGTAACCAGTGACGATGGTTGCGGTATAGTGGCAACAGTAATGGAGAGAGAGAGAGAGAGAGACTATTGCAACACCTTCAACACTGAGCCTCAAGTCTGTCAATGTCACCACCTCCTCCTCCCTCTATTACTCTATATATTCACTATCTCTCTATCTTATTCACTATCTATCTCTTATTCACTATCCCTCTCTTATTCACTATCCCTCTTATTCACTATCCCTCTCTTATTCACTATCCCTCTCTTATTCACTATCTATCTCTTATTCACTATCCCTCTCTTATTCACTATCCCTCTCTTATTCACTATCCCTCTCTTATTCACTATCCCTCTCTTATTCACTATCTATCTCTTATTCACTATCCCTCTCTTATTCACTATCCCTCTCTTATTCACTATCCCTCTCTTATTCACTATCTATCTCTTATTCACTATCCCTCTCTTATTCACTATCCCTCTCTTATTCACTATCCCTCTCTTATTCACTATCCCTCTCTTATTCACTATCCCTCTCTTATTCACTATCCCTCTCTTATTCACTATCCCTCTCTTATTCACTATCCCTCTCTTATTCACTATCACTATCTTATTCGTTATCCCTCTACCTTATTCACTATCCCTCTCTTATTCACTATCCCTCTCTTATTCACTATCCCTCTATTATTCACTATCCCTCTCTTATTCACTATCCCTCTCTTATTCACTATCCCTCTCTTATTCACTATCACTATCTTATTCGTTATCCCTCTAACCTATTCACTATCCCTCTCTTATTCACTATCCCTCTCTTATTCACTATCCCTCTCTTATTCACTATCCCTCTCTTATTCACTATCCCTCTCTTATTCACTATCCCTCTCTTATTCACTATCCCTCTCTTATTCACTATCCCTCTCTTATTCACTATCACTATCTTATTCGTTATCCCTCTACCTTATTCACTATCCCTCTCTTATTCACTATCCCTCTCTTATTCACTATCCCTCTCTTATTCACTATCCCTCTCTTATTCACTATCCCTCTCTTATTCACTATCCCTCTCTTATTCACTATTCCTCTCTTATTCACTATCCCTCTCTTATTCACTATCCCTCTCTTATTCACTATCCCTCTCTTATTCACTATCCCTCTCTTATTCACTATCACTATCTTATTCGTTTCCCTCTACCTTATTCACTATCCCTCTCTTATTCACTATCCCTCTCTTATTCACTATCCCTCTCTTATTCACTATCCCTCTCTTATTCACTATCCCTCTCTTATTCACTATCCCTCTCTTATTCACTATCCCTCTCTTATTCACTATCCCTCTCTTATTCACTATCCCTCTCTTATTCACTATCCCTCTCTTATTCACTATCCCTCTCTTATTCACTATCCCTCTCTTATTCACTATCCCTCTCTTATTCACTATCACTATCTTATTCGTTATCCCTCTACCTTATTCACTATCCCTCTCTTATTCACTATCCCTCTCTTATTCACTATCCCTCTCTTATTCACTATCCCTCTCTTATTCACTATCCCTCTCTTATTCACTATCCCTCTCTTATTCACTATCCCTCTCTTATTCACTATCCCTCTCTTATTCACTATCCCTCTCTTATTCACTATCCCTCTCTTATTCACTATCCCTCTCTTATTCACTATCCCTCTCTTATTCACTATCCCTCTCTTATTCACTATCACTATCTTATTCATTATCCCTCTACCTTATTCACTATCCCTCTCTTATTCACTATCCCTCTCTTATTCACTATCCCTCTCTTATTCACTATCCCTCTCTTATTCACTATCCCTCTCTTATTCACTATCACTTTCTTATTCGTTATCCCTCTACCTTATTCACTATCCCTCTACCTTATTCACTATCTCTCTATCTTATCCACTATCCCTTTCTTATTCACCCTATCTTACTTACTATCTCTATCATTTCCTCTACTCATCTATCTTATCCACTGCCCCCCCCCCCCCCCGCCCCTCTTCCCGTCTCAACTTTGCTCTTTCCATACGTCATCGAGCAGTGCCATCTGTCGGTGGGGAAGTTGCACTATACCCCCCACCCCCGACACAACTTCATATTACGAATGGCACTAGTTGAGGTAGCAGCAGAAAAGAGAGAGAGAGAGAGAGAGAGAGAGAGAGAGAGAGAGAGAGAGAGAGAGAGAGAGAGAGAGAGAGAGAGAGAGAGAGAGAGAGGGTAGTAGGTTGAAGGAAGAAAGGAAGGAAGGAAGGAGGGAGAGAAGGAAGAAGGAAGAGAAGGAAGGAGGGAAGAACAGAAGGAAGAAAGAAAGAAATAAAGAAAGAAAGAAAGGAAGGAAGGAATAAGTAAGTCAATAAAGAAACAAATATAGGAAAGGAAGGAGGGAAGGGAGAAAAAGAAAGAAAGAAACAAACAAAGAAAGGAATGAAGGAAGGAAGGAAGGAAGGAAGGAATTAGAGAAGGAAGGAAAGGGAGAAGATGGACAGATGGAATTTAAAAACATATATTATTACGCTTATCTTGACATTATCCTCTTGTAAACCGTGCAAGATTGGCTGGAGCTTGGAGTGTTTGCAACGTGCAGGACACAATCTTTCTTGCAAGGACCAGAGAGGGCGAAGAAGAGGAGCAAGAAGAAGAAGCGAATGCGAAGAAGAAGAAGAAGAAGAAGAGAGAGAGAGAGAGAGAGAGAGAGAGAGAGAGAGAGAGAGAGAGAGAGAGATAAGAGAGAGAGAGAGAGAGAGAGAGAGAGAGAGAGAGAGAGAGAGAGAGAGAGAGAGAGAGAGAGAGAGAGAGAGAGAGAGAGAGAGGAAGAAGAAGACACATGGTCGGAGAATATATACGAAAAGAAGGGGAAAATATACGAAAAAGGGGGAAATATATGATAAGAGAAAATAGACGAAAAGAAAGGGGAAATATATGAAAAGAAGGGAAAATATATGAAAAGAAGGGGAAATATATGAAAAGAAGGGGAAAATAGACGCAAATGAGGAAATATACGGAAAGAAGGGGACATTAAGACGAAAGGAAGGGAAAAATAAACGAAAAGAAGGGGAAAATAGACGAACAGAAGAGGAAAAGAGACGATACGAAGGGGAAATTAGAAGAATGGAAGGGGAAAATAGGCGAAAAGAAAGGAAAATATAGACGAAAAGAAAGGGGATATAGACGAAAAGAAGGGGAAAAAGACGAAAAGAAGGGACAAAAAATAATAAAAGAAGGGACAAGGGCAAACTTACAATAGACAAATAAGAATCAGGCATGAAGAACGAAGACTTGAAAAAGACAATATGGAGAGATGGAACGACTAGAATATACACCACTAAAATGTAAAAAAAAAAAAAAAAAATTGCAAGTCTAAAAAAGAAGAAAAACACAGAAAAAAAATGTTGCAAGTCTAGTGTCTGGAACCGAGAGTAATGGCAACTTTTAGACGAACAATTTCCCTGATTTTTTTTTTTTTTTTTTTTTTTTATAGTCTGTTTTCATTTCAGCTGCCGGTAAATTTAATCCTTTAACCCCTTCTGTACCGGCGAAGTCTGTTGTACTTTATTCTGGCTATATTTAGATGATTTTGTGCAGCTTAGGAAGGATCTGTGGTGGTTAAAAGGGGTTGATTGAGATAGTTTTGAGGCTTATCATTGCTGAAGATCCTTCATAAACTGAATAAAATCGTCTACTAGTTTCCAGAATATAATGAAAATGAAGTCGCCGGTACCAAAGGGGTTAACAACTGATTTATCGATACTTCTTCGGTAAAATCTAAATCACTATAGGCTGTGTCACATGAGCAATTTTTCCGTCAACTTTTACGGGCAATTCTAGTCTGGCAGGCTTAACATTTCGGTTATATCTGAAATCTGCCACCTGACATAATCTACCTTCAGTCTAGTTTCCGATCCTAATGTGAAAAATCCTCAGAATATCACAAGAAAAAACTCGCTCAGGGAAAATTGCCAGAAAAAGCGCTCGTGTGACAGTGACTTAGGTCTCCGCGTCGTATTAACCCCTTGAGGATTATGGCGCGTTTTCGTAGTTTATTCTGGCATTTATTAGGCGATTTTATTCAGTTTAGGAAGGCTATCTGGGTATTAAAGGATAAAGACTATGTCAATTAGCCCTCTGACTTCCATATACCCTTCTTAATATACACAAAATCGTCTAATGATAGCCAGAATAAACTGTGAAAATGGGGTTAAAGCCAAGTTTTCATAATTAACAACATATTTCGCTATATATCTACGTAATCGCTGAGTAACCAACACAGTATCATGGCAAGTTACCGTCAGCCTGAAAAGAATACCAGTTTATAGACCGTTCATTCCAGGTTGGGCAGAAATCGTAACCTGTAACCTCTGTAACTCAACAAGGGCTAGAGCAAATGAGCTGTCAATTTCCACACCTATGCCCTAGCCAGATCTTCCCATTTGGTAGAAAAATTAGCTCGATTACGCTAGTCCTTTTTGAGTTACAGAGGTTAGAGGTTACGATTTCTGCCTAACCTAGAATGAACAGCCTATAGTCAATTCTGATATGGCATTTCCTGAATTAAAGTTTATTAAATATTCGCCCACCGTTCTCAATGAAATACAACTCAGAAATATTGCCAGAGAAAAAAATATGGGCTGAAAATTGCCGGTTCATGTGTTGATGTGTGTGACTGGTGAATAATAATTTATTTATTTAGGAGAGGTGGGCCGTTTTTCTGGTCCCCTTTCTTCCTCATGCTTATCCCCATTAGTTTTGAGATTTTAAGGCGTTTGCCCCATTAGTTTGTCGATTTTAAGACCTTTCGCCCCATTTCTTTGTAAATTTTAAGACCTTCCCCCCAATTTCTTTGTCAATTTTAAGAACTTTCATGCACTTTAGGTGTCGATTTTTGTTCTTGGCGAGCGATAGCGAGCCTGCAATTGTGGAGGAACCGGCCTTCGGTCGTGACATTTTTCAAGGTAGAAAAAATGTACAAATTGATCTCGAAGGGGGATCTAATGGATATTTTGGTTAAGTTTGATGGAGGTCTAGGGAGGAAACTAAAAATATATATGAATATATAAATAAATAGAGCCAACCAAATAACCCCTGTCCCCTTAACCTCCCTCCCAACACCAAACACCTATAGTACTCGGAAATCAGCCAACCTCCGCCATATTGGTGCCACTGGGGCCATTATCCCTTTCACTTTTTGGGCGATTTTTGCATGTATTCATTATTTTTCAAGTTTCCTCCCTAGACTATTGGGAGCGTTTAAGAGCACTGAATCTGTACTCACTGGAACGTAGAAGAGAACGTTACCTAATAATATACACGTGGAAAATCGCAGAGGGTTTAGTACCAAACCTACATACTCCGATAGTCATGAAATTCAGTGATAGGAGAGGCTGGGAATGCGAAATCCCCCGAATGAATAACAGGGGTGCTATGGGCTCTCTGCGAGAGGGCTGGTTATCACACAGAGGCCCACGTCTCTTCAACAAACTCCCACGGCGAGTAAGAGACATGAGGGACATCTCGTTAGACAACTTCAAGAGAGCCCTAGATGTCGAACTGCAAAAAGTGCCAGACGAGCCCATCCTCGCAAGGGAGCGAGCTGTCGCTTCAAACAGTCTACTGCACCAAATCACCACCCATAACGAGGGGCGTCGCGCTCCTTGGTGCCGCTAGAAGAGTGGCGAACACATCAAAAGGTATCAAAAGGTAAGACCTCCATCAAATTGAAAAAAAAAAAAAAACGTCCATTAGCTCCCCCTTCTAGATTAATTTGTACATATTTCGGTGGAAAAATGTCGCCGAAGGCCGGTTCTTCCACCATTACAGGCTCATTACCGTTTGCTAAGGAAAAATTCGACACCTTAATAGCACGAAAGGTCTACATATTGACGAAGAAATGGGGCGAAAGGTCTTAAAATCGACTAACTAATGGGGCAAACATCTTAACATCTGAAAACTAATGGGGCTAAACACGAGGGAGAAAGTGGTCCAGAAAACCGGCCCATCCCCCCTTAATCTCAAACATGTCCATACCTTTAATAGGCTTTCGGAATTATTGGGTTCAGGATGTATAATTTGGCCTTAAGAGAGAGAGAGAGAGAGAGAGAGAGTTATAAGTGTGTGGTGTGTGTGTGTGTATGTATGTATGTGTGTATGTGTTGCCATATCTCATATTCTGGGGGGCTAGGTGTCTCCTACAGAACAACACCCTTATTGACACTGGGGCACCCGGGGGAAATATGGGGCTGAGAGAAAGAGAGAGAGAGAGTTAGTGTGTGAGAGAGTGAGTGAATGAGTGAGAGAGAGAGAGTGAGTGATTAAGAGTGAGAGTGAGAGAGAGAGAGAGAGAGAGTGAGAGTGAGAGTGAGTGAGTTATAAGGATGAGTATCTTAAATAATGGCCGAAGATAGTGACCCGGAGACTAGTGATGTGCGGGAGTTATGTTGTTGTATTGTTAATTTACAGGTGTTATTATCTCCTTTCATAATTAAATTAACCATTTATTTATTTGTTGTGTTATTAAATTAACCCTGTATTCTTGTTGTGTATTATTAAATTAACCCTGTATTCTTGTTGTATATTATTAAATTAACCATGTATTCTTGTGTATTATTAAATTAACCATGTATTCTTTTTGTGTATTATTAAATTAACCCTGTATTCTTGTGTATTATTAAATTAACCCTGTATTCTTGTTGTGTATTATTAAATTAATCATGTATTCTTGTTGTGTATTATTAAATTAACCATGTATTCTTGTTGTGTATTATTAAATTAACCCTGTATTCTTGTTGTGTATTATTAAATTAACCATGTACCTTTGTTTCCCAGGTGATGTGGTTGGAGCAGCAGATAGAGCGGCGGAGAGTGAAGCGAGACCTACTGGAGCGAAGAGGAGGAGGATGACCCGGAGACTAAGTGATGTGCAGGGGGTCGGGGGGGCGGGGTGGGTCAGTCCGTTTTCCGGACATCTCCCTAGGTTCTTCTTCCCTTGACCGTCACCGTCAACACCTTCACCAATGCCGCGGCTCCAGGTTGAGGACGACGGTTGCGCTTGAAGGAGAGCTTCAATTAAACGACTAGCTGATCTGGACGTTTGGGGGGTTATTTTGTAGTGTCTGTTGTGTGTGTGTGTGTTTCTGTTGTGTGTGTGTGTGTGTGGTGTGGGGTGTTGTGTGGTGTGTGTGTGTCG
>CM064492.1:21199464-21201709 GCA_032716605.1 Paralithodes platypus | reverse complement strand
TTTGCTAAGGAAAAATTCGACACCTTAATAGCACGAAAGGTCTACATATTGACGAAGAAATGGGGCGAAAGGTCTTAAAATCGACTAACTAATGGGCAAACATCTTAACATCTGAAAACTAATGGGGCTAAACACGAGGGAGAAAGTGGTCCAGAAAACCGGCCCATCCCCCCTTAATCTCAAACATGTCCATACCTTTAATAGGCTTTCGGAATTATTGGGTTCAGGATGTATAATTTGGCCTTAAGAGAGAGAGAGAGAGAGAGAGAGAGAGAGTTATAAGTGTGTGGTGTGTGTGTGTGTATGTATGTATGTGTGTATGTGTTGCCATATCTCATATTCTGGGGGGCTAGGTGTCTCCTACAGAACAACACCCTTATTGACACTGGGGCACCCGGGGGAAATATGGGGCTGAGAGAAAGAGAGAGAGAGAGAGTTAGTGTGTGAGAGAGTGAGTGAATGAGTGAGAGAGAGAGTGAGTGATTAAGAGTGAGAGTGAGAGAGAGAGAGAGAGAGAGTGAGAGTGAGAGTGAGTGAGTTATAAGGATGAGTATCTTAAATAATGGCCGAAGATAGTGACCCGGAGACTAGTGATGTGCGGGAGTTATGTTGTTGTATTGTTAATTTACAGGTGTTATTATCTCCTTTCATAATTAAATTAACCATTTATTTATTTGTTGTGTTATTAAATTAACCCTGTATTCTTGTTGTGTATTATTAAATTAACCCTGTATTCTTGTTGTATATTATTAAATTAACCATGTATTCTTGTGTATTATTAAATTAACCATGTATTCTTTTTGTGTATTATTAAATTAACCCTGTATTCTTGTGTATTATTAAATTAACCCTGTATTCTTGTTGTGTATTATTAAATTAATCATGTATTCTTGTTGTGTATTATTAAATTAACCATGTATTCTTGTTGTGTATTATTAAATTAACCCTGTATTCTTGTTGTGTATTATTAAATTAACCATGTATTCTTTTTGTTTCCCAGGTGATGTGGTTGGAGCAGCAGATAGAGCGGCGGAGAGTGAAGCGAGACCTACTGGACGAAGAGGAGGAGGATGACCCGGAGACTAGTGATGTGCAGGGGTCGGGGGGGCGGGTGGTCAGGCAGTTTCCGGACATCTCTAGGTTCTTCTTCCCTTCCCGCACCGTCACACCTTCACGCCGCGGCTCCAGGTGAGACGACGGTGGCGCTGAAGGAGAGCTTAATTAACACTAGCTGATCGGACGTTTGGGGGGTTATTGTAGTGTATCTGTGTGTGTGTGTGTGTGTGTGTGTGTGTGTGTGTGTGTGTGTGTGTGTGTGTGTGTGTGTCGCTTGCATTAACTTTCCTTGGCATCATTCTAGCGGCTATTTTTCTTCACTGATTTGAATACGACTTATAGCATAGCTTAACCTGAAAGACTTGGGACGAGCTTGATTTTCAGCATTTTACAAAATTTTAGGGAAGCAACTACCAACTTTCCACTAAGACTTCACTAAGTACAGTACAGTACAATACTATACTAATGGCAACTTTTAGACGAACACTTTACCTGATTTTTTTTTTTTTTTTTTTATAGTCGGTTTTATTTCAGCTGACGGCAAATTAAATCCCTTAGCAACTGATTCATCAATACTTCTTTGGAAAAATATAAACCTACTATGTGTCCGCGTCATATTAACCCGTTGAGGATTACTTGCTTTTCAGCTTGTTACAGAAAGTCTAGGGAAGCAGCCATCCACTTTTCACTTACTTAATAGAAACTCAAGGGAAACAACCACCCACTTTTCACTGACCAATAGAGCATTAACTTTCCTTGTCATCACTCTGGCGGCTTAATTTCTTCACAGATTTTGATAAGACTTATAACATAGCTTTAATACTAAAAGACCTTGAACAAGTTCGATATTCAGTTAGTTAACCACCCAATCTAGGGAAGCAACCACCAACTTACCCCAAAGTCTTCACTAAGTACACTACAGTATTATGCTGTTTGACGTCATGCGAGGTTTAATCACTTTATAGCTATTTTACAAAACTCTAGGGAAGCAGCCAACCACTTTTTCACTGATCTTTAAGTACAGTACGATAATATGCTATACATCACTATATACAGTACAATGATATACTGTTTGACATCATAATATGCTATACATCACTATATACAGTACAATGATATACTGTTTGACATCATAATATGCTATACATCACTAAATACAGTACAATGATATACTGTTTGACATCATAAT
>CM064492.1:21176964-21194464 GCA_032716605.1 Paralithodes platypus | reverse complement strand
GAAACGAAGGCTTAGGGTGGATCTGTATGGTACCATTCTCACTATAGACGGTACCGTCTCGCCCGAAGGCTTAGGTAGCCATCAGCTTAGGTGAACCATATGATACCCCATCTCGCCTTGTACCATTTTTGCCAACCCCAGATGGGACGTCACAACGTCGTCCACTTATTCCAGGTACCTATTTACAGCTAGGTGAACTGAGGCTAACACATGAAAGGAGACAAGCCCAATTTGTCTCCGCCCGGCCGGGGATTGAACCCCCGACCCCTCGTGTGTGAGACGAGAGCTCTACTTACTAGGCTACGGGCTGTGTGTGTGTGTGTGTGTGTGTGTGTGTGTGTGTGGTAACAGGAGATTATAATTATGCAAGTTTGTTTTGGAGTTGTGTTGTGTTGTAGTGTGTGTGTGTATGTTTTTTTTTGTTTTTTTCCATTGTAATATACCCCTTTTAAGGATATTAGTATAGAAAGGTACCGGTATAGCAAATAATTAAAGGTAAATCACTATCAATATACCCAACTTGATTTAATTTCCTTTTTTGTTTTCCCTTTTGATGCTTACAGTGTAGAAATATGTCTGATGTATTCCAAATAACTTGCAGTGTTAGTGTGACCTTTACAAATTGGCCAAGTCTGAGAAAACCCTGCTAAACCGAAAAACTAAAGCTATCCATTTTTATTTGGTTACAATTGCTCCGGTATGTATTTTTCTTTCCTTTTTTATGTGTGTTTGTATTATTCCACTTGCAATCGTGTTTACTTTCGGGTGCACTGTAGAATATTGTGGGTTTGAAAGGGTTGATACACATCTACATAACTGGCATAGCTTTAATATCTTTGTAATATGGACTATAGTGCTTACTTACATCTTGATACAATAGCCCTAGTTGACTCGAATCAAGCTTGCCAAACTCATAAATCAACGTAATTTTATTTTTATTTTTTTATATATAGGTAAACGAATACGATATATTAACATATGTATGTTTATATTCAGTAATATTTGTACGATAGTCTTACGTGACTAAAATGATGTTTGGCAAACACGTAACTAATGATAATTTTGTGTCTTTGTAATAGGCAATTGAATGTGATAGATTAACAAATATGTGTTTACATGCCTTAATATTAATACGACAGCCCTACGTGACTTAATTAAAATTTACCAAACACACAAATTCACGTAACTAGTGTAACTGCTCTCCGTCCCTTTTTAATAGGTAACTATCTATCTATCCATCTATTGCCGGACGCCATGAACCCCAAAGGGGTTGCCACGAACGAATCGCCCCCATGCACCTCTGTCTCCAGTCAGTTGACACCCCTCCTCCCATCTAGCACCGCTTTCATGCATATACAGTACGTCTTAATTCCATCCTTCCGCCTCTCTCTCGGTTTACGTCTACCTATTTGTCTTTCCACTACTTCACTCTCGTACACTTTCTTAGTCATTCTCTCGCTTCCCATACCTTCCACATGGCCGAACCATCACAAGGTGTTCCTTTTCAACCTTTCCAGCACATCTATATCTACACCATACCGCTCTCGTACTTCCTCATTCGTATGTCTATCCCTCCATGTAACTCCGCACGCACTTCACAAGTAACTCATTTCCACCCCTTTCACTCTTGGTTTGTGTCGCTCCAACAACATCCATGCTTCAATCCCATACGTCAATGTCGGGATTACAAATGTGTGTTTATATATCTTAATATGGATACGACAGCCGTACGTGACACAAATAGCTGTTGCCAAACCCACAAATCCCGTGTTGACCAGCCAGTGTGCCGTCGCGACCTCTGACCAAGACAACTCCGGAGACGTTCTGTACCGGCTGTAACCCCAACAACAACAGGCCAATTTGTGCATCCTGGGGTGTGCCTGGGCATACCGAGCCACCACTTTCGGTCACTAGCTGATCGTGTGTGTGGGTGTGAGTGCGTGCTTGCTGGGGGGGGGGGGGAGGGGGAGATAGCGAGGGGGGAGTCCTTATGTGGTTCTGTATAAGCGTGTGTGTGTGTGTGTGGCGGAGGTGGTGTTTGGGGTTGAGGCGGATATGCTGGTTTCCTCTCTTTATTTTTCACATTTTCCTTCTATTTTGTAACTTTTCTTTTACGCGCGTCTCTTTTATTATATTTCGTGTTGTTGTTTTACGGCCTTCAAACCCCCTTTTGAAAGTGAAGAATACAAGTAATTTTTGATTTTCTAAGATAATTATAACTCCATGCAGTTTTCCATTACGCAATTCTAGCATTTATAAGATGATTTTATTAGTTTAGAAAGGGTTTATGTTAGTTAATGGGATATAATAAATAGATTAAATCCCTTTGCTGGAGGTCCTTTCTAAGCTGTAAAAATAGTGGTGTTGATGGTTGTGGATACGGAGTTGGAGTCAACTATTTTTAGGGGGGTTAGAGTGGGAATCTTAGTCATACGTGTATCATTTCTGGAGTCAGAGTCGGAGTCATACTTGTAAAATGTCTGTAGTTGGAGTTCGAGTCATACTTTTAACATTTCTTGAGTCGGATTCGTACTTGTATAATATCTGTAATTAGAGTCGGAGTTGTACTTGTACAGAATAATATATGTAATTAGTGTCGGAGTCGTACTTGTTTAATATATGTAATTAGAGTCGGAGTCGTACTTGTAAAATATGTGTAATCAGAGTAAGAGTCGTACTTGAAAAATACTTTTAATTTGAGTCGGAGTCTTACTTGTAAAATATCTCGAGTCGGATTCGTACTTGTAAAATATTTGTAATTAGAGTCGGAGTCACACTTGTAAACTTTCTGTAGTCGGAGTTGGACATATTATTTACCGCTTACACAACCTGCCAAAAATGAAATTAAACAGACGCGCTATGACACTGAAAGGGTTAAGGGGACATGGGCCGGTTTTCTAGTCCACTTTCTCCCTCATGTTTAGCCCCATTTGTTTTCAGATGTTAAGATGTTTGCCCCATTAGTTAGTCGATTTTAAGACCTTTCGCCCCATTTCTACGTCAATATTTAGACCTTTCGTGCTATTTAGGTGTCCATTATTTCCCTGGCGAACGATAGTGAGCCTGTAATGTTGGAAGAATCGGCCTTCGGCCGAGAAATTTTTCTACCGAAAAATGTACAATTTAATCTAGAAGGGGGGTCTAATAGATGTTTTTTTTTTTTGTTGACGGAGGTCTAGGGAAGAAACTAGAAAAATAATAAATACATGCAAAAATCGCCCAAAAAGTGAACCGTGGCATTTGTTGTGGTGTGGTTGTTTTTTATTCAGCTGTGTTCTATATAATGTGTATATCTGCGCCATTATTTTGTTTTGACTATCTTTTTCCCGGATGTTTGATTTTATGCCTTACTTTTTCAATGGCTGGTGTGTGTGTGTGTGTATTTACCTAATTGTATTTACCTAATTGTGTATGTGTGTGTGTGTGTGTGTGTGTGTGTGTGATAATAGCCTGTGCCTTATTGTATTTGTCATCATTTCGACAGGAGTATTTTTCCGGTTTGATGTTTATTGTTGTCCATGATTTGTTTTATTTATGGTTTAGTATAAATTATATTAGTTCCCCAAATTGTGTTCGAGAATATGCACTAGTTTCGTTTTCTTCTCAATTGGGATTCTATTTAATTTAAGGATTTTTGTTATATATATCTTACCTTTCTCTCTCTCTCTCTCCTTCATGTTTTAATTAATTCGTGTATTTACTCATTCCTTCTGTCCTTCGTTCCTTCTTCTCATTCTTCTTTCTATCATTCATTTATTATTTTTTTCCTTCCTTTAGTTCATCCTTCCTTCCTTTTTTTTTTGTCATTCCTTCTTTTATTTACGTTCCTTTATTCTCGTTCTTTCCATCCCTCTTCCCCCTTTCGTCTGTTTTTCCTTCCTCCCCCATCCTCCTTCTCCCTACTATCCCTCCTTCCCTCCCTCTCTTTGCCTCCTTCCCTCCCTCCTTCTCTTCTTTCCCCCCTCCCCCCTCCCGCTCTCTATACCTCCTCTCCTCATCTCTTCCTTCCTCCCTCCCCTTCCTTCCCTTCCTTCATTCCTTCACTCTCTCCACCCCTTCCTCCCTCCCTCCCTCCTATTTTCCCTCCTTCCACCCTCCCCCCCACCCCTTCCTTCCTTATTTCACTCTCTCCCTCCCTTTCCCCCAGCCCTCCCTCCCTCCCTTAGTCCCTCCCTTCCTTCCTTCCTCCCTCCCTCTTTCTTTCTTTTTTCACTCTCTCAATCTCTTCCACCCCCTCCCTCTCTTCATCTCTTCCTCTCAACCTCCCTCCATCCATCCCTACTATCCTTACTTTCCTCCCTTTCTTTCCCCCTTCCTTCTTCCTTCCCTCCCTTCCTCCCCCTTTCCTTCTTCCTTCCTCCCTTTCCTTCTTCCTTCCTCCCTTTCCTCCCTCCCTCCTTCTTCCCTTCCTTCCCTCCCTCCCTCCTCTCTTTCCCCTTCCTTCGTCCTTCCCTCCCTCCCTCTCTCTTTCCCCCTTCCTTCCTCCCTTCCCTCCCTCCTCCCTTCCCTCCCTCCCTCCTACCTTCCCTCCTCCCTTCCCTCCCATCCCTCCCTCCCTCCTCCCTTCCCTCCCTCCTTCCTTCTTCCTTCCCTCCCTTCCACCTTCCTTCTTCCTTCCCTCCCTCCCTGCCTAAACTTGTCCAACTTGCTCCCTTCTCGACTCCATTAGTGCGAGGATGACCACCTGTGGCTCACTACGAGAGGGAGAGAGAGAGAGAGAGAAAGAGATAGAGAGAGCAGTGGGGTGGGTGAGGGAGAGAGGGAGGGAGAGCGAGAGAGAAGAGGTAGAAAATATATATCATAAGACAATTACTTAGCTATGGAGAGAGAGAGAGAGAGAGAGAGATTCAATGGAGATTACCTTATCATAATTATATACTATTGTTGAGAGAGAGAGAGAGAGCGTGATCGAGAAGTTAGTTGGATGGTGAGATGAGGCTGTTTAAGGGGAGATGGGTCGTTTTTCTAGACCCCCTTGTCCCTCATGTTTAGCCCTCTTAGTTTTCAGATTTTAAGATGTTTGCCCCATTATTATTGCGATTTTAAGGCCATTCGCCCCATTTCTTTGTCAATATTAAGATTTATCGTGTCATTTAGGTGTCGATTTATTTCCTGGCGAGCGATAGCGAGCCTGAAATTTAAAAGGAATCGGCCTTCGACCGGGACATTTTTCTATCAAAAAATGTACAAATTTGCCTTGAAGGAGGGTCTGGGGGGGGGGGGGGTAAACTTGATGGAGGTCGGTCTAGGGAGGAAACTAAAAATCATATATAAACACATACATGAGCAAATAAATACGCCCCCCCCCCCCTTAACCCCTTCAGCACCATGACGCTTTTCTACCTTTGATGCTGGCTAAAATGAGATGCTTGTATACAGTTTAAGAAGGACCTATTATGTGTTATTCAGAGGGCTTACTGAGACCAAATGTAACCCTTAGATGCCTAGAGGTTGATTATAAGCTAAAGAAAATTGACGAATGGTGACCAGAATATGATACAAATTACGTCATGGTGGTGAAAGGGTTAATACTTAGAATAGGTATCACACGAGCGCATTTTCCGGCAATTTTCGATGAGCATTTTTTTTTTTTTTTTTTTTCTTTTTCCCCCGGGAGTGTTTTGAGTCTCTTTGTGGCATTGGCATCGGCAACTATATCGAAGGTAGGTTTGTGTTAGGGAGTATGAGGGGAGATGGGCCGGTTTTCTGGCCCCCCTTCTCCCTCATGTTTAGCCCCATTAGTTTTCAGCTTTTAAGACGTTTGCCCCATTAGTGTGTCGATTTTAAGACCTTTCACCCCATTTCTTTGTCAATATTAAGACCTTTCGTGTTATTTAAGTGTCGATTTTTTTCCCTGGCAAACGGTAGTGAGCCTGTAATGTTGGAAGAACCGGCCTTCGGCCGGGAAATTTTTCTACCGAAAAATGTACAAATTAATCTAGAAGGGGGATCTAATGGATGTTTATTTTAAGTTTGATGGAGGTCTAGGGAGGAAACTAACAAAATAATATATATATGAAATAATTCGACCAAAGATAAACTCTTCCCTCTTAAAGGAGAGGGTAATCTTGAGGTTATAATGACCCTCGTGGCTCCAATATGGCGGAGGTTGGCCGATCTCTTTTACTATAGGGGCGTTTACGCACCCTCTCAGCTCCCCGCCTTGGAGTGGCTTCGGTCACCCAGGCTTTATTGTGGTCGGCAGGGAGGGTTCTGTGGGGGCGCTCGTTTATGGCCTTGGCCTTACTCGGGGCCTTGGGGCTGTTCGGCCAGGCAGCTTGGGGAACAACAACAACAACAACAACTATAGGGTCGATAATCCCTACTCGGCCATCGGAACTACCGTACTTATTATATTATATATGGGAGGACTTACTGCCAAGGGTTACTTTACCTACCTACCCACCAGCCTCTTTGTGTAATCGCCTTATCTACTCTACTCTACTCTACCTGACTCTACTTGACTCTATGCTACTCGCCTCTACTCAACTATATCTTACTCTATGCTACTCTACTCTATGCTACTCTACTCTATGCTACCCTACTCTACTCTACTATACGCTACTCTACTCTACTCTACTCTACGCTACCCTACCCTACTCTATGCTACCCTACTCTACACTAATCTACTCTACACTAATCTACTCTACACTAATCTACTCCACACTACTCTACTCTACGCTACTCTACTCTACTCTACTCTACTCAACTCTACTCTACTTTACTCTATTCTACTCTACTCTACCCTACCCTACTCTACTCTATGCTACTCTACTCTACTCTACTATACGCTACTCTACCCTACTCTACGCTACCCTACCCTACTCTATGCTACTATACTCTACTGTACCCTACTCTACTCTACTCTATGCTACTCTACTCTATGCTACCCTACTCTACTCTACTATACGCTACTCTACTCTACTCTACGCTACCCTACTCTACTATACGCTACTCTACTCTACGCTACCCTACCCTACTCTATGCTACTATACTCTACTGTACCCTACTCTACTCTACTCTATGCTACTCTACTCTATGCTACCCTACTCTACTATACTCTACTCTACTATACGCTACTCTACTCTACCCTACCCTACCCTACCCTACTATACTCTACTGTACCCTACTCTACTCTACTCTATGCTACTCTACTCTATGCTACCCTACTCTACTATACTCTACTCTACTATACGCTACTCTACTCTACTCTACCCTACTATACTCTACTGTACCCTACTCTACTCTACTCTATGCTACTCTACTCTATGCTACCCTACTCTACTATACTCTACTCTACTACTATACGCTACTCTACTCTACTCTACCCTACCCTACCCTACTATACTCTACTGTACCCTACTCTACTCTATGCTACTCTACTCTATGCTACCCTACTCTACTATACTCTACTCTACTATACGCTACTCTACTCTACTCTACCCTACCCTACCCTACTATACTCTACTGTACCCTACTCTACTCTACTCTATGCTACTCTACTCTATGCTACCCTACTCTACTATACTCTACTCTACTATACGCTACTCTACTCTACCCTACCCTACCCTACTATACTCTACTGTACCCTACTCTACTCTACTCTATGCTACTCTACTCTATGCTACCCTACTCTACTATACTCTACTCTACTATACGCTACTCTACTCTACTCTACCTACCCTACCTACCCTACTATACTCTACTGTACCCTACTCTACTCTACTCTATGCTACTCTACTCTATGCTACCCTACTCTACTATACTCTACTCTACTATACGCTACTCTACTCTACTCTACCCTACCCTACCCTACTATACTCTACTGTACCCTACTCTACTCTACTCTATGCTACTCTACTCTATGCTACCCTACTCTACTATACTCTACTCTACTACGCTACTCTACTCTACTCTACCCTACCCTACTCTAATACTATACTCTACTGTACCCTACTCTACTCTACTCTATGCTACTCTACTCTATGCTACCCTACTCTACTATACTCTACTCTACTATACGCTACTCTACTCTACTCTACCCTACCCTACCCTACTATACTCTACTGTACCCTACTCTACTCTATGCTACTCTACTCTATGCTACCCTACTCTACTATACTCTACTCTACTATACGCTACTCTACTCTACTCTACCCTACCCTACTCTATGCTACTATACTCTACTGTACCCTACTCTACTCTACTCTATGCTACTCTACTCTATGCTACCCTACTCTACTCTACGCTACTCTACTCTACTCTACGCTACCCTACCCTACTCTATGCTACTATACTCTACTGTACCCTACTCTACTCTACTCTATGCTACCCTACTCTACTCTACTCTACCCTACTCTACTCTACTCTACTCTACCCTACCCTACTCTACTCTACCCTACTCTACTCTACTCTATGCTACTCTACTCTATGCTACCCTACTCTACTCTACTATACGCTACTCTACTCTACGCTACCCTACCCTACTCTACGCTACCCTACCCTACTCTATGCTACTATACTCTACTGTACCCTACTCTACTCTACTATACGCTACTCTACTCTACGCTACCCTACCCTACTCTACCCTACCCTACCCTACTCTCTTCTACTCTACTTCTACTCTACTATACGCTACTCTACCTATAACTTACCCTAACTCTATTATTACTGTACCCTACTCTACTCTACTCTATGCTACTCTACTCTATTCTACTTTTCTCCCTCTTCTTCTTTTTCTTCTTCTTCTTGGTGTCTTCCTTTATTACACTTCTTACTAACTCTGTTATCACTATTTATCTTTCTCTATCACCCGCTTCTTCTTCTTCTTCTTCTTGGTCTCGTCTTTTATTACTCTCCTCTTGCTTCCTCCTTGATCAACATTTATCTTTCTCTACTCCCCTTCTGCACCAAAGTTCGCCGGTTTGCTCTCAGTTTTGCCTCCTATTTTTCTTGGGAGGCGGGTTTTCGCTGTTTCGGGCGTCTTGCATCCGTGGACTTTCTGCTTGTTTTTCAACTCTATTCTTGACTTTCCCCCTGTAATGGTTTGTTTCCTTCCTTCCTCCCTTTCCCTCCCTTCCTTCCTTCTCTCCCTCCCTTCCTTCTTTTTCTCCCTCCCTTCCTCCCTCCCTCTCCCTCTCTTCCTTCCTCTTTCTCCCTCCCCTCCTTCCTGCTCCCCCCCCCCTCTTCCTTCCATCATTCATTTCTTCCTCCCTTCCTCCCTCCCTTCCTCCCTCCCTTCCTTCTTTCCTTCCTTCCTTCCTTCCTTCCTATGCATATATACATATATCATTCTTCTTCAGCTTTCCCATTCCTCGGTATTGCAGAGTTTGTTTTGTATCAATCCTGTTTCGTGTGTGTGATTTTTTTTTTTTTTAAACGCAATGTATAATCTTACTGGAAGGGTTAAGGGGATGTTTTTTTATATTCCAACTTACTTCCTCTCGGGCATAGGCTGAGAGCCTTAACATTCACCGCTTTACAATGAACAGTGAAGCCCGTGAGGTCTTGTTCCAGTCTAGGGAGTGAGACATGTGAAGCACGTAGAGTACAACGAGCACCTGCCATCTTGCCTTCACATGAGGCACGGTGCTCACTCATGGCCCGAAACGACCCCATCTCTGAAGCCACCTCGTTCCCGTGCTTCACTGCCTCACCCCCTACACTCGGACTCTCACACTTAAACACACACAACGCCACCTGTTGAGCAGATAACTCACCAGGCATTGCACCCCTATAGCATATTTTGAATATGGGAATATTCATACAGTGCTATTTAATCAGGGAACAATGAGGGTATTTTATTGACGTTTCGGTGGGCTTGTGGTAATGCACTGATACCAGGTACAGCACAAATTCCATCCCAATAATATCTTCCCATTGATACATCGGGATTTGAACCCGGGACCTTTGGATTACCAGGCCAGTGGCAAGACCACTCCACCACACCTCCACTTTTCCTCTCATTTTTGGCCCCCTTAGTTTTGAGATTTTTAGACGTTCGCCCCATTACTTTGGCAATTTTATTACCTTTTGTGCCATTTAGGTATCGACATTTTAATGGTTTGCGTTAGCGAGCGTGTAATTTAGGAGGAACTACCAAAATGTGTACACATTTATATCGAATATTAACGCGTGCTGTGGAGCAAATTACCCCCCGCCCCCCTTGTAACCCCTTTCTGTACCGGCGACGTCGTATTGATATTATTCTTGCTTTAATTAGACAATTTTGTGCAGTTTGAGAAGGATCTGTGGTAGTAAGAAGGTTCGAGTGAGATAGTTCGAAGCCTTTTAATTGCTGGAGGCCCTTTTTAAGGTAAAAATAATGGTCTAATAGTAGACAGACTACATTTAAAAGGACAGCACCGTTACTGAACGGGTTAAGGGGAGATGGTTCACTTTTTGGGCGATATTTGCATGTATTCATTATTTTTCTAGTTTCCTCCCTAGACCTCCATCAAATTTAAATATCATCCATTAGATGCCCCATTTAGATTAGTTTGTACAAAATGTCCCGGCCGAAGGACGATTCTTTCAATATTACAGGCTCACTATCGCTCGCCAGGGGAAAAATCGACACCTAAATAGCACGAAAGGTCTAAATATTGACGAAGAAATGGGGCGAAAGGTCTTAAAATCGACTAACTAATGGGCCAAACATCTTAACATCTGAAAACTAATGGGACTAAACATGAGGGAGAAAGTAGTCCAGAAAACCGGCCCATCTCCCCTTAAGCACTGTATATTATCCGTTATAAACCGGCCCATCTCCCCTTAAGCACTGTATATTATCCGTTATAAATCGTGCCTTTTCTGCATTTTACCCTCTGCCATACTGACGATGACCTTTAGCACTTAACCCTTTCACTCATATGACGCGATTTTGAGCCTATTGGGGATACCTTAAACTGCTTAAAGCCTTTGTTACCATCAGGGGTATTTAGAAACCTTTAGTTTAGTTACTTCAACCTCTGCAGTTGTCTTTGAGTTAGCTGTGGGCAGACAACTAATATTGGAGAGGTAATTATAAGAGTGAGAGAACTCTATTTCATATTGCTAATCTGGCAACCTCTGCGTCATAAATGCGTGAAAGGGTTAAGTTGCCTCTCTTAGCACTGACCTCAGTTAACTTTGACCTTTTAACTTGTGTTCCACTTTTAGCATTGTAGTCAAGTTGTGTCTGTTGGTTATTGTTGACATTTAACCCTTTGAGGATCGTGACGCGTTTAAGGGGAGATAGGCAATTTTTTCTGGTCCCCCTTCTCCCTCATGTTTAGCCCCATTACTTTTCAGATTTTAAGATGTTTGCCCCGTTAGTTTGTCGATTTTAAGACCTTTCTCCCCATTTCTTTGTCAATATGAAGACCTTTCGTGCTATTAAGGTGTCGATATGAAGACCTTTCGTGCTATTAAGGTGTCGATATGAAGACCTTTCGTGCTATTTAGGTGTCGATATGAAGACCTTTCGTGCTATTAAGGTGTCGATATTTTTTCTGGCGAACGATAGTGAGCCTGTAATTTTGGAAGAAGCGGCCTTCGGCCGGGAAATTTTTCTACCGAAAAATGTACAAATTAATCTACAAGGGGGATCTAATGGATGTTTGCTTTAAAGTTTGATGGAGGTCTAGAGAGGAAACTAGAAAAATAATGAATGAATGAAAAAAATGGACCAAAAAGTGAACCATCCCTCCTTTAACCGTTTATTCTGGTTATTGTTAGACGATGTTATTGTTAGACGATGTTATTGTTAGACGATGTTATTGTTAGACGATGTTATTGTTAGACGATGTTATTGTTAGACGATGTTATTGTTAGATGATGTTATTGTTAGACGATGTTATTGTTAGACGATGTTATCCAGTTTAGGAAGGAATTGTGGGAGTCAGAGGGGTGATTGATATAGTGTTTACCCCTTTCACTGCTAGAGGCCCTTCCAAAACTGAATAAAATCTCCTAATGATGGCCAAAAGAAAAGTGCGTCATAATCCACAAGGGATTTAAAAGAAAATTTATGTGAGTGAGGGAGACAAAAAGGCAGAACTGCCTGTATCGAGTGCCTCCCCCAGAGTTGAAAGAGTGACAGGGCCAAAATCAAGGGACGTTCCAGCCAAAATGCCTGGACACACGGAGTTTGAAGCAATTTAAGTCATAGGAAGAGGGAAAGACTGATTCTGGGAGAGAGTTCCAGAGCTCAGCAGTTGAATAGAAGAAAGACGGAGAATAACGTTTCACTCTTGGGTTGGAGAGTTGCACAGAGTAGGAGTGGGATTGTGTTGCAAGACGGGTACTATGTACCCTACGTAGAGGAGGTGGTATACACTGGGAAAGCTCTGAGGAACATTGATTATTATAGTAGCGATAGAATAGTGAGATTTGTTCTTCTGTTATCATGGACGATCAAATCCTTTATATCTCTTAACATTGACCTTTAACATGTGTTCATCTTTTTAGCATTAACAGGCAATTCACGTCAGTCTGTTAACGTTAACCTTTAGCGTGTGTTCCTCTTTTAACATTAACAATCAATTCATGTGTGTATTTTAACATTTACCTTTAACATGTGTTTCTCTTTTAACATTAACAGACAATTCACGTAAGTCTTTTAGGATTTTCTTTTAACATGTGTTCATCTTTTAACATGTACAATCAATACATGTCTGTCTTTTAACATTGACCTTTAAAATGTCTTCCTCATGTAGCATTTATAATCAGTTCACATCTTTCTGTTAACATTATTCCTTTGTAACATACTCAATTCATATGTTGTATTAACATTGACGATTTAACATGTATTCTTCATTGAACATAACAAAGCACTGTGTGTATCTCTTTCAACATGTATTCCTCTTAACATAAACAATTATATGATATATGTATGTGAAGGGGAGACTGACCGTTTGTTTGGTCTATTAATTAATTTATTCATATATTTGTTTTTTATCGTTTCCTCCCTAGACCTCCATCAAGCTTAGAAAAACACCCCCTAGACCCCCCTTTAAGATAAATTTGTACATTTTTCGGTAGCAAAATGTCCCGGCCGAAGGCCGATTCCTCTTAAAATTGGAGACTCGCTATCGCTCGCCAGGAAATAATCGACACCTAAATGGCACGAAAGGTCTTAAAATTAACAACGAAATGGGGCGAAAGGTGTTAAAATCGCCAAACTAATGGGCCCGAACGTCTTATAATCTCAAAACTAGTGGGGCTAAACATTAGGGAGAAGGGGGTCCAGAAAAGCGGTGTTCCTCCCCTTAACACTGACCTTCAAAGCATACGTCGCGCCTTCTAACCCGTACAGTACCAGTGACGTCTTTTGCATCGTATTCTGGCAACTATTAGACAATTTGATTCATCTTAGGAAGGACCTCTAGCAATAATAGGGCTTCAAACTTTCTCAACCAACCCCTTTTTTCAACTACCACAGATCCTTCCTAAGCTGCATAATATCGTTTAAATATAGTTAGAATATAATATAACACACGTCGCTGGTACTCAAAGGTTAACACATGGACTTTTAAAGGAGCCCACCTCGCTTCTTTTTTTTTTATCTTTCTCTCCTTCTCTCTTTGGCTTGTATTCATTCGGCCCCATTCAGCTTACTGTTTTAAGACATTTACCCCCATCCAGGTGTCAATATTTTCCTGGCGAGTGGTAGCGAGCCAGCATATATATATATATTTTTTTTTACAGCAAGCTAAATTTGTAAATTTTTCGATGGAAAAAGGTGTCCGGCGAAGCCGGATTTCTCCATACAATGCTGGCTCAATATCACTCGCCAGGATGAAATCGACACCTGGATGGGGATAAACATCTTAAAACAGTTGGCTGAATGGGGCCAAATGGATACAAGTTAGAGCAAGAGAGAAAAGGGGAGAAAGATAAAAAACAAAAGCCGGTGACCCCCCTTAACATTGCCTTTCCATATGTACCATTCTCTTTTAACTTTGACCTTCGACATAAGCCCCTCCTTAACAGTGCTTTCTCTCTCTCTCTCTCTCTCTCTCTCTCTCTCTCTCTCTCTCTCTCTCTCTCTCTTTGGCTTTATTTTTCTCTCTTATGGTACAATAAGATATTTCTTTAACGCACCTGAATATATGGAACATACATCCAGTTCCGTAAGATTATTGTATGCTGACACAATTATTTTCAGCTTAGGAAATATATAATAGTCAGCGAGCTATGATTATTTCTACCAATTCCGTCAGCCCTGGTTTTCGTATTCTAGCTAAATATACATTTTTTTATCTATCTTATCTTTCTATATACACATTCTTTTATCTATATTATCTTTTTATATACACATTCTTTTATCTATCTTATCTTTCTATATACATTCTTTTATCTATATCTTTACTATACATTCTTATTATATTATCTTTTTTTTATCTTTTCTATTACATTCTTATCTATATTATCTTTCTTTATCTATATTATCTTTCTATATACACATTTTATCTATCTATATCTTTTTATATACACATTCTATCTATTTTATCTTTTATCTACATCTTTTATCTATCTTATCTTTCTATATATACATTCTTTTATCTATCATATCTTTCTATATACACATTCTTTTATCTATATTATCTTTTTATATACACATTCTTTTATCTATCTTATCTTTCTATATATACATTCTTTTATCTAGCTTATCTTTCTATATATACATTCTTTTATCTAGCTTATCTTTCTATATATACATTCTTTTATCTATCTTATCTTTCTATATATACATTCTTTTATCTATCTTATCTTTCTATATATACATTCTTTTATCTATCTTATCTTTCTATATATACATTCTTTTATCTATCTATCTTTCTATATATACATTCTTTATCTATCTTATCTTTCTATCTATATACATTCTTTTATCTATCTTATCTTTCTATATATACATTCTTTTATCTATCATATCTTTCTATATATACATTCTTTTGTCTATCTTATCTTTCTATATATACATTCTTTTATCTATCTTATCTTTCTATATATACATTCTTTTATCTATCTTATCTTTCTATATATACATTCTTTTGTCTATCTTATCTTTCTATATATACATTCTTTTATCTATCTTATCTTTCTATATATTAATAGTCCCTTTATTTCAATACCATAAAATTTAACAACCCAGAGTGTTATGTTTTACTTGTATATAAATATGACCTTTTCTTCTAACCCCCCCTCTCTCCTTGTCTCCCCCCAGCAGGTTCCCGGACCCCCTGTACAACAAACAGTGGTACCTGAGGGAGGGGGCGGTGGGGGGCTACGATATGAACGTGGGGCCGGCCTGGGCGAGGGGATACACTGGGAAGGGTGTTGTTATCTCCATCCTTGACGACGGTATCCAGCATAACCATCCAGACCTGGCGCAGAACTATGTAAGTGTTATTATTATTAGTATTTGTAGTAGTAGTAGTAGTAGTATTATAGTATTTGTAGTAGTGGTAGTAGTAGTTGTAGTAGAAATAGGAGTAAGGGCGTCGTTATCTCCACCCTTGATGACGGTATCCAGCACAACCATCCTGACGCTGGCGCAGAACTATAGCCGCGTTTTCAAGCACCCCCGATAGACTGGGAAAGGTGTCTGTTACACCATTAAGGGTGTCAAATGTCAAACCAACTCAATCCTGCTTTTACGCTGATTCGAGGAAGTGAAGAACTGGTTTGAGGAAGTGAAAAGTCAATCCGATTCGGGCTTTAAGTTTATATATGAAAGCAAGTCATCATATTTCATCGTTGAGTGTAAAAACAATCTATCTGTCTAAATACAGTCTTAAAATAGCCCAAACATACACCAAAGTAAAGTCAGTCATGATCATTCGAAATTGGGCTTTTGTGTATTTATACCAAAACAAGTGAGTTTTGATACTTATGAGAGTGTGAACATTATATATATGTTACATGGTGCAATGCATAAGTGTGTTCATTTTCGGTGTGAGCATCATGGGTTCGAATCCCCGGACTGCCACATGTGTTTGTTAATTTCATTAATCGAGTTTAGGAGTAAAGTTGGTTACTGGAGAGAACATAATAATTATTGTTACCTCCACCAACCGACTTACCTCCCAAACTCAATTAATGAAATCAACAAATACATGTGGCAGTCCAGGGACTCGAACCTAGGATGCTCACACCGAAATTCAGTGCACCGGAATATACGAGGTAAATATTAGCGATCGTTGTTGTAATTTAAACAACAACAAATGCAGCACCATCGCTTGAACAATCTCGGGGAAAGAAATTCTTCGTTTATTTAATCCTCTAAGTAGCGTTTTATGTGAATGTTTTCGAAACTAATGGAACTGTAATTGTGTAAATCGATTCCTAAGCCAGTCTGATGTTCTCAGAACTTTGAACTAATTGTTATAGTTTCGAAATTTGGCCTTGTTCATAATAACCGGAATGAATGGTCTTGGTACAGTGGTGCCAGTGTAGCGGCTACCGGTAGATACAGCGAATCACTTCCGTCTAGCGACATCAAGATATGATGAATTCTAGCGATAAGAGATTTTCACCATTTTAAGGAATTGTAGAGATTTTTCGATTCCCAAAGATTATTCTAGATGCTTCAACATAGGTCAAGAACACCCTTTATGTCTTAATCAGTATCACTATTATTTCTGTCAGCTTGCTCGTGACCAAGAATCAATCGTGGGACAGTCATTCTGTTCTAATAGGTTGATGAGGCTCCTTTCTTAGCCTTATGCTATTACGTGTTTATTTGGTTATGTACTCTATATACTCGGCTATTTCCAATGGCTTTCATCTCTCTTTGTAATATTTGTATTGTACTCGTCATAGGTGTCTGTAAAGGAATAAGCGAGATGTAGGGAAGGTTTCTTTATCGGCAAAATATACATCTTTGATATGACAACCCTATTTATGTTTATTTGGTTGATACTAGGCGATTTTAACTAGCGCTACGAAAGACCTTTCATAATCTAACATTATTATTTAACAACCAAGTCTAAATAGATATGTTAATGCACGAATGTTTCATTGGGCTTATATATATATATATATATATATATATATATATATATATATATATATATATATATATTAATTTCATTCCAACACCAAACACCTCCCAATTAATTATATGAAATTATGAAATATATTATGTATTCTCGATTTCAACAATTTAGATTTTAGTCCCTACCTGATATATTCTAATAACATGTCGAAATTCAGTGAACGCTTCGATAAATTTACCCCCTCAATAACGCCTCTAAATTCTGAAAACTATATTGTCGGGAATTGGTGTATTTTGGGCCTGTATTTTATTGGGGAGTGAGGGGCATGCTTAGGCGTGTGTGAATGACATATTTATTACTGTTCAAGGTGGTGGGAAATGAGTTGTGCTGAGAGAGAGAGTGAGTGTGAGTGTGTGAGTGAGTGTGAGAGTGTGTGAGAGAGAGAGAGAGAGATACACAGACTGCACAGAGAGAGAGAGATACAGAGAGAGAGAGAGAGAGAGAAAGAGGGGAGA
>CM064492.1:21154464-21171964 GCA_032716605.1 Paralithodes platypus | reverse complement strand
TATACACAGTCACATAAACACACATAAGTACACTTATGCGCACACGCACACATGAACACAAAAGTAAACGCAAACATACAAAGTCACACACGCAATAAAATGTATCCCTCTCTCACACACACACACACACCGACACACACACTCACTCACACACCCACACACACACCGACACACCCACTCACTCACACACCCACACTCACCGACACACACACTCACCCCCCCCCCCCCCCCACACACACACACACACACTCACTCACCGACACCCCCACTCGCTCACCCCCCCCCCCCCCCACACACACAGTGTTTAGTCCCATTAGTTATGAGATTTTTAGACATTCGCCCCATTAGTTTGGCGATTTTAAGACCTTTTGTCCCATTTTGTTATACATTTTAAGACCTATCGTGCCATTTAGGTGTCGATTTTTTCCTGGCGAGCGATAGCGAGCCTGTAATGGTAAGAAGAACTGGCCTTCGGCCGGGATATTTTTCTACCGAAAAATGTACAAATTTATCTTAAAGTGGAAACCCTGGGGAACCCAACACCAAATATTATATGGCTAGGAGACTTTAACCTACCAAACATTAAATGGAGACAACTAGAAAACCAGGTAGTGGCAAATAACACCGGAGAAGCAAATACAAATACGAGAGAGCTTTTTGAAATTTGCGATTGTTTTAGTCTTACCCAGCATATTGCTGAACCCACACGGGAAAACAATATCTTAGACCTGGTCTTCATTAACAATGACTCTCTAGTACACAGCATTAACATATCGGACACAACATACTCAGATCATAAATTAATTGAGATCAAAACAACCTTAGCAAGTGTACAGACAACCTCAGAATCGAGAACAAAAACCGGCCCCTTCAGTAAATTTAACTTCAATAACAAAAACATTAGGTGGGAAGAGGTAAATCAAGAAATGGAGGAAATAGACTGGGAAGATTTAATGAATAACCTGACACCAGCAGAATGTCTAGTCCTAATAACAGAAACCATGACTCAAATCTGTAGCCACCATATACCTGCAAGACAAACAAGACGAAGAAGCAACCAAGATCGGGAAAGAAGGAGGCTGTACAGAAGAAGAAAATTACTCACACAAAGACGCACACATCAAAATCTACAGGATAGGCAAAAGGCCGAAATAGATAGAGAAATTGTTGAAATTGAACAAAGGCTAAGAATATCATATGAACTACAACATATGGAAGAGGAGAGGAAAGCTATTGCAGGTATAAAGGAAAATTCCAAATACTTCTTTTCATACGCCAAACAAAACAGCATCAAACATCAGCCCACTAAGCAAAGGGGACGGCTCATTTACAGGGGACAAAAAGGAAATGAGCGAACTCTTACGCAGGCAGTATGAAATGGCATTCAGTGAGCCTGATGAAACAAAAGTCATCAGAGACCAAAATATATTTTTCATGGAAACCTCCCCCACGGAAACCCCCCAGATGCTGGATATTGATTTCGGTCCAAAAGACATAGAAGAGGCCATTTCCAACATGCCATCCCACTCGGCACCAGGCCCGGACTCATGGAGTTCGATCCTAATGAAGAAATGTAAGGAAAACCTCTCAAAACCCCTGGCTATTATGTGGAGAAGGAGTCTAGACACTGGTGAAATACCAGATAGCTTGAAAAACGCAATAATTGCCCCACTGCATAAAGGAGGGAGTAAAGCACTACCAAAAAACTACCGCCCGGTAGCTCTAACCTCCCACATCATTAAAGTTTTCGAGCGAGTCTTGGGAAGCAAAATCTCAACATTCATGGAGGCAAATGAACTACACAACACCGGTCAACATGGGTTCAGAGCGGGAAGATCATGTCTCTCACAACTTTTGGAACACTACGACAAAATTCTTAAAGCGCTAGAAGAAAAGAAAAATGTGGATGTCATGTACACCGATTTTGCTAAGGCATTTGATAAATGTGACCATGGTATAATAGCCCACAAACTAAAAGCAAAAGGTGTAACGGGGAAACTGGACGGTGGATATACAATTTCCTCGTAAACCGGAAACAATCAGTAGCAGTAAACCAAGTCACATCTGAGCCTTCAGATGTCAAAAGCTCAGTGCCCCAAAGAACAGTGCTAGCGCCCCTTCTGTTCCTCATACTAATTAGCGAAATAGATACCAACACTAGACACAGTACGGTGTCGTCTTTTGCTGATGACACAAAAATAAGCAAGATAGTAAACACACAAGAGGACATGGGCCGACTGCAGGAAGACATAAATGTAGTGTTCCAGTGGACAAGGGAAAACAACATGCAATTCAATGAAAAAAAAATCCAAATAATGCGGTACGGAGATAATAATGGCGTTAAAGAAAATACAAATTACTTAACAGAATCTAACCACATAATGGAACGGAAAGACAGTGTGAAAGGCATTGGGGTATTAATGTCTGAAAATATGGGTTTCAAAGTACATAACCAGGTCAAAGCTGCGGCTGCGAAACGTCTAACGGGTTGGATTCTGCGTACATTTAAAACACTCGGTGAATTACCTATGATAACGCTCTTCAAATCTCTAGTGCTGCCGCGGCTTGAATACTGTAGCGTATTAACATCCCCATACAAAGCATGTGAAATAAATGACTTAGAGAGTGTACAAAGAAATTTCACTTCGCATATAAGTTCAGTAAAACAGCTACACTATTGGGAGCGTTTAAGAGCACTGAAACTGTACTCGCTGGAATGTAGAAGAGAACGTTACCTAATAATATACACATGGAAAATCGCAGAGGGTTTAGTACCAAACCTACATACTCCGATAGTCATGAAATTCAGTGATAGGAGAGGCTAGGAATGTGATATCCCCCGGATGAATAACAGGGGTGCTATGGGCTCTTTGCGAGAGGGCTGGTTATCACACAAAGGCAGGCCCACGTCTCTTCAACAAAATCCCACGGCGAGTAAGAGACATGAGGGACGTCTCGTTAGACAACTTCAAGAGAGCCCTCGATGTCGAACTGCAAAAAGTGCCAGACGAGCCCATCTTCGCAAGGGAGTGAGCTGTTGCTTCAAACAGTCTGCTGCACCAAATCACCACCCAGAACGAGGGGCGGAGTGCTCCTCGGTGCCGCTAGAAGTGTGGCGAACACATCACAAGGTATCACAAGGTAAGGTACGGGTCTAGGGCAGGGGTCGGCAACCTGCGGCTCAGGAGCCGCATGCGGCTCTTTCACGACACTTGTGTGGCTCCAGAAGCTTTAGAAATACTAATTCTTCCTTCAAAATGAAGGCATCATACAACGCATTCAAGGCAACATTAGATTTGTTTATACAACTTCGAAAAGATGTACAGGTATCAATTGTTATGATTTCTAGAAATGTCAGATGTGTTTCCTAAGCTTGTGGATACCAGGATATTGAACAATATCACTATAATTGGTTTAGTTGAGAAGTAGGATATATTCTCTTATTTCTGAAGTACTGTACATTTCGGTTGATGAGACCAATTTTTTTTTTTTTTTTGTATTGCGGCTCCGACAGTACATCATTGTTATGAAACTATTAACAATGGCTCTTATAGCTTTAAGGGTTGCTGACCACTGGTCTAGGGGATGTTTTTCTAAGTTTGAGGAATGTCTAGCGAGGAAACTAAGAATTTATGAATGAATGAATTTATAGGCCAAAAAAACAGTCAGTATCTCCCTTCTGTACCGGCGGGTCGTTGTAAGGGGGAAAGGTTTATTTTTTGGTTGATTTTGTCATATATTTATTATTTTTTTAGTTTCCTCCCTAGACCTACATCAAACTTAAAAAACAACCCCAGGATCCCCCTTCAAGATATATTTGTAAATTTTTCGGTAGAAAAATGTCCCGGTTGAAGGCCGGCTTCTACAAAATTACAGGCTCGCTATCGCTCACCAGGAAAAATCGACACCTAAAAGACACGAATGACAAAGAAAAGGAGCGAAAAGTTTTACAATCACCAAACTAATGGGCCGAACGTCTTAAAATCAAAACACTAATGGGGCTAAACATCAGGGAGAAGGGTGTCCAGAAAAACGACCCATGTCTCCTTAACAAGACACATTCTCTCTGGGTCCAAGCGTGTGTTTGGCATTAACACCTTATGTACCGGCGACGTTTTTAATTCTATATCAGCTACTTTTAGACGATTTTATTCAGTTTAAAAAGGGCCTCCAACAATTAACAGGCCTCGAACTATCTCACTTAACCCTCCTTAAAATGTACAACATCGTCTAAATATACCGTAGTTAGAATTAAATGAAAAGACGTCGCCAGCAATGAAAGGATAAATAATAGCACATAGAAAACGGTGACCAGACAACTCAACCAGTGGGCCATTTCAACCAGTAGCTCTCAACCAGTACACCATTTCAACCAGTAGTTCTCAACCAGTACACCATTTCAACCAGTAGCTCTCAACCAGTACACCATTTCAACCAGTAGCTCTCAACCAGTGGACCATTTCAACCAGTAGCTCTCAACCAGTACACCATTTCAACCAGTAGCTCTCAACCAGTGCACCATTTCAACCAATAGCTCTCAACCAGTGCACCATTTCAACCAGTAGCTCTCAACCAGTGGACCATTTCAACCAGTACACCATTTCAACCAGTAGCTCTCAACCAGTGCACCATTTCAACCAGTAGTTCTCAACCAGTACACCATTTCAACCAGTAGCTCTCAACCATTGCACCATTTCAACCAGTAGCTCTCAACCAGTGCACCATTTCAACCGGTAGCTCTCAACCAGTGCACCATTTCAACCAATAGCTCTCAACCAGTGCACCATTTCAACCAATAGCTCTCAACCATTGCACTATTTCAATCAGTAGCTCTCAACCAGTCCACCATTTCAACCGGTAGCTCTCAACCAGTGGGCCATTTCAACCTGTAACTCTCAACCATTGCACTATTTCAACCAATAGCTCTCAACCATTGCACCATTTCAACCAGTAGCTCTCAACCATTGCACCATTTCAACCAATAGCTCTCAACCAGTGCACCATTTCAACCAGTAGCTCTCAACCAGTACACCATTTCAACCAATAGCTCTCAACCAGTGCACCATTTCAACCTGTAACTCTCAACCAGTGCACCATTTCAACCAATAGCTCTCAACCATTGCACCATTTTAACCAGTAGCTCTCAACCAGTGCACCATTTCAACCAATAGCTCTCAACCAGTGCACCATTTCAACCAGTAGCTCTCAACCAGTGGACCATTTCAACCAATAGCTCTCAACCAGTGCACCATTTCAACCAGTAGCTCTCAACCATTGCACCAATAGCTCTCAACCATTGCACCATTTCAACCAATAGCTCTCAACCAGTGGACCATTTCAACCAATAACTCTCAACCAGTGCACCATTTCAACCTGTAACTCTCAACCAGTGCACCATTTCAACCAGTAGCTCTCAACCTTTAGACCATTGGGGGAGATTGTAGACACCAATCGAGCAGGGCAATACCCAGGGCAGGCCTCATAGGCATGTGGTAAGGAGTTGCTGGAATCCTTGTTTCATTTATCTGGCTTCCCTCACTGTTTCTGTTTGTGTCTCACCTACAAAGAGATTAATCCAGCTACCACTCAAAAAACACATCAGACTCCTATGCATTGCACTACAATAAACAAGCACACCACACTTCATTCCAAAAAAAATAAATAAAAAAAAATAAAAAAAAAATCACCAACAGCCCATAATTTGGCTCTGTCACTTTCAACTTTGGGGGAGACGCATGTTACACCCAGCTTTGCCTTTTGTCTCTCCATACACATAACAAAACAAAAATAATACTAAAAAATATAAATTAACTGTCAACCAATAGCTCACAACCAGTGGACCATTTCAACCAATAGCTCTCAACCAATGCCAACTCTTACAATACCGTTAGGTTAGGTTAGGCCTTTGACTGGGACATTATTCTACCAACAAATGTACACATTTATCTCGAAGGGGGGTCTTGAGGTGTTTTTAAAAGCTTTATAGAGGTCTAGGGAGCAAACTAAAAAAAAATATATATATTGTATATATATATATATATTTGATAATAAAGAAGAAAACAAATAACACTAAGGTAATGAGAGAAAAGTGTTGTATAGGAGGGTATTTATTACCTCTATTATTACATCTAAGAGTCTGCCGCATCGCAACCTTCTGATGGCTACTGTACATTAAAGGACACATGTAGTTTACACGAGGGAACACTGGTAACTAGACATTGGAGCGGCATATCCCCTTTACAAGTATATACAGTACATACATTTACTGGTTGACACTCACACTCACTCACTTACTCACTCACTCACTCACTCACTCACTCACTCACTCACACACACGCACATTATTATTATTACTAGTAGTAGTAGTAGTTGTTGTTGTTGTTGTTGTTGTTGTTGTTGTTGTTGTTGTTGTTCCCCAGGCTGTCTGACCGAACAGCCTCAAGATCCCAAGCAAGGCCAAGGCCATAACCAAGCGTCCCCACAGAAGGGGCTGAGGAGGGTGCGGAACAGCCCGGGACACCAAAGCCCCACCCAAGGCCCTGTGCCCCTTTATTATTATTATTATTATTATTATTATTATTATTATTATTATTGTATTATCATCATTATTATTATTTTACACACAAACACACACACACACACCCTGAGAAACTGACGAATAACGTCTGGTCATTTATCATGGAGAATGACAGCCACAGGAGACGGACAGGCAAGAGGAGGATTTGAAAGAGAGAGAGAGAGAGAGAGAGAGAGAGAGAGAGAGAGAGAGAGAGAGAGAGAGAGAGCATCATAAGAGTACCACAATAACAAGCTGAATACATCAATAGCGGACAAAGATCGTAATTTGTAGCTATTTGTCATCATTAAGGGGGAGGGGAGTATATTTTATTTATTTGTATTGTATATCATATATATACTGTATATACAGTATATATATATATATATATATATATATATATATATATATATATATATATATATATACATATACTGTATATACTGTATATATACAGTATAGCTTGCTCTCAAGGCTTCTATCAAGCTTCCAAAACACCACCAAGAACCCCCTTCGAAATACATGTGTACGTTTTTTGGTGGAGGAGTGTTTCGGCCGAATGCAGGTCCCTACTAAATTGCAGGCTCGCTATCGCTCGCCAGGAAAAAAATCGACACCTAAATGGCATTAGAATTGACAACTTGACTGATTGTATACGATTTGGACGACTGTAATAATATATAACTTAAATTAAGAAGATGCCAGATCACAATTCCCTGAACAAATTGCCAGAAAAAGCGCTCGTGTGACACCGGCTCAATATTTAGTATGATATATTAGCTATAACATGGCATAGTCCGTTCATTCTAGGTTGGGCAGAAATCGTAACCTCTAACCTCTGTAACTCAAAAAAGGCTAGAGCAAATGAGCTGTCAATTTCCACACCTATGCCCTGGACAACTGTTCCTATTTGGTAGAACAATTAGCTCGATTACTCTAGTCCTTTTTGAGTTACAGAGGTTAGTTAGAGGTTACGATTTCTGCCCAACCTAGCATGAACGGACTATAGTCATAGACAACGGTATAGATTAGTTATATCACCACCCATAACGAGGGGCGTCGCGCTCCTTGGTGCCGCTAGAAGAGTGGCGAACACATCAAAAGGTAAGGTAAGATTAGTTAGTTGTTAAGAATAATAACTCCTAGTCAGTTCTACATTTTATATACAATAGTTTTATGAAAGCTAGTGTAGTATAACTTAGAAGGGTCACCTGCTTACGTCTTAAAACAGTAGGCTGAATGGGGCCAAATGGATACAAGCCAGGGAAAGAGAGAAAAGGAGAGAAAGATTTTAAAAAAAGCCGGTGACCTCCCTTAATACTTAATACTTAATACTGATAAAACAGATGTGACTTTAAACTTAAGGGGAGGTATTTAGTTTGTTCCCTAGACCTCCATCAAGCTTAAAGTTACACCCCCTTGAGTCCCTTTCAAGATAAATTTGTACATTTTTCGGTAGAAAAATTTCCCGGCCAAAGGCCGGTTCCTCTTAAATTACAGGCTCGCTATCGCTCGCCAGGATAAAATCGACACCTGAATTGCACGAAAGGTCTTAATATGGGATGAAAGTTCTTAAAATCGCTAAACTAATGGGGCAAACATTTTATAATATCAAAAGGAATGGGGCTAAACATGAGGGAAAGAGGGGTCAAGAAAAAAATCCCTCAAGTGGAGATCTCCTCTTAATAGAGATTGAATAGGTTACGTTCTAAAAATAGTCAACGATTTAGATAAAATATACTATAATAATATAATTGGCAGTATAACAATGTGGAGGGGTGGCACTGAGAGAGGCAGATATAATACAAAGCAACAATTATAATGATCAATAATCCAATAATTAGTGGTGAATTCCCCCTACACACATAGAAGAGATATAGCCTCCCTTGCATTATTTAACATATATATTGTTATGATGAATATTCAGTTAAAATTACTGCATTTGTACAATCGCGCTAATAAGTGATGTCTGGGCGCCAATTATGTTTTCATCAATAATTGGTATCAGCAATATCCAAGCTTCATTTCTTCATATCGAGTGAAATATACAAACATGTTCCTACACTTACCCATCCTATTCAACATCTAACAGACATTAATACAGCACAGAGCAAGCCAAACGTAATGACAGTTGGGACATAACTTATTAGCGCGACAGTACCACCTTCTCACATCCCCCCCCCCCCTCCTCGTGTTACTAGGACATCTGTTAGCCCCCATGACTTAAGGCGAGATGGGTCGTTTTTCTGGACCCATTTCTCCCTGTGTTTAGCCCCATTAATGTTCAAATTTTAAGACATTCGGCCCATTAGTTTGGCGATTTTAACACTTTACGCCCCATTTAGTTGCCAGTTTTAAGACCTTTCGTGCCATTTAGGTGTCGATTTATTACTGGAGAGCGAAAGCGAGCCAGTCATTTTAAGAGAAACCGGCCGGGAATGAAGTCTTTGAGGGTATTTTTCTTTAAGCTTGATAGATGTCTAGGGAGTAAACGAAAATATATATCTCTGTATCGGTAATATATATCTCTGTATCGGTAATATATATCTCTGTATCGGTAATATATATATCTGTATCGGTAGTATATATCTCTGTATCGGTAATATATATATCTCTGTATCGGTAAAATATATATATCTGTATCGGTAATATATATATCTGTATCGGTAATATATATCTCTGTATCGGTAATATATATATCTCTGTATCGGTAATATATATCTCTGTATCGGTAATATATATATCTCTGTATCGGTAATATATATATCTCTGTATCGGTAAAATATATATATCTGTATCGGTAATATATATATCTGTATCGGTAATATATATCTCTGTATCGGTAATATATATCTCTGTATCGGTAATATATATATCTCTGTATCGGTAATATATATCTCTGTATCGGTAATATATATATCTCTGTATCGGTAAAATATATATATCTGTATCGGTAATATATATATCTGTATCAGTAATATATATCTCTGTATCGGTAATATATATCTCTGTATCGGTAATATATATATCTGTATCGGTAGTATATATCTCTGTATCGGTAATATATATATCTCTGTATCGGTAAAATATATATATCTGTATCGGTAATATATATCTGTATCGGTAATATATATCTCTGTATCGGTAATATATATATCTCTGTATCGGTAATATATATCTCTTTATCGGTAATATATATATCTCTGTATCGGTAATATATATATCTCTGTATCGGTAAAATATATATATCTGTATCGGTAATATATATATCTGTATCGGTAATATATATCTCTGTATCGGTAATATATATCTCTGTATCGGTAATATATATATCTCTGTATCGGTAATATATATATCTCTGTATCGGTAATATATATCTCTATTGGTAATATATATATCTGTATCGGTAATATATATATCTCTGTATCGGTAATATATATATCTCTGTATCGGTAATATATATCTCTTTATCAGTAATATATATATCTCTGTATCGGTAATATATATATCTGTATCGGTAATATATATATCTATCGGTAATATATATCTCTGTATCGGTAATATTATCTCTGTATCAGTAATATATATATCTCTGTATCGGTAATATATATATATATCTATATCGGTAACATATATATATATATCGGTAATATATATATCTGTATCGGTAATATATATAATTATCTCTGTATCGGTAATATTATCTCTGTATCGGTAATATATATCTCTGTATCGGTAATATATATATATATATCTCTGTATCGGTAATATTATCTCTGTATCGGTAATATATATATCTGTATCGGTAATATATATATCTGTATCGGTAATATATATATCTCTGTATCGGTAATATATATCTATCGGTAATATATATATCTGTATCGGTAATATATATTTCTGTATCGGTAATATATATATCTGTATCGGTAATATATATCTCTGTATCGGTAATATATATCTCTGTATCGGTAATATATATATCTCTGTATCGGTAATATATATCTCTGTATCGGTAATATATATATCTGTATCGGTAATATATATCTCTGTATCGGTAATATATATATCTGTATCAGTAATATATATCTCTGTATCGGTAATATATATATATCGTATCGGTAATATATATATCTCTGTATCAGTAATATATATCTCTGTATCGGTAATATATATATCTGTATCGGTAATATATATCTCTATCGGTAATATATATATCTCTGTATCGGTAATATATATATCTGTATCGGTAATATATATATCTCTGTATCGGTAATATATATCTCTGTATCGGTAATATATATATCTCTGTATCGGTAATATATATATATCTGTATCGGTAAAATATATATCTATCGGTAATATATATCTCTGTATCGGTAATATATATATCTCTGTATCGGTAATATATATATCTCTGTATCGGTAATATATATCTCTGTATCGGTAATATATATATCTCTGTATCGGTAATATATATCTCTGTATCGGTAATATATATATCTGTATCGGTAATAATACAAAACAAACAAATCAATAATATAACGTCAGACAATAATACATAATACACCAGACAACACAAGAATGAAAAGAAACACGATATTAAGCAATAGAGAAACACGATATTAAGCAATAGAGAAACACGATATTAAGCAATAGAGAAACACGATATTAAGCAATAGAGAAACACGATATTAAGCAATAGAGAAACACGATATTAAGCAATAGAGAAACACGATATTAAGCAATAGAGAAACCAGGAAATAGGGGGAAGCCAAAGGAACGTATTAGACCGGGGAATAAATCCAATAATGAAACGGAGAACAAGGAAGAATCCGCAATAAATATAAGGAGGAAGGCGAAGGGACAATTGGAAGGGGAGAGGGAGAGAAGCGAGAAAATCAGATCGAGCGAGTGAGATAGTGAGCGAGAGATAAAGAATGAGAGAGACAAAAAGGGGAGCTCGACAAAGGGTGAGGGAAAGGACTAGATTAACCCTTTCACGCATTTATGACGCAGAGGTTGCCAGATTAGCAATAAAAAATAGAGTTCTCTCTCTCTTATAATTACCTCTCCAAAATTAGTTTTCTGCGCACAGCTAACTCAAAGACAACTGCAGAGGTTGAAGTAACTAAACTAAAGGTTTCTAAATACCCCTGATGGTAACAAAGGCTTTAAAGTATCCCCAATAGGCTCAACATCGCGTCATATGTCGGAGAGGGTTAAGAAGGGTGCAGGAGAGAGAGAGAGAGAGAGAGAGAGAGAGAGAAGTAGATTAAGAAAGGTGGATCTGACTGCGAATAAAAATGAGGGGCGTTGTGTGTGTGTGTGTGTGTGTGTGTGTGTGTGTGTGTGTGTGTGTGTGTGTTTGTTTGTGTGTGTGACAGAGAGGGGTTTACATCGATTGTTTTATGTGTATGACGGAGACAAAAGGCAAAGCTGTCTTGTTCTGTGTAGTGAAATGGATCGGAGGAGGAGGAGGTGTTTGTGAGAGCTAGCTGGATTACTTTGAGTAGGTGAGACAAACATAAACAGTGAGGGAGGCCAATCACATGAAACAGGGGTTCCAGTAACTCCTTATCACATGCCTATGACGCCTCCCCTGGGTATTGCCCTTTTCGATTGTTGTCTACAGTCTCCCCAATTACATAGCTACACTTACTTCAGAGGCCTTACGATCCAAACGAGGTGGTTAGGACTTAATTAAAATAGATAACGTACCCCACTACAAGAAAAGTGGAAGAAAAGGATAACACAGCAGGAGAGAGCGAGCGAGCGAGCGAGAGCGCGAGAGCGAGCACACCAAGACAAGCAATGTCCCCAATGAATCAATATCACACCACTACCCTCTTAAATGTCCTCTCTCTCTCTCTCTCTCTCTCTCTCTCTCTCTCTCTTTATTTATTTTTGAGGGGAGACTATTATATTTTTCTGGACCCACTTATCCGTCATTAATAGCCCCATTAGTGTTGAGACTTTATGACGTTCGCCTAATTAGTTTGGCGATTATATGGCCTGTTGACCCATTTATTTGTCAATATTATAATATTTCGTGCCATTTTGGTATCGCTTTTATCCTGGCGAACGATAGCGAGCCTGTAATTTAGGAGGACCTGGCCGTTGGCCAGGGCTTATTTCTACCAAAATACTTACAAATGTATCTCGAATGGGGGTCTTGGGGGGGGGGGGGGTCTAAGCATAATGGAGGTTTAGGGAACAAACTAAAATAATAATAATAATAATAATAATAAAAATATAAATTTTTATTTTGTTTCTATCTTTTACTTTCATTGCATTGTTTTCTAGTTGCGTTATTTCCGTACGTTCTGATATTAGTTTTATCTAGGTTCACATGATGTATTTTGTTTAAGTATTTATTTAATTTTTAATTTATTTTTCGCATATTGTATAATTATGTTATTCCTCATTTGATTTTACATTGTTTTTCGCCTCACGTTGTCTAATTATGTTCCTTTGATCATTATTGCCTGTTTCTCATTCTGTATTGTGTCTGTCTATCCATTTATCTATATATATCTGTATATCTACCTATCTTTATTTATCTGTCTGTCTATCTATCTATCTATCTATCTATAGTTAGCTAGCTAGCTATCCATCAAAGTACAGTATATGTATCTATCTGCTCTCTATTTATCTATCTATATCTGTCTATCTATCTGTCTGTTTGTCTATATCTCTGATTCTATCTATCTATCTATTATTCTATCTATCTCTCTCTCTCTCTCTCTCTCTCTCTCTCTCTCTCTCTATATATATATATATATATATATATATATATATATATATATATATATATATATATATATATATATATATATATATATATATATATATATAATATATATATATATATATATATATATATTGTATTTCCTTCCTATATTTTATTGTATTCCGTTTTCGTCCCTTGGAGAAATTAGTAAAGGGTTGTACAGTATATATGACTTGTATTTATAGGTACTTTACTTATCTCTCTCTCTCTCCGTGTGTGTATATATATATATATTATGTGTGTGTGTGTGTGTACTATCCATGTATTCCTGTGCACTCGACGACTGAGTGGTGCAACGAAGCGGACTTACCTACTAAATTGTTATCTATATCTATCTATCTATCTGTCTATCCATCTATCTATATTAATGTATTTACCTATTTGTATCTAATTTTGTCTATATCTATCTATCTATATCTATGTATCTATAGCTATCTATATCTGTTTAAATATTATTCTAAATCTATCTTTCTATCTATCTATTTATTTATTGATATATCTACCTCGCTGTATATAATATTCTGCCTATTCTAGCTATTTGCATCTATGTATCTGTCTATAGCTATCATCTATCTGTATATCTATCTATCTATCTATCTGACTGGTTGGTTATCTGGCTATAGATTTACATAGCTACACTGGCCACACAGAACTTAAGATACGAGCGAGGTGGCCATGGCTTAATTTTAGCAGAGATAGAAAACCATAGAGTAAGGGAAAGTGGAATGAAAGGATAGCACAGAGAGAGAGAGAGAGTGAGTGTGAGTGAGTGAGTGAGTGAGTGAGGGAGGGAGAGAGAGATAGAGAGAGAGGTTGAGCCTACTAAATTGGATTTGGGGGGCAGCTAGCCTTCTCTACGTGCCTGCAAGAGCGTTTTAGGGCGAGAGAGAGAGAGAGAGAGAGAGAGTATGTGTGAAATTGAGTGAGTAGTATTTTATTTACTAATGATCTGTTTATATATATATATATATATATATATATATATATATATATATATATATATATATATATCTATATATATACTATATAGGATATCTATCTATACAGTATACTCAGGCCCAATCCCCACTTTCCCTTTTTTTTTTTTTTTTTTTTTTTTTTTTTTTTTTTTTTTTTTTGGGGGGGAGGTGGCCGACTCAAGACAGCCAGAATAGGGACAACACAGCAGAAAACAATGAACACACACAATCAAAATACAAATTGACACACACCTAGGTCATCCAGGAAAAGACCCAGAGACCAGGGTAACCAGAGGGACACACACCTAGGTCATCCAGGAAAAGACCCAGAGACCAGGGTCACCAAGGTCCCTCCAGCACTCCCCTGGCCCCCTACCACCCGAGTATAATTGTACAGTATATATTTTTGCATCTAGTGAGTTTAAGCTGACAAACTTGAGTACAATATAATCGACAAGAACACACTCCTCCCTGTTCTCATTCTTGTGTATGGAGAACCCAGTCGGCCCTCCCCTCCTCTCCTTTTCTCGCCTACACCATCAATTTCAGTCTCATACTCCCAGGAATTTTGTTTGCTTTCCATTTAGTATTGCGTTTCCACATATTGCATATTTCCTCCCGGTCCTAGCAGCGAGCGAGGCGGAGGTGGAGGCTGTGGTTGTGGTGGAGGTGGAGGTGGTGGTGGAGGCTGTGGTTGTGGTGGAGGCGGTGGGGCCAGGGTGAGGACGTGGCTTTATCCCGGTATTTAGAGTGTATCTATCTTATTTATCTATCTATCTATCTATCTATCTAACTAGCTATCTATTTATTTACCTATATGTGTATCTATCTATCTATCTATATATCTTAGCTATCTATCTATCTATCTATCTATCTATATCTCCCTCCATCTAACTCCTTTCCCGTGTTTCTTGTAATATAGAGTGTATTATATATATATATATATATATATATATATATATATATATATATATATATATATATATATATATCTACAGTATATATATATATATATATATATACATATATATATATATATATATATATATATATATATATATCAATATCATGTAATATACAGTACAAAAGAGTACAAAGGAGTACAAAGGAAATCAAGCAACAACAGATCCAGTGACCCTTCTAGGTTGCTTGTCCTCCAAAACACTGAGGATCAAGTGTCCAAACAGTGGTTTAGAGTGGGTAAGGGAACATTGGAAAGGGAATTACTGCCCTGGAACTAATGTCCGTGGCCGGATTAGGAAGTTAGTAGGGGACAGATGGGTTAGTAACTGAGGGGGGGATAAAATAAAGTTATTCATTTACAAACGCAGTCAGTCGCGGGTTTGATGCGAGATATTTGTCTAGGCGGAGTTTAAATGAATCAACGGTGATGCAGTCTATAACGTTTCGGGGAAGCCCATTCCACAAGTTGACACCTCGATTGAAGAAGAAATTCTTAGATTCGTGCGAGTTAAAAGATTTACCAATAATTTTGCAACCGTTTCCCCGCGTGTAATTAGATTGGTCGATAGTGAAGTACTTACTACAGTTCATATTGTCGATGCCTTTGATGATTTTGAACACTTGAATTAAGTCGCCTCTTAATCTGCGCTGGGTTAAAGGAAATAGATTTAATTCTCTAAGACGCTCTTCGTATGGTTTGTTTCTTTAGGCTAGGTATCATTTTGGTACCTCTAACGTTGAACTCGTTCTAGCTTGTTTATATCTTTTTTGGTAATAAGGGCACCAGGATTGAACGCATTAGTCCAGTAGAGGGCGGACTAAGGAATTGTAAAGGTTTAGGATAACTTCTTTGGATTTATGCTCAAATGACCTGCCTATAAAGCCAATTATTTTGTTTGCCTTCTTAACAACTTCTGAACATTGTTGACTCGGTTTTAGGTTACTCGATATTGTTACTCCCAGATCGGTTTCTCTGTTTACATTCTTAAGCTGAGTGCCATTCATCGAATAGTTTGCTTTCCTCATTTAGGTATCCGATATGTAGTACTTTACATTTATCCGCATTGAAACTCATTTGCCAAATTTGGGCCCAACATGACAATTTATCTAGATTGGGTTGCATATCGTCAACTTGTTCTTTCGTGAGTACGCTATTTGCAAGTTTTGTATCGTCAGCTAATTTTGAGATGGTACAGGTGAGACCCTCATCTATGTCGTTGATGTAAATTAGAAAGAGAATTGGTCCTAGTACCGATCCCTGGGGTACCCCGCTACTTACATTGGTCCATTTTGATGCCTTACCGTTTATGACTTCTCTTTGCTTTCTGTCGCTGAGCCAATTTTCTATCCATTTCAACACAACCCGTCTTGTATTCCATGCGCTTTTAGTTTTAGCAGTAAACGTTTGTGGGGAACTTTGTCAAAGGCCTTTTGAAAATCAAGGTATATAATATCTACAGCTTTACTCTCATCGTAGAGGTTGAGGATATCGTGGAAGAAGTCTAAGAGGTTTGTTAAACAGGAACGTTTTTTACGAAAGCCGTGTTGAGTATCTTTAAGTATGTTATTTTCCTCTAAGTGATTTACGAGTCTGTCTCGTATGACAGTTTCTAGCATTTTACATACAACTGAGGTTAAGCTAATTGGACGATAGTTACTGGATAGGGTGTAGAGTGTGATTATGTCCACGTCCCAAGCAGCTCGGAGAGAGAGAGGGGGGGGGGGGGAGGTATAGATAGGTAAGGACATGGGAAGGTCAACTGATAAACGCCACTACTAGCCTCTTGAAATATAGAGTGTGTTATCGATCAGCTCTCCTGGTCTTCCACTTTTTTTGTTATTGTTTTTGTGTGTTGTTATTGGAAGCTTGTGTATTGTCAGTGTATGTGTGTGTGTGTGTGTGTGTGTGTGTGTGTGTGTGTGTATAATTACGTGAACTTGTGCCGGTCTCTCTCTCTCTCTGTATGTATGTTATTATGTGAGATTGTATCGATCTTCGGGTGTGTGTGTGTGTGTGTGTCATACTGTATTTTTTCCAACTAACGCAGCAGGAATATCTATGGAGATTATTTTATATATTTTGTTTGTATCTCTAAAGGCTAGTATTTTTTTCAATCATCCTGTAAGCTGTCCCAATTAAATGGCAGCTTCGTTATATATTGCGTCTCTCTCTCTCTCTCTCTCTCTCTCTCTCTCTCTCTCTCTCTCTCTCTCTCTCGCTCGCTCGCT
>CM064492.1:21111828-21154364 GCA_032716605.1 Paralithodes platypus | reverse complement strand
AGAGAGACGTATTTAGCCTACAGATCGATAAAGAATCTCTCCCTCACACAAATAAACGAAAACTGGAAAATGGAGAATGGAAATCTTAGTAATTATGTGTAGTTTTGATATGAGATGGAGGAAGAGGAAGAAAAGAAGAAGAAGGAGGAGGAGGAGGAGGAGACAGGGGAGGAGAAGAAGAAAGAAGAAGGGGGAGGATAAACAAGGAGAGGGAGCTGGAAGAGGAAGGGAGTATGATTAGAGAGAATAATATGAAGAAGAAAGAGACGAGGAAGAGGAAGAAAAAGAAAAAGAAAGTAATCAATAAAATAAAGATGAATTGAGCGCAAGCAGAACATGAAAAAGAAGAAGACAAATCCAAGCTGCAAAGAAATCCAAATCCAAGAAAGAAGTTTTTGGTTTCCGAGTACCGGAAGTTGGTATTGGATTATTCGTGGACTTTTCTGTATTTGTTGATTTCATTAATTGAGTTTCGGAGTAAAATCGGTTGGTGGAGGTAACATAGTAATACCGGAACTCTAGTATATCCGATGTAAATGAGCTTTAGGCCTATGTGTTGTTTTTTTTTGTTTTTTTTGTTTTTTGTTTTTTTTTAAAGAGAGAGAGAGAGAGAAATATACAGAGATAGAAGACAAAGGAAGACACATAGATGGAAGAATGGATATGTGAAACAAAAGGAGAAAACAAAAACAAAACAGGGAAAACAGAAAATGGAAAATAATAATGTAAAGAAGGCATGACACATGATTTTTCTTTTCCAAAGTTGGTATTGGATCGTCGTGGAGTTCTTCGGTATTCCGGAACTCTAAGGGGGGGGTCACCGGCTTTTATTTATCTTTCTCTCCTTTTCTCTCTTTCCCTGGCTTGTATCCATTTGGCCCCATTCAGTCAACTGTTTTAAGATGTTTATACCTATCCAGGTGTCGATTTCTTCCTGGCGACCGATAGCGAGCCAGTATTGTATGGAGAAATCCGGGTTCGCCGGAGAATTTTTTCTATCGAAAAATGTACAAATTTAGCTTGCTGTCATAACAAAAATATATGTATGCTGGCTCGCTACCGCTCGCCAGGAAAATATTGACACCTAGATGGGGGTAAACGTCTCAACACAATAGGCTGAATAGGGCCGAATGGATACAAGCCAAAGAGAGAGAGAGAGAGAGAAAGAGAAAAAAAGCGAGGTGGGCTCCCTTAATATACCCGATGTAAATGAGCTTCAGGGGAGGATTTTCTTGCACTCTGTTTCCCTCCCCCCCTACTCTCGTGTTCTGTTTCCCTCCCCCCTACTCTCGTGTTCTGTTTCCCTCCCCCCTACTCTCGTGTTCTGTTTCCCTCCCCCCTATTCTCGTGTTTCTGTTTCCCTCCCCCTACTCTCGTGTTGTTTCCCTCCTCCTACTCTCGTGTTCTGTTTCCTCCCCCCTACTCTCGGTTTCTGTTTTCATACTCTTGTGTTCTGTTTTCCTCCCCCCTACTCTCGTGTTCTGTTTCCCTCCCCCCTACTCTCGTGTTCTGTTTCCCTCCCCCCCTACTCTCGTGTTCTGTTTTCCCTCCCCCTACTCTCGTGTTTGTTCTGTTTCCCTCCCCCTACTCTCGTGTTCTGTTTCCTCCCCCCTACTCTCGTGTTCTGTTTTCCCTCCCCCCTACTCTCGTGTTCTGTTTCCTACCCCCTACTCTCGTTTTCTGTTTCCCTCTCCCCGACTCTCGTGTTCTGTTTTCCTCCCCCCTACTCTTGTGTTCTGTTTTCCGACTCTCGTGTTCTGTTTCCATCTCCCTCTACTCTTGTGTTCTGTTTCTTCCCTCCCCCTCTTTGTTCTGTTTCCCTCCCCCTACTCGTGTTCTGTTTTACTCCCCCTACTCTCGTGTTCTGTTTTTCCTTCCCCCTACTCTCGTGTTCTGTTTTCCTCCCCCCCCTACTCTCGTGTTATATTTCTTCCCCCCTACTCTCATGTTCTGTTTCTCCTCACTACTCTCGTGTTCTGTTTCCCTCCCCCTACTCTCGTGTTCTGTTTCCCTCCCTCCTACTCTCTGTTTGTTTCCCTCCCCCTACTCTCGTGTTCTGTTTCCCTCCCCCCTACTCTCGTGTGTTCTGTTTTACTCCCCCCTACTCTCGTGTTCTGTTTTCCTCCCCCCTACTCTCGTGTTCTGTTTCCCTCCCCCTACTCTCGTGTTCTGTTTCCCTCCCTCCTACTCTCGTGTTCTGTTTCCCTCCCCCCTACTCTCGTGTTCTGTTTTCCTCCCCCCCTACTCTCGTGTTCTGTTTCCCTCCCCCCTACTCTCGTGTTCTGTTTTCCTCCCCCCTACTCTCGTGTTCTGTTTCCCTCCCCCCTACTCTCGTGTTCTGTTTTCCTATACTCTCGTGTTCTGTTTCCCTCCCCCCTACTCTCGGGTTCTGTTTCCCTCCTCCTACTCTCGTGTTCTGTTTTCATCCCCCCTACTCTCCGTGTTGTTTTCCTCCCCCCCCTACTCTCGTGTTCTGTTTCCCTCCCCACTACTCCGTGTTGTTTTCCTCCCCCCCCCTACTCTCGTGTTCTGTTTTCCCTCCCCCTACTCTCGTGTTCTGTTTCCCTCCTCCTACTCTCGTGTTCTGTTTTCCTCCCCCCTACTCTCGTGTTCTGTTTTCCTGCCCCTACTCTTGTGTTCTGTTTTCCTCCCCCCTACTCTCGTGTTCTGTTTCACTCCCCCCTACTCTCGTGTTCTGTTTCCCTCCCCCCCTACTCTCGTGTTCTGTTTCCCTCCCCCCTACTCTCGTGTTCTGTTTTCCTCCCCCCTACTCTCGTGTTCTGTTTCCCTCCCTCCTACTCTCGTGTTCTGTGTCCCTCCCCCCTACTCTCGAGTTCTGTTTCCCTCCCCCCTACCTCTCGTGTTCTGTTTCCCTCCCTCCTACTCTCGTGTTCGTTTCCCTCCCCCCTACTCTCGTGTTCTGTTTTCCTCCCCCCTACTCTCGTGTTCTGTTTCCCTCCCTCCTACTCTCGTGTTCTGTTTTCCTCCCCCCTACTCTCGTGTTCTGTTTTCCTCCCTCCTACTCTCGTGTTCTGTTTCCCTCCCTCCTCTCTCTCCTTTCTCTTCTCCGGTAGTCCATGTCAGTTTTTCCATACTGCATACAATTGCTGGATTCTATAAACTTGATTTGACTCTTTATTGAGATAGCATAGGTACCGGTATATAACACTATAATTATAGACTATACAGGTAACATATACTCGGTCTCACAAAGGCAAAGGGAGTGGGGTGTGGGAGGTGGGGACTTCTGCTATATTGTCCTTTTCTCTTCCTTGTAGTTAGTATGCTTAGCATTGTAGATATCCAAACTGCCCCGTAAGGATCAATAGGTCTGTTGTGGTTTGGAACTAATTTGTATGCCTTTGTATGTCTTCTCCCTCTCTCTTTCCTGACTTTCTCTCCTCTCTTTTTTCCCTCTCTTCCCCCCCTTCTCACCTTTCTTCTCTCCCCCATCCCTTCTCTCCCCTCTTTTTCTTCATCCCCCATCTCTTCTCTTTCTTCTATCTCTTCTTTTCTCTCCTTTCGTCTCTCTCTCTCTCTTTGTCTCTCCTCCTTATCTCTCCTCTTTCTTCTTCCTCTCATACCCTTCTCTTCTGTTTCTTCTCCTTTTCTCGTCTCACTCTCACTCTCGTCTCTCTCTCTCTCTCTCTCTCGTCTCTCTCTCTCTCTCTCTCTCTCTCTCTCTCTCTCTCTCTCTCTCTCTCTCTCTCTCTCTCTCTCTCTCTCTCTCCAAAGTGTCAGGTGTTGTCTGAAGCTGGAATGGCAGCATGAGTGACGGAGAAAACTAAAAGAAAAGATAAATACAAGAAAGTTGAAATAACAAAAACAAACAAAAATGCCGGAGAGCAAGTTTTTGAGAGTGGATGCCAAAACTTACTCTAATTATCTCTCTGGAAAGGAAATATTAAAAGCCACACGATATATTATTTTAAAAGTCCAACAAGTTATGTGTAAAGTTTATTAATAATGATGATGGATTGCCAACTTTTTCTTTCCACTAATAGCCAATTATATATTAGTTTTTCCAAATATTTCAGTTTTTCGTATCTTTTTTATTTTCATATATATATACAATTTCGTGCATAACTCTTGTATCGCATATCTTCATCGATACCTTGATACCTTTTGATGTGTTCGCCACTCTTCTAGCGGCACCAAGGAGCGCGACGCCCCTCGTCTTGGGTGGTGATTTGGTGCAGTAGACTGTTTGAAGCGACAGCTCGCTCCCTTGCGAGGATGGGCTCGTCTGGCACCTTTTGCAGTTCGACATCCAGGGCTCTCTTGAAGCTGTCTAACGAGACGTCCCTCATGTCTCTTACTCGCCGTGGGAGTTTGTTGAAGAGACGTGGGCCTCTGTGTGATAACCAGCCCTCTCGCAGAGAGCACCCCTGTTATTCATCCGGGGGATTTCGCAATTCACCAGCCTCTCCTATCACTGAATTTCATGACTATCGGAGTATGTAGGTTTGGTACTAAACCCTCTGCGATTTTCCACGTGTATATTATTAGGTAACGTTCTCTTCTACGTTCCAGTGAGTACAGATTCAGTGCTCTTAAACGCTCCCAATAGTGTAGCTGTTTTATCGAACTTATATGCGAAGTGAAATTTCTTTGTACACTCTCTACGTCATTTATTTCACCTGCTTTGTATGGGGATGTTAATACGCTACTTGAAGTAATTTGGCCGTGCGTAGGTCTTCCCTCATGGAATGTATCTTATATACGATTATTATTATATTAACGAGAGAGAGAGAGAGAGAGAGAAAGAAAGAGTTAGAGTTAATTAGAGATAGTAAGAGATATAATATTATTATATATTGATAGCTATTAATATATAGCTATATATCAGTATAGAGATACAATCCTTAAACTCTAAAGGGTAGTTAATAGAGATGGTAACCCACACCCCTTGCTACTAGTAGAAGAGGTGGTGGAGGAGGTCCCTTTACAACGGCATGGTGATCCTAACTCTTTCAGTACGGGTGGCGTCATTATTGTTTATATTCTGGCTATCATTAGACGACTTTGTACAGCTTCTGTAGCCCTCTGGGGATAAAGAGGGCCGTTCTCTATATATATCAATCATACTATGAAAGTTTTTACTAATGTTATGTATAGTTCAGAATTAATGTGCTAATGTGCTAATATAGTATGAGTTTAAACATTTATAAATAATTTGTATTATTGGAAAAGAAATAGAAGGTTCCACCCCTTTCCCATTCTTAAGGGGAGGAAGACCGTTTTTCTGGACCCCCTTCTCCCTATTGTTTAGCCCCACTAGTTTTGAGATTATAAGACGTTCGGGCCATTAGTTTGGCGATTTTAACACCTTACGCCCCATTTCGTTGTCAATTTTAAGACCTTTCGTGCCATTTAGGTGTAAAAAAAAATCCTGGCGAGCGAAAGCGAGCCTGCAATTTTTATGAGGAATCGGCCTTCGGCCGGGACATTTTTCTACCGAAAAATGTACAAATTTATCTTAAAGGGGGTGTTTTTCTAAGCACTTGATGGAATTCTAGGGAGGAAACTAAAACAATTTAATTATGAATAAATTAATTTATAGACCAAACAAACGGTCTCCCCCCCCCCCCCCCTCCTTAAGTAAGCCATTTTAGATATTAGCTATACCTGTGTAGAAGTGAGTATGTGACATGAAATGTAAGTGGATAAGTATGTATGTAGGCTATATAAGTGTGAGTCGGGAATGTGCACGTAGAGTATGGATATTGTGAATGTGAGGAAATGACGATAATTACTGTGTTTGGGAATGTTTACGTTGTTCAAGTATGCAAAGCTATAAGGTATATACTGAAGGGGGGTGACCTGTTTTCAAGTATGCAAAGCTATAAGGTATATACTGAAGGGGGGTGACCTGTTTTCAAGTATGCAAAGCTATAAGGTATATACTGAAGGGGGGTGACCTGTTTTCAAGTATACAAAGCTATACGGTATATACTGAAGGGGGGTGACCTGTTTTCAAGTATGCAAAGCTATAAGGTATATACTGAAGGGGGGTGACCTGTTTTCAAGTATACAAAGCTATAAGGTATATACTGAAGGGGGGTGACCTGTTTTTCAAGTATACAAAGCTATAAGGTATATACTGAAGGGGGGTGACCTGTTTTCAAGTATGCAAAGCTATACGGTATATATATACTGAAGGGGGGTGACCTGTTTTGGTTCTGTCCTTTTCTATCTTTCTCTGGCTTGTATTCATTTGGCCCCATTCAGCCTACTGTTTTAAGACGTTTTACCCCATCCAGGTGTACATTTTTTACTGGTGAGCGGTAGCGAGCCAGCATATTTTTTATTTTTGTTTGACAGCAGGCTAAATTTGTACATTTTTCGATAGAAAAATGTCTCTGGCGAAGCCGGATTTCTTCATATAATGCTGGCTCGCTATCGCTCGCCAGGAAGAAATCGATTTTTTTTCTTCTCATTTATATATATTTTATATACATATTTTTTTTTAAAGGTTCCTCCCTATACCTCCATCAAACTTTAATACCCCCCCCCCCCCCCCCAGACCAGGTTCCTCTTTTATTACAGGCTCGCTATAGCTTGTCAGGAAATAATCTACACCTAAAGGACACAAACAGTTTTAATAATTACAATAAAATGGGGCGAAAGGTTTTAAAATCGCCAAAGTAATGAGCCAAACTTCATCAAATCTGAAAACTAATGAAGCCAAACATGAGGAAAAAAGGGGAACCAGAAAAGCGACCCATCTCCCCATAAAAGGCAACGTAAAAGCGACCCATCTCCCCATAAAAGGCTACGTAAAAGCGACCCATCTCCCCATAAAAGGCTACGTAAAAGCCTCACCGACATAATAATCGTATTTGTTTTTGCGGGAATATAAGCGCTTCTGTAATTGGCTTAGGCGGGTGGGTGTATTGGCTTAGCGCGCCCATGATTGGCCCAGACACACGAGCCTCCGCGCTGATTGGTTAAGATAGATGAGCCGGGGCGCGCTGATTGGTTGTATTGCATGAACGCTGATTGGCTTTAATGCTTGGGTGCTTAGTGATTTGAGATACGTAGGTGCTGATTGGTCAAGATATAAGGGTGTTGATTGGTTGAAATTATGTTTGAGGGTTCTAACTGATTAAGCTATACAAATGTTGATTGGTTGAGTTACTGTGTTGGTTGAAGAAGCTAAGTGCTGAACATTTAACATTTATGATTGGTTTAGTTTCCACCCTAGACCTCCATCAAGCATAAAATAATACCCCCAAGACCCCCTTTTAAGATAAATGTGTGCATTTTTCGGTAGAAAAATCCCCCAGCCAAAGGCTGATTCTTCCTAAATTGCACGCCCACTATTGCTCTCCAGGAAAAATACGACACCTAAATGGCGCAAAAGGTCTTAAAATGTCCAAACTAGCGGGGCTAAACATGAGGGCCAAAGGGGTCCAAACACCCTACTGAAAAATGTATAAATTTATGTTAAAAAGGATTTTATTTTTTTTTATTTTTTTTAATGCTTGATATTAATTTTGTTTATGGAGCAAACTACCCCTTAATTAACTAAATGTTTGCTACCCGATATGGATAAATACTCTTTAATTGATTTACGATTTCAAACAACTTTTCTCAATTTGTTTTCATTCAGAATCATGGAGTGATAAAGAATAATATATATATATAACCAATCACTACTGTTATTGTACAACAACAACAACAACAACAACAACAACAACAACTACTACTACTGCTACTACGACTATTACTTTTGAAAATAATAATAACGAGAGAAAATTCAAGTGACACATCTCATTAATTGCTCTTCTTGATTTGCTCCTATTGTTATATATTTTTACATCTCCGAGGGTATTATATAGTTTCAAGAACAGTTTAGGAGTCAAAGGGTTGAAAGAGCCAAGATTTATGAAGTACTTGCTGATTAGTCGGGAAACAAACACGAGCTCTTCATTGATTGGCCCGGAGTGATAAGCGAGATGTTGATTGGTTCTGACGCTAGGTCGAGATAGATGAATAGATTGATTGGTTGAGACGAGCCAACCGAGGAATATGGTTTATGGAGACAACCGAGCCAGGTAATCTGATTGGAAGAAACTATCCAAGTGTGGAATCTGATTGGTTGCTTCTAATTAATCACTTTAATCACTTGGTATCGCCCCCCCCCCCCCCCCCCCCCCGTATAGTGGGTACCACACGAACAAAATGTCTGTCGTCGTCGTCGGCATCGTCCGTCTGTCTCCGAACTCCTCCTAGACCGTTGGAAGGATTTTCACCAAATTTCACACAAACATTTGTTGTGTGAATTCAAAAGTCAGTCAAAAAAGATGTTTTGAATTTATGCAATAGTTATGATTTTAGGTCCAAAATATAGTTTTGCCCCCCCCCCCCACCTCCTGGACCCCCCCCCCCCAGCAATGATGGCGTTCTGGGAGCGAAAACATCTCGCTACGCATTTGCTAGGTTAAGTTAGTTTAGTTGGCATTAGAAGTGATGGTAGTAATATTTGGATTTATGGTGATAGTAGTGATAATGGTGATAATTGTAGTGATGATGGTTGTAGTTGTATTGATGATGATGACAGTAGTAGATATGATGGTGACAGTAGTAGTAATGATGGTCATAATAGTAGTGATGATGGTGACAAGTAATGATGATAGTTGTAGTGATAATAATGACAGTAGTGATGATGGTAGTGACGATGGTGTGAGTATTAGTGATGATGGTGAGTAGTAGTGAGGATGGTGAAATTTGTAGTGATTATGATGATGATAGTTGTGGTGATGAAGTTCATAGTAATGGTGATGATGGCAGTAGTAGTGATGATGGTGACAGTAGAATAAATTATGGTAATATTTGTGACAGTAGTAATGATGATGGTTATAGTAGTAGTGATGATGTTAACAGTAGTAATGATGATTGTAAGATGGTGGTGATGATATTAGTAATGATGGTTGATAGTTGTAGTATCAATGATGATAGTAGTGATTAAGATGCTAGTGACAATGGACAGTGATTATGGTGAGAGTAGTAGTGATAATTGTAATTGTAGTAGTGATGATGATCATAGTAATGGTGATGATGACAGTACTCGTGATGATTGTGGCAGTTGTAGTGATGATGGCAGTAGTAGTGATTATGTTGATTGTGATTGATGATGGTATTAGTAGTGATGATGGTATCCCATCGCAGAGTTGGGTATGCCGTTTTGATTTTGGGCAAAACGGCACGTCTACTTTATTTTTATTGAGTGTACAAAGGAACCATTGAATCTTTCATGAAGCACGAACCACTGAATAGGATGTGTAGATAGAAATGAACCACTGATGAATCTGATTGGCAGATACACACCTACCCCTGAATCTGATTGTATTACAAAGTACCCACAAATTCTGCTTGGTAGATATAATCAAACCATTTAATCTGATTGGTATATATAAATGAACCACTGAATATTATTGGTATTATAGGTGAACTTCTGAATCTGATTGGTAGACGCTAACTAACCACTGAAACTGATTGGTATTGCAGTGTGCTGAGTGAAGATGGGAGTATGGATGAAGAAGTGCGGGACAGGATACAACGGGGGAAGAGGGTTGTAAGAACGCTGAAAGCAGTAATGCTCGGTTCACACATGCGCGAATTAACGTCCCGTCCGGCCACGACCAAAAAAATAGGCAGGACGGCATCAATCTGGAGGCCCCATGTGTACACATGCACGAATTAACATCCCATCCGTCCCCGACCCCTTTTGCTCGGTTCACACATGCACGAATTAACGTTCCGTCCGTCCCCGACCCTTTAATTCGCCTGCAAATGAGCAGGGACGCCGGCAAAATCGCCTATGGTCAGTACACGGACGTGAGGTGTCACCAGCTCACGTGACACGACGGTGCCACATTGCCGACTCTCCTTTCAACGGTTTTTTGCCGCCGTTCTCATCCCATTTGTTGGCGTCTAACCCCCCCAGTTGGCGTCTAGACGCCGAATGCTCCCATGTGTGTCCCGGCCTGACACGTTTTGTGGCAGTTGCCCCGGCCCACACCGACCATTTTATGCATGCACAAAATGGTCGCCGCCTCCCGCCCCCCCTCCCGTGTGCTGGCGACACCACACATCCCTGTACCGTCCATAGGCGATTTTGCCGGCGTCCTTCCCCGTTTGCAGGCGAATTAAGAGGTCGGGGCCGGACGGGACGTTAATTCGTGTATGTGTGAACCGAGCTTAACAAGAAATAAGGTGGTCAGCATGGAAGTGAAGAAGTCCTTGCATAACAGTGTGGTAATCTCGACAATGACTTACGGAAGCGAAGCATGGACGTTGGTGGAGAGACTCAGACCAAGAGTGAGAGGGGTGGAATTGAGTTACTTGAGAAGTGCGTGCGAAGTTACATGGAGGGATAGACAGACGAATGAGGAAGTAAGAGGGAGGTGTGGTGTGGAGGTAGATATGCTGGAAAGTGTGAAAAGCAACACCTTGAGATGGCTCGGCCATATGGAACGTATGGGAAGCGAGAGAATGACTAAGAGGGTGTACGAGAGCGATGTGGAAGGACAGAGAGGGAGAGGTAAACCGAGAGAGAGCTGGAAGGATGGAGTGAAGAAGTATATGAATGAAGACGGTGCTGGTTGGGAGGAGGGCCATCGACTGACTGGGGACAAGGTGCATGGGGGCGTTTCATTCATGCCCACCCTTTCGGGGATCACGGCGTCAGGCAATAGATAGATAGATAGATAGATTGCAAACTACCCCAGTGAATCTGATTGGAGGGTGCAAATGGATGTTAACCTGATTGTTATACGCAGCCACACCATTAACCTAATTGGCGGACAACAAACGACCCAGTGAATCAGTTGGTTAGGGCCAATTAAACTAATGAACTTAATTAGTCGATTACAATAAATCAACAAATCTGATTGGTGGATACAAGGGAACTAGTGGGCCAAATTGAATATATAACATAATAACATCGAAAATAATAATGTAGTATTATGTATATATAATATATATATATATATATAAAATATATATATATATATATATATATATATATATACAGTATATATATATATATATATATATATATATATATATATATATCTATATATATATATATATATATATATATATATATATATATATATATATAGAGAGAGAGAGAGAGAGAGAGAGAGATATAAATATATAGATAGATATAGAGATGTATGTATATACTCTGGCACCTTTCCCAGTTTTCCTTTTTTTTTTTTTTTTTGGCCGACTCGAGACAGAGCCCGATAGATAGTATATTTTGTGTAGGTATTTTTTTTTTTTAATGGATTTCTCGGACTAAGTTGAACACTGCATGCCTCCTCGTTTAAAAATCCATGATGTGTAGAAAGGGTATGGACAATATGCGGTATGTAAATTAATGTGGTACATTAATAGTGATTATACCTTTCCATCCTTATATTAGATGGGTTTACTACCATCAATACAGTATATATATATATATACCTCTTAAGGGGGATGGGCCAGTTTGTCTCCCCCCCCCCCCCCCCCCTCGTATTTAGCACCATTGGTTTTTAGATTTTAAGATGTTCGGCCCATTAGTATGGCGGTTTTAAGACTTAGCGCCCCATTTACTTGTCTATACATGTATTTAGTTCTTTCGTGCCATTTAGGTGTCGATTTATTCCTGGCGAGCGTTAGCGAGCCTGCAATTTTAAAAAGTATCGGCCTTCGGCCGTGACATTTTTCTACCGAAAAATGTAAAAAATAATCTTGCAAGTGGGTCTAGGGGGTGTTTTTTTACAGCTTGATGGAGGTCTAGGGAGGAAACTAAACAATGCAAATAAGATAAACCAATAAGCAAATATATACGCCCATATAAACCAATAAGCAAATATATACGCCCATATAAACCAATAAGCAAATATATACGCCCATATAAACCAATAAGCAAATATATACGCCCATATAAACCAATAAGCAAATATATACGCCCATATAAGCAAATATATACGCCCATATAAACCAATAAGCAAATATATACGCCCATATAAACCAATAAGCAAATAATATATACGCCCATATAAACCAATAAGCAAATATATACGCCCATATAAACCAATAAGCAAATATATACGCCCCTATAAACCAATAAGCAAATATATACGCCCCTATAAACCAATAAGCAAATATATACGCCCATATAAACCAATAAGCAAATATACGCCCATATAAACCAATAAGCAAAATATACCCATATAAACCAATAAGCAATATATACGCCCTATAAACCAATAAGCAAATATATACGCCCCTATAAACCATAAGCAAATATATACGCCCATATAAACCAATAAGCAATATACTCATATAAAGCAAATATACGCCCATATAAACCAATAAGCAATATATACGCCCATATAAACCAATAAGCAAATATATACGCCCATATAAACCAATAAGCAAATATATACGCCCATATAAACCAATAAGCAAATATATACGCCCATATAAACCAATAAGCAAATATATACGCCCATATAAACCAATAAGCAAATATATACGCCCATATAAACCAATAAGCAAATAATATATACGCCCATATAAACCAATAAGCAAATATATACGCCCATATAAACCAATAAGCAAATATATACGCCCATATAAACCAATAAGCAAATATATACGCCCATATAAACCAATAAGCAAATAATATATACGCCCATATAAAGGGATACATTATTATATTGGCCACTTTAATTGCCCTTTTCATACCTATATTTTTTGAGAATGTACTGTAGTCCATTCATAATGAGTAGGCCAAAATTATGGCCCCCTAACCTCTGTAACTCAAAAAGGGCTAGAGCAAATGGGCTGTAAATGTCAAAGGGCTAGAGAAAATGGGCTGTAAATATCAAAGGGCTAGAGCAAATGGGCTGTAAATGTCAAAGGGCTAGAGCAAATGGGCTGTAAATTATGGCCCCCTAACCTCTGTAACTCAAAAAGGGCTAGAGCAAATGGGCTGTAAATGTCAAAGGGCTAGAGCAAATGGGCTGTAAATGTCAAAGGGCTAGAGCAAATGGGCTGTAAATGTCAAAAGGCTAGAGCAAATGGGCTGTAAATATCAAAGGGCTAGAGCAAATGGGCTGTAAATGTCAAAGGGCTCGATCAAATGGGCTGTAAATGTCAAAGGGCTAGAGCAAATGGGCTGTAAATGTCAAAATAATACGATAACTTGTAGCGGATTCCAGACTCGGACTTATTATTAGCCCCATTAGTTTTCAGATTTTAAGATGTTTGCCCCATTATTTTGTCGATTTTAAAAATATTCGCCTCATTTCTTTGTCAATATTAAGACCTTTCGTGTTATTTAGGTGTCGATTTTTTTCCCCTGGCGAACGATAGTGAGCCTGTAATTTTGGAGAACATTTTTCTACCGAAGAATGTACACATTAATCTAGAAGGGGGATCTAATGGATGTTTTATAAAGTTTGAAAGAGGTCTAGGGAGGAAACTAAGAACAATGGAAAAAGATCCCATAAAAAAAAAAAAAAAAAAAAAAAAAAAATCCATCCCCCCTGAACCTGATTGGCAGTGTCTTGACGCCTAGATAATATTAATGGTGTGTCGAGTCGTGAAAGCTTTAAGAGGAGATTTCCACTTGAGGGATTTTTTCTGGACCCCACCCCCTTCTCCCTCATGTTTAGCCCTATTACTTTTGAGATTTTAAGGTGTTCGCCCCATTAGTTTGGCGATTTTAAAAACTTTCTTCCCATTTCTGTCAATTTTCAGACCTTTCGTGCCATTTAGGTGTCGAGTTTTCTTCCTGGCGAGCGATAGCGAGCCTGTAATTTAAGAGGTACCGGCCGGGACATTTATCTACCGAAAAATGTACAAATTTATCTTGAAATCGGGTCTAGGGGGTGCAATTTTAAGCTTAATGGAGGCTTTGGGAACAAACCAAATACCTCCCTTTAAGTTTGACTGGTGAATGTATAAGAAACACAGTAAAGTCAAGCTTTAAATCTGACTGGCGAATGTTTAAGAGACAAAACAACCTGATTGCCGGATACATAAGCGAAACGACTTAGTTGGCGGATACTTAATTGATTATAACCTGATTGGCGGATACATAAGATAAAATAATACAACCTGATTGGCGGATACATAAGATAAAGTAATACAACCTGATTGGCGGATACATAAGATAAAATAATACAACCTGATTGGCGGATACATAAGATAAAGTAATACAACCTGATTAGCGGATACATAAGATAAAATAATACAACCTGATTGGCGGATACATAAGATAAAGTAATACAACCTGATTGGCGGATACATAAGATAAAATAATACAACCTGATTGGCGGATACGAAAGTGAAAACAACCTGATTGCAGGATACAGAAGAAAAAAACACCTGATTGGCGAATACTTAACTGAAAACAACCTGATTGGTGGTATATGTTAGCGAAAACTTTCTGAGTGGTGGTTACTAAAGTGACAAGAAACCTGATTGGCGGATAGAAAGGGGGAAAGCACTTGATTGGCGGATGTATAAGCGAAAACAACCTGATAGTTCTGTTACATGTACGACAAGACACCTGACTGGCGAATACATAAGTAAACAGAAACCTGATGGGCGGAACATGAAGCGGATAAAAAAAAATCATAAAAGTGATTAGCCTATGCACAAATTACAAGAAATCTGATCGATGGATAAAATAGCGATAAGAAGTCTGATTGGAGGTTACTTGAGAGATAAGAAACCTGATTGACCAATACAGAAGCGTTGATAATCCTGGTAGACGAATACAGAAGAACCTTGAAACAAGAAACCTGATTGGCATACGTATAAGAGACAAGAAACCTGATTGGCATACGTATAAGAGACAAGAAACCTGATTGGCATACGTATAAGAGACAAGAAACCTGATTGGCATACTCATAAGAGACAAGAAACCTGATTGGCATACTTATAAGAGACAAAAACCCTGATTGACATACTCGTAGGAGACAAGAAACCTGATTGGCTTACTCATAAGAGACAAGAAACCTGATTGGCATACTCGTAGGAGACAAGAAACCTGATTGACTTACTCATAAGAGACAAGAAACCTGATTGGCATACTCATAAGAGACAAGAAACCTGATTGGCATACTCATAAGAAACAAGGAACCTGATTGGCATACTCATAAGAGACAAAGAACCTGATTGGCATACTCATAAGAGACAAAGAACCTGATTGGCATACTCGTAGGAGACAAGAAACCTGATTGGCTTACTCATAAGAGACAAGAAACCTGATTGGCATACTCATAAGAAACAAGGAACCTGATTGGCATACTCATAAGAGACAAAGAACCTGATTGGCATACTCGTAGGAGACAAGAAACCTGATTGGCTTACTCATAAGAGACAAAAAACCTGATTGGCATACTCATAAGAAACAAGAAACCTGATTGGCATACTCATAAGAGACAAAGAACCTGATTGGCATACTCATAAGAGACAAAGAACCTGATTGGCATACGTGCCAGACAAAACAAAAAAAAAGATTGGTGGAAACCGAACGAGTCGGAGAATCTGATTGGCAGAGACGCATCGAGCCGAAAATCTATTGGTGAATCAGATCCCTCCCACCAGTGATAAGTGTCTTCTTATATATTTACATATATTTCTTTTCCCATCATTTTGGGAAACTGCGTGGGGTAAAGAGTGATTTATGTTGATGTATGCCTGGGAGAACTGCTATAGTCTGGGTGGAGAGAGAGAGAGAGAGAGAGAGAGAGAGAGAGAGAGAGAGAGAGAGAGAGAGAGAGAGAGAGAGAGAGAGAGAGAGAGAGAGAGAGAGAGAGAGAGAGAGAGAGAGAGAGAGAGAGAGAGAGAGAGAGAGAGAGAGAGAGAGAGAGAGAGAGAAGAGAGAGAGAGAGAGAGAGAGAAAGAGAGAGAGAGAAAGAGAGAGAGAGAGAGAGAGAGAGAGAGAGAGAGGAGAGAGTGAGAGAGAGAGAGAGAGAGAGAGAGAGAGCGTGCGAGAGAGAGAGAGAGAGAGAGAGAGAGAGAGAGAGAGAGAGAGAGAGAGAGAGAGAGAGAGAGAGAGAGAGAGAGAGAGAGAGAGAGAGAGAGAGAGAGAGAGAGAGAGAGCTAATATATCTATTTTTATCTTTTCAGGTAAGGTTACATGGAATGGCAGTTCGACTACGATAAATACAGGTAAAGGTATATATATATATATAGAGAGAGAGAGAGGGTTATCAAAATATTTTAATAATAATTATAATCGTAATACTACTACTAATTGTACCGCTGCTACTACTCCAAATAATCAGCCATAAGTTAGATACCAGGTGGAGGTAGAGCTACGTGCTTTATATAGTTTTGGATTAATTGTGTAAATAAATATAGTTCTGGATTAATTGTGTAAATAAAGTTGTCGGCGATCCAGAAGCAATTGCATTATATTGGCTTTCAATAACCTGCAAATTAAGGGGAGATGGGCGTATTAATATGCTTATTATTTTATATTTTTATTATTTTTTAGTTTCCTCCCTAGACCTCCAAGCTTAACAAAAATAATCCCCGAGACTAGACCCCTTTCAAGATAAATTTGTAATTTTTTTCGGTAGAAAAATGTCCCGGCCGATGACCAGTTCCCCTTAAAATTACAGGCTCGCTATCGCTCGCCAGGAAAAAATCGACACCTAAATGACACGAAGTCTTAATATTGACAACGAAATGGGGCTAATGGTCTTAAAATCGCCAAATTGACGGACCGAAAGTCATAAAATCTGAAAACTAGTGGCGGCTAAACATGAGGAAGAAGGGGGGGACCAGACAAAAAAACGACCCATCTCCCCTTAACCCTCTCCGACATATCACACGATTTGAGCGTAGTGGGGATACTTTAAAGCCTTTGTTACCATCAGGGGTATTTAGAAACCTTTAGTTTAGTTACTTCAACCTCTGCAGTTGTCTTTGAGTTAGCTGTGTTGAGCCTATTGGGGATACTTTAAAGCCTTTGTTACCATCAGGGGTATTTAGAAACCTTTAGTTTAGTTACTTCAACCTCTGCAGTTGTCTTTGAGTTATCTGTGTTGAGCCTATTGGGGATACTTTAAAGCCTTTGTTACCATCAGGGGTATTTAGAAACCTTTAGTTTAGTTACTTCAACCTCTGCAGTTGTCTTTGAGTTAGCTGTGTTGAGCCTATTGGGGATACTTTAAAGCCTTTGTTACCATCAGGGTATTTAGAAACCTTTAGTTTAGTTACTTCAACCTCTGCAGTTGTCTTTGAGTTAGCTGTGTTGAGCCTATTGGGGATACTTTAAAGCCTTTGTTACCATCAGGGGTATTTAGAAACCTTTAGTTTAGTTACTTCAACCTCTGCAGTTGTCTTTGAGTTAGCTGTGTTGAGCCTATTGGGGATACTTTAAAGCCTTTGTTACCATCAGGGGTATTTAGAAACCTTTAGTTTAGTTACTTCAACCTCTGCAGTTGTCTTTGAGTTAGCTGTGGGCAGAAAACTAATTTTAGAGAGGTAATTATAATCTTATTGCTAATCTGGCAACCTCTGCGTCATAAATGCGTGAAAGGGTTAAGTAGCCGGCCGCTGCGGTGGAGGAGGAGGAGGTCTTGAGGCGTGACCCAATATACCCCCCCCCCCCTCCTGATGTAAACAATGCTGCCACGCTATCTCAAATATTCAAAACACGGATTCATTATATTCGGATGTGCTGCAACCTGGCATATTTGCGTCTCGGCGTTACATAATGTTGATGTAGCATGTTGCAATTGGGCCAATTGGACTGTATAATGCGATATCATCATCATCATCATTCGCGGGACATGTTGCAAACGGGTTGCGTCAATATACTGGGATGCAATAACAGGGTGGTGGTCCGGTGGTTCTTCTCGCTCTCAGGTATTTTCTCTTACCTGGCGTAATGAATACAGACACCATTCGAGGAGGAGCACTTTCTTGACAACGTTTCCCAGGTAGCTTCATCTCTTACTTAATGATGATGATGTTGATGGTGATGATGAAATGTGATGGTTATGATGATGGTGATTAACATGTGGATGCAATGTATTTTCATAATCACCTTACCTATTCTAACCTAACCTGTCCTAACTCAACTTAACTTGACTTAATCTAACCTTGGCCTGTCTTAATGTTTCCTAATCTTGAATCTTCCCTATGCCTATCCTTTCATAATCTTACTCCAACCTAACCTGACTTAAAACAACCCAATTCAACCTGAAGCCACCTAAAATACTTTAATAATATTTTCCCTTACCTAACCTAATTTGATTTAGCCTAGCCCAATCAAACTTGAAGTGGCCTAACCCAAATTAACTTTACCTACCTTTACTTAACATAACCAGACCTAACTTAGCCTAACGTAACCCACTATACCAGAGCTTATTTAATCTAACTTAACCTAATGTAATCTAACCTAAACTAGCCTAATCTAACCTAACCTATCCTAATTTAACCCAATAAACTTCCAATTTGAGCGAATAAACTCAAATCAGCGAATATATGAGGGCGAAATATGTAGTAGGCGAAACCACCAGCTACCTATGATATTGTTGCCACGAGAGACTTGGAATATCATGTACAGTGTTCGTAAACCGTGTAACTCGACCAGTACACCATTATTCACCAATAGATTTCAAACAGTACATTTCGACCAATAGATTTTGGACAGTAGACCATTTTAACCAACATATTTAAACCCGTAGATATTATAAGCAGTATATTTTAGCAACTATAATTTAACCAGTAGGACATTTTAACAAACATATTTCAACTAGTAGGCCATTTTAATCAACATATTTCAACCAGTAGTCCATTTTAACCAGTATTTTTGAACCAGTGCCAACTCAACCAATACATTTAGGTTAGTTTAAGTTAGGACAGAGTAAGCGCTGCTATAATTGGTCCTACTGGTTGAAATATGTTGGTTAAAATGACCTACTGGTTGAAATGGTCTATTAATTGGTTCAATTCTAGTGGCCGAGTGGCCCACAAGACTCCTTTTCGTTATTTATTTGTGCATTTTTCGGTACAAAAAATCTAGGCCGGTTTCTCTCAAATTGCAGGCTGCTCGCTAGGAAAAAAATCGACACATAAATGGCACGAAAGGGCTTAAAATCGCCGAACTAATGGTGTGAATGTCTTGAAATATCAAAACTAATGGGGCTAAGCGTGACGAAGAAGGGGGTGTTGACCCCCCCCCCCCCTTAAACATACTGCCACACATAATTGTTTAGACCCAACACAAATTTTATAGATAATATTTTTAACCATATGTTTGCCACTAGTACGATCTGTGCCTGCAAAATTCGCCATGCACGCACACTTTATTTCCTGCAAAATTCGCCATGCAGACCCACTTTATTTTCTGGGCTTACAAAATTCGCCATGCAGGGACGTTTTTTATTATGCAGCGAATATTTAACATGCAGAGAAAATGTGTTTTATGAAAAATTACATCATAAATATTTTTATACCGTGCAACGAAAATATATTATAAGACATGGATTTGATTCCGTAATACTTCATCTGCCGAATATTTGTTGGCTGAATATGTCTTAAGATTGATCACCACCACCACACCACCACAAACAACAACAACAACAACAACAACTACTACTACCACTTATAATAATAATAATAATAATAATAATAATAATAATAATAATAATGTGCATATACTAAAGCAAACATTAAATGTTTCAACGCCACAAATCTCCCGACAATTGGTTGAAGCGCTAAACTTGAGTAGGAGTTACAACGAGAAGGAGGAGGAGGAGGAGGAGGACGACGAGGAGGACAACAAGGAGTTAGAGAAGGAGGAGGAGGAAAAGAAGAGGTTAATGGAGATGGGTCGTTTTTCTGGTCCCCGTTCTTCCCCATGTTTAGCCCCATTAGTTTTCAAATTTTAAGATGTTTGCCCCATTAGTTTGGCGATTTTAATACCTTTTGCCATATTTATTTGTCAGTATTAAGACCTTTCGTGCTATTTAGGTGTAGATTATTTTCCTGGCGAACGATAGTGAGCCTGTCATTTTGGAAGAATCGGCCTTCGGCCGGGACGTTTTTCTACTGAAAAATGTACAAATTAATCTAGAAGGGGGATCTAATGGATGTTTTTGTTTTAAGTTTGATGGAGGTCTAGGGAGGAAACTAGAAATATGTTGAATAATTGAAAAAATCGACCAAAAAGTGAACCATCCCCCCTTAAAGAAGAGGAAGAAGGGATGGGATGAGAAAGAGTAGGAGGAGTAAGGGAGAGAAGGAGAGAGGAATGCATGCTTAAAAGGAGGAGTAGGGAGGACAGAGAAACGAAGGAGGAGGAGGAGGAATAAGAAGGAGGAGGAGGAGGAGTGAATAAAGAGAAAGAAAGGAGAAGGAGGAGGAGGAATAAGAAAGAGGAGAAGGGGGAGGAGGAGGAGTGAATAAAGAGAAAGAAAGGAGAAGGAATAAGAAAGAGGAGAAGGGGGAGGAGGAGGAGTGAATAAAGAGAAAGAAAGGAGAAGGAATAAGAAAGAGGAGAAGGGGGAGGAGGAGGAGTGAATAAAGAGAAAGAAAGGAGAAGAATAAGAAAGAGGAGAAGGGGGAGGAGGAGGAGTGAATAAAGAGAAAGAAAGGAGAAGGAATAAGAAAGAGGAGAAGGGGAGGAGGAGGAGTGAATAAGAGAAAGAAAGGAGAAGGAGGAGAAGGAATAAGAAAGAGGAGAAGGGGGAGGAGGAGGAGTGAATAAAGAGAAAGAAAGGAGAAGGAGGAGAAGGAATAAGAAAGAGGAGAAGGGGGAGGAGGAGGAGTGAATAAAGAGAAAGAAAGGAGAAGGAATAAGAAAGAGGAGAAGGGGGAGGAGGAGGAGTGAATAAAGAGAAAGAAAGGAGAAGGAGGAGAAGGAATAAGAAAGAGGAGAAGGGGGAGGAGGAGGAGTGAATACAGAGAAAGGAGGAGGAGGCGGAGTGAATAAAGAGAAAGAAAAGAGAAGGGGGAGGGGAGTGAATAAAGAGAAAGAAAGGAAAAGGGGGAAGAGGAGAAGTGAATAAAGAGAGAGGGAGGGAGAAGATTAAAATAACTACATTTCAAAAATCTGGAAAATTAGTTATAGCCCGATCTGTGAATAGCGCGGTCGTTCCTTCCCTGGGGATAGGAAGAATTAGGGCACGGGTTTTGGGAATAGGTACTGGTGGGGAGTGAGGAAGAGGAAGAAAGAAGAGGTAGAGGAGGAAGAAGGACAAGGAGGGGAAGAAAGAAAGAAGAGGTGGGGAGAGTAAGAGGAAGATAAAGAGAAGAAGGAACATAGGTAGAAAGCGAAAATGGAGTAGGAGGAGGAGAGAAACGAGGGAGACATAGCTATGATAATTAAAAACAAGTAAAACAAGGAACAGAGAGAGAGAGAGAGAGATAATAACGACACCTCAAAATCTGGAAATTTTGTTAAAGCTTGATCTGTGAATAGCTCGGCTGTTCCTTCCCTGGGGGTAGGAAGAATTAAGGGACGGTTTTTGGGAATAGGTACTGGTGGGGGGGGGGGGGGTATACTGGGGAGGGAGAATAGGAGGAGGCGAAGGAGGGGGAGAATGAAAGAAGAGGTGGAGATGGGGAGGAAGAGGAAGGGAAGAAGAATGAAAAGGAAGAGGAGGGGTAGAGGAATACAGAGGAATACAAAGGACCTGCAAACTACAACAGCCCTATTGGTCGGGGCAGTTTGGATATCTACACTGCTAAGCTACTAACTACTAGGTAGAGAAAAGGATAGTAAAGCAAAAGGCTCCTCCCCACCCACCACTCCCTCCAGCTTACGCTTGCTTGGAGATGGTTGAAGGGGAAAAAAAACACGCAACATGGAAAACCTGACCTGGAATTTTGGATAGGATAGGGTGAAAGAAGATTAATAAGTAGTCTATGCTAATTCTGCATCTAAGATACAAAAACAAAACAAAAATGTTTGTGCCTTGTCTGAAGTATATTACGCATTAATTGTATTTTCGTCGCGATCTGTGGTAGTTCTTCATTACGGGTTAGAGTTATGCTGAAAGAAGCAGTGTTAATTGGGGGTTAGTGGCCAAGTACTTATCTAGACAGGTCTTCAAAGTCTCAACGGTATCACAATTCCCAATGTATGAAGGTTGTCTGTTCCAAATGTTCACAACACGGTTGAAGAAAAAGTTAAGAAGAGGAAGAAGAGAAGGAGAAGAAGGAAAAGAGATAGCACGCAGAAATGAAGAAGGAGGAGGGAAAAAACGAAGGAGACATAGCTAATAGTTGGTGAAAAGTAGAGGTTATAAGGAAGAGGAAGAGGCATAAGAGAGATGGAAGAAAGAAGATAAATGGTTGAAAGGAGAAGAGAGGGGGAGAATATAAGATTTTCTACATCTATAAAATCTCGAAATTTTGTTATAGCTCGATCTGTGAATATCGCGGTCGTTCCTTCCCTGGGGGTATGAAGAATTAGGGGCGGATTTTGAGAAGAGGTGTAGCGAGGATGTAGGTAAACTGGGGAGGTAGAGAAGGAAGAGGAGAAGAAGGAAAAGGAGATCGAGGAGGTGTATGGGAAAGGGGGTGGAAGAGAAGAGAAAGGAGGAGGAGGAAGAAGGAAGAGAAGGAGAAGAAGGAAGATAAGGAGAAGAAGGAAGATAAGGAGGAAAGGTAAGAGAAGAAGAAAAAAAAGGAGGCCGAGGAAGGGAGGGACAATTGGATATTAAGGGGGAGGTTTGGGAGGTGGAGTAGAAAATGGAGGAGGAGGTGGTGTAAGGGAGAGAAGAGTGAGAAGGAAAACTGTGAAGAATTAAGGGCGCATTTTTGTGAAGAGGCGGAGTCGGGGATGTATGCAAACTGGTCCCTCACAGCTTGGGGTAGGGAGGAGATGGGAGAAGGAGAGAAGAGGTGGGAGAAGGAGGGAAAGAAGAGGTAGAAGAAGGAGGGAAAGAAGGTGAGAGTAGAAAGGGGAAAGGAGGTGAGAGCAGAAGGAGGAAAGGAGGTGAGAGCAGGAGGAAATAAGAAAGAAGAGTTGGGAGAAGGAGGGTGAAAGATTGGAGAAGGAAGAAAGGAGGTGAGAGAAAGATGAAAACAGAAGTGGGAGAAGGAGAGAAGGAGATGAGAAAAAGTGGGAGAAGGGAAAAGGAGAAGGAGAAGTAAATAGGAAGAGGGGGAGAGGGAGGAAGAGGAGGGGAGATAATAAGTAGAAGGTAGATGAGCTGGGGAGCGAGGAAGAGGAAAAGCTAAGATGAAGAAAGTAGAAGAAAAGAGGAGAAGAGAAGAACAAAGAATGGCGAGGGGGAACTAGAGAAAATAAAAGTTTAGTAGAGGGAGCAAACGTGAATAAGGCGAAGGATAAAAAATGGCTACACTTCAAGAATCCGGGAAATTGGTTAGATCTGTGCATCAAATTAAGGGGGCGTTTTTGTGTGTGTGAAGAGGCGCAATCGGGGATGTATCTATTCAAACTGGTTCCTCTCACCGCATACAGGGATTGGTCTGGGGGTAGGAAGAGGAGGAAGAGGAGGAGAAGGAAGATAAGGAGGAGAAGGAAGAGAAGGAGGAGAAGGCAGAGAAGGAGGAGAAGGAAGAGAAGGAGGAGAAGGAAGAGGAGAGGGAGGAAGGCAAAGAAGAAAAAATGATTGAGTAAGAGGAGATGAAATAAGCAAAAAAGGAGAGGAAGGGAGGGAAAGGAGAACAGATGAAATAGTAAGAGGAGAGTTAATGAGCAAAAGAGATGAAGGAGGACGAGGAGAGAAAACAAAATGAAAGAAAGAAAGATAAGATGAAATAAGCAAAAGAGATGGAAGTAGGGAGGAAGGGAAAGGAGAAGAAGATAAAATAGAGTAAGAGGAGATGAAATGAACAAAAGAGATGGAAGTAGGGAGGAGGAAACCTAAAGATAAAACACAGTAAGATATGATGAAGAGAGAAAGAAGAGATGGAAGTAGGGAGGAGGGGAAAGGAGAGGTGGAAGAAGAGAAAGATAACACAGTAAGAGAAGATGAAGAGAGAAAGAAGAGATGGAAGGAGAGAGAGAGAGAGAGAGAGAGAGAGAGAGAGAGAGAGAGAAGGAAAGGGGAGCTGGTACATTGAAAGAGGAATAATTTGTAAACGGTAAGATTAAAGTGCAATAAAAAAAGGAAATAGAAGAAAACGGGCTAACTCTAAAACAGCGAGGGTGGAATATATTAAATAGCATCTTGTGCTTGTTACGCATCTGCCTTTGATTACTATAATACTATTATAATTTATCAGTCCAGAAGAATAGTTGATGTATGGAATGCGATTTAAGGGGGTGGTGCTTGTTTTTTGGTCTATGTATTTATTATTTTTTGAGTTTCCTTGCTAGACTTCTATCAAGCTTCAAATACCCCCCCCCCCAAGACCCCCTTTCAAGATATTTGTGTAAATTTTTCGGTAGAAAATTGTTCTGGCCGAAGGCCGTTCCTTCTAAAATTACAGGCTCGCCAGGACAAAATCGACACCTACATGGCACGAAAGGTCTTAATATTGACAACAAAATGGGGTGAAGGATCTTAAAAATCGACAAACTAATGGAACGAACGTCTTAAAATCTCAAAGCAAATATGCTAAACATGAGGGAGAAGGTGGTGCGCGACTACCTCCCTCTTAAATAACCTCTAAGCTGTATCAAGTGTATATATTATTATGTTGCAATAGTGTTGTATCAGCTGAAGGGGGTGGTACTCGCTTTTCCTGGACCCCCTTCTCCCTCGTGATTTTTCATATTAGTTGTGAGATTTTGGGACGTTCAGCTCTTTAGTTTGGCGAGTTTAACACCTTTCGCCCCATTTGGTTGTCAATTTTAAGACCTTTCGTGCAATTTAGGTGTCAATTTTTCCCTGGCGAGCGATAGCGATCATGTAATTTTAAGAGCAATCGGCTTTCGGCCGGGACATTTTTCTACCGAAAAATATACAAATTTATCTAGAAGGAGGGATCCAGGAGGTGTTTTTCTAAGCTTGATGGAGGTCTAGCAAAGAAATAGATAAATATATGAATGAATAGACCAAAAAAACATCCACTAGCCCCTTAATGTTGACAGTGCAATGCTCCTTTGCAATCTGTAACGACAAGAATGCTTACTCGGTCAACATAGTTAGCTGCGAATCAGAGGTCAACTATTTATACAAGGGATGTGGTAATGTTTTATTAGTGTGCAACACTCTAATGAAACATGTATCTCTATCCAAGCTTATTACTTGGTTTAAGGGGAGGCAGTTGGTTATTCTGGACCTCCTTCTCCCTCATGTTTAGCTCTATTAGTTATGAGATTTCAAAACATTCGCCCCGTTAGTTTGGCGATTTTTAGACCTTTTGCCCCATTTCTTTGCCAATATTAAGACCTTTCGTGACATTTAGGTGTCGATAGCGAGCCTGTATTTGAAGAGGAATCGGCCTTTGGCCGGGAAATTTTTCTACCGAAAAATGTACAAATTTATCTTGAAAGGGGGGTTTTGTGGGTGTTTTTTAAAGTTTGATAAAGGTTTAGAGAGCAAAATAAACTCCCTCCTTAAACCATTGAGCCGAACCAGTAAACTATGCTGCACAATACCGTCTGAGCTGCCTTAAAATGAAAGCTTACCTCCATGTAACTATAAACCTTGGGCAATGACCTTATACTAATGGCCTTCTAGCGTAGTATTATTGAACCATTGTGAAATATATCGTGATAGTCAGAATGTTGTGGGATGTGTACAGTATATTCTGCGTTTGACAAGGTTAATTGAGTTTGTTTAGACACTTTTCATACTGCATGTATCTTTCTTTAAGGGGACCCACCTTGTTTTTTTGTTCTTTCTAACCCTCTCTCTCTCTCTCTGGGTTGTATCCATTCGGCCTCATTCAGCCTATTATTTTAATTATAATTATTGCTCGTATTATTTTTATTGTTATTATTATTATTATTGTTATCATTATTATTATTATTATTATTATTTTTAGTTATATTATTATTATTATTATTATTATTATTAGTTATATTATTATTATTATTATTATTATTATTATTATTATTATTTAAAAGAAGCCAGAGGAACATAAGCTTAAGCAGATTAACGGACACAAAGGCTAAGCTATATTAAGGGGAGATGGGTCGTTTTCCTAGATCCCCTTCTCCCTCATGTTTATCTCCATTCGTTTTCAGATTTTAAGATGTCTGCCTCATTAGTTTGTCGATTTTAAGACCTTCCGCCCCATTTCCTGGTCAATATTTAGGCCTTTCGTGCTATTTAGGTGTCGATTTTTTTCTTTTCTGGTGAACGATAGTGAACCTTATATTTTTGAAGGAATTTCTACCGAAAAGTGTACAAATTAATCTAGAAAGGGGATCTAATGTATTTTTTTTTAAATTTTGATGGAGGTCTAGGGAGGAAACTAGAAAAATAATAATTACATGCAAAAATCGACCAAAATGTGAACCCTTTAACGAGGGGCGTCGCGCTCCTTGGTGCCGCTAGAGGAGCGGCGAACACATCCAAAGGTGACATCCATCCAAAAGGTGAAATAAAAACCGTCTATATTTTTGTTTCCTCTACTCGTGTTCTATATCGTAGAATGTAATGATAAGTAAATAAAGCAATCAATCAAAATAAACTAAAGTATTTGCATATATAGTGAGATCAGATGACATAAACTATCGGATTCTATATATCAAAACTATTTTATATTAATCTAGAACACGGAGAATATAATTATGATTGTGAAGAAGAGTAACAGTTAGGAGAGAGAGAGAGAGAGAGAGAGAGAGAGAGAGAGAGAGAGAGAGAGAGAGAGAGAGAGCTTGTGATGTAATTCGGACTAAAAAATCTAGGGCGTGCGAAAAAAGGATGGTGTGAAACTAAGAATCATATTTCCTTTTTTTCTCTCTCTCTCTCTCTCTCTCTCTCTCTCTCTCTCTCTCTCTCTCTCTCTCTCTCTTTACTATCCTTTCCTTCCATTGTCCCTTACTCTCGGGTTAGCTATCGTTACTAGAATTAAGTCCTGACCACCTCGCTGGGATCGTAAGGGCTGTGTGGTCAGTTTATCTATGTAAATATCTCTCTCTCTCTCTCACACACACACACACACACACACACACACACACACACACACACACACACACACACACACACACAAAGACACACACACCCTCACACACACAAAGTAAAGGCAAAGTTAGATAATTGTAACTCAGGAAGCGGGACAATACGAGCCTAAAAAGCTCAACTCCTGTATACTGCAAATAGGTAAATACAAATAGGTAAATACACACCCACACACTCACAAACTCACACACACACACACACACACACACACACAGTCGTCAAGAATAGCGTCCAGACATGATCTCATAACACATGCAGATACCCAGGTGAAGCCACAAAGGTGATGATTTTTGCAACACCAGCCGTGCAATGCCTCTCACTACCCCCCTCTCCCACCCCTCCTCCTCCTCCTTGTTCTTGTTCGTCTTGTTCTTGTTCTTTTTCTTTTTCCTTTTTTTTTTTTTTTTCTCCTTACCGTTTACAGAAAGATAACGTACAATAGGATAGCAACCATAGTTCTCCTTGAAAGAACCAGGTGATAGTCTCGTGGTGATTCACGTGATGGGTTTATTAGACTTCGCCACCAACGACTATTTTACGCTATCCCAGACGTCAACTCGGGTACTACTGTGGTTGCTGGATTTTTCGGATACAGGGCATTATGATTATATATGTATATATATATATATATATATATATATATATATATATATATATATATATACTGTGTATAATATATATTCTGACATACGGAGCCCTGTATGTTAATTTAAGAGTTAGAATTAGAGTTGAAGGAGTGTCAAACTACCCAAGCGGCGAAGCAGACTAGCGAGCGAACCAGCGAGTGGGAAACCAGCTCGTCCGCATACCAGCAAACAAGCCTTCACACCTGCGTGCGTCATAGGGGACCCTGCAAAATACTTTGATGACCCGACGCTATGACGTATGATCGACGCCAGGAGACCCCATTGGTCCACGTACCTGCTATGCAACTCGAGGAGCTATGATTGGGGCGCGCACCATCACTCGCCTCCTGATTCGTTCCTACACCATCGTTGTTTAGTATATAAGACCCGAGTAGTGGGCATTCAAATCAGTCTCATTTGGAGTTGGGGAAGGTGAACTTGCAGCTGGGGGAAGACGGGGTGAAGTATTATAATGGGTTTGTGACTGTCAGTCAGATTATATAAGTGTGTGTTCGGTGTAAACACTTACGTTATGTTGGTTAGTGAGATATGTGATTGGGAATTAACGTTAACGCTACTATTATGTACTTAACTATTTGATTGGGAATTAACGTTAACGCTATTATTATGTACTTAACTATTTTAGTTGACTAACTTGTGGACTAAAGCAACTCTTTAAGTAATTGGGTTATGATGAAAGTAATACTATTGTTTTATATTAATACTTACGAGTTCTTTCATTTTCTTTTAATTAAGCTTACATTGCTTAACGGTGCTTAGTACGGTGATGCTATTGTCTCATATTCATTTTGGCTCGAACGTCCCTTTTTTTTTTGCCCTGTCACTCTTTCAACTATGGGGGAGGCACTCGCTATAGGCAGTTATGCCTTTTGCCTCCCTCAATCACATAGAAAAGAAAAAAAAAATCGCCTTAGACTAACATGGCTGTGTTAATATTACTTCTAGTGATTTCCTAAGCTGAAGAAAATTCTTTTAGCTTCAAAATATTATTTTTGCTTTTCATATTATTTGAGTGAGACCTGAATCGAATCTATGAAGCGATCCTGTAACTTAATTTACTCATAAATCAAACCTCAATGTTACGTGGTTAAGAAATACATTTAACTAATTATTAAATATATATCTAACTTTTTATGTGACTTTGATATAAATCCTGACGATAATAATAATATAATACTTTTAACGTAAGACAAGAACCAAGAATAATAACTACGTTAAATATAAATAAAAGGACATATAAGAAAACTATCTATTCATTTCAAAAAGGGTAAGAGACAGAAATATTCTTACTTTAATATTTATCTTTCAAGACTTTTATAGAATTAATAGTCCTTCTTTAGATATAACTTCTTCGGTTCATAACCATAGCCTACTAAGCTTCGGTTAAATAATAATTCTTTATAAATACTACATGACTTTAATTAGTTTCAGTATTTTTCATAATTTAAGAGTATCAGTCAATAAAGGATACTAAGTCCTAAGATCCAAAAGGAAAGGAAGCAACAACAGGAAATAATTTTATTAGATTTTACTTTTGTTTTGCCTTCAGCTGACTGATACCTTAATATATATCTCTGTGCTATCTAGATTCATCAAGTTAACCACTTGAGGATCAAGATACGTAACCATATATATATATATATATATACTGTTTTGTTTTCTCCCTAGACCTCCAACAAAATAAAAAAAGCATCCATTAGATCCCCCTACTAGATTAATTTGTACATTTTTCTGTAGAAAAATGTCACGGCCGAAGGCTGGGTTCTCCACAATTACAGGCTCGCTATCACTCGCCAGGAAAAACATGGACACCTAAATAGCACGAAAGGTCTTAATATTGAGAAGGAAATGGGGCTGAAGGTCTTAAAATCGACCAACTAGTGGGGCAAATATCTTAAAATATGAAAACTAATGGAGCTAAACACAAGGGAGAAGTGAGACCAGAAAAACGACCCATATCCCCTTATTAAACACAATCGACACACTGGATAGACGGCTAGAAAAGGTCACCCATTTTAGACAACGCTCCGTATCATATATTACGATTAGGATGAAGGAAAGACAAAGAATTAGACAACGCTCTGTATTTTATTTTACGATTAGGATGAAGACAAGAAAAACAAAAATAATAATAAGAAAAACACAAGACAAAACAAAAAAACTATGAGGGAGCAGAGACGACAGCGGCAAAGGAGGGTAATTAGTTCTGGTGAGGAAAAGTGTAGGGAGAATGTAGCAAAAAGTAACGCTTCTTTACCGTGGAGATCATATGGCTTACTTTATTCATGTAGGGATTATCAGAGAGAGAGAGAGAGAGAGAGTGAGATTGAATGAGATTGAATGAGTGATAAAGAGAGTGAGTGAGAGTGATCTAGAGAGAAATTGATAGATAGAGTAACAGAGAGAGAGAGAGAGAGAGAGAGAGAGAGAGAGAGAGAGAGAGAGAGAGAGGAGGGGATCTAATAAACGGCATATGCAGAGGAAAGAGGAATAAGAGGTGGAGAGAACAAAGTGAAATAATATATATAATATATATGCGTAAAATAAGATTGGGTTATTTAAATCAGACCAGCTATGTTTAGTTTTCATTGTAAATCGATTGTATTTAATGAAACTAAACCAACTTAGTCTTTATATAGTGATATTATAATTATAATGTATGTTTTCACTTTGGCCAGCATCCCATGTATCAATATGTAATAATAAAAGTATATAAATTATGAAATGGTATAACCGATCTGAGCTTGCTAAGAACACTATAAGAACTTTCCTGTTCATATATTATTACTATTTTTGTTATTATTATCAACACAGCGTAAGCAGAGTTTGGTCTCCCCCCCCCCCCCCCCCCCTATAGTGGGTACCACACGAAAAAAATGTCTGTCGTCGTCGTCGTCGTCGTCCGTCTGTCTCGGAACTCCTCCTAGACCGTTGGATGGAGTTTCTCCAAATTTCACACGAACATTTGTTGCGTGAATGCAAACGTCAGTCAAAATGTTGTTTTTAAATTTATGCAATAGTTAGGATTTTAGGTCCAAAATATGGTTTTGCCCCCCCCCCCCCCCCCCCCCCCCCCCCCCACCCTCCTGGAAACCCCCCCCCCCCCAGCAATGATGGCGTTCTGGGAGCGAAAACATCTCGCTACGCATTTGCTAGGTTAAGTTAGTTTAGTTGGCATTAGAAGTGATGGTAGTAATATTTGGATTTATGGTGATAGTAGTGATAATGGTGATAATTGTAGTGATGACTGTTGTAGTTGTATTGATGATGATGACAGTAGTGATGATAATGACAGTAGTAGATATGATGGTGACAGTAGTAGTAATGATGGTCATAATAGTAGTGATGATGGGGACAAGTAATGATGATAGTTGTAGTGATAATAATGACAGGAGTGATGATGGTAGTGACGATGGTGTGAGTATTAGTGATGATGGTGAGTAGTAGTGAGGATGGTGAAATTTGTAGTGATAATGACGATAGTTGTGGTGATGAAGTTCATAGTAATGGTGATGATGGCATTAGTAGTGATGATGGTGACAGTAGAATAAATTATGGTAATATTTGTGACAGTAGTAATGATGATGGTTATAGTAGTAGTGATGATGTTAACAGTAGTAATGATGATTGTAAGATGGTGGTGATGATATTAGTAATGATGGTTGATAGTTGTAGTATCAATGATGATAGTAGTGATTAAGATGCTAGTGACAATGGACAGTGATGATGGTGAGGGTAGTAGTGATAATTGTAATTGTAGTAGTGATGATGATCATAGTAATGGTGATGATGACAGTACTCGTGATGATTATGGCAGTTGTAGTGATGATGGCAGTAGTAGTGATTATGTTGATTGTGATTGATGATGGTATTAGTAGTAATAATGGTAACCCATCGCAGAGTTGGGTATGCCGTTTTGTTTTTGGGCAAAACGGCACGTCTACTTTATTATTATTATTATTATTATTATTATTTATTATCTAAGTATTTAAATTATTCGACCCATTTGTTATCTGTAATTTCGTCATATTTTACTATCTATTTAACAGCGAAGACAAAAGAGGGACAGATGAAATACACAAAGACAGGAGGGCAATAGTATAACGAGTGGAAATATAAAGATATATATAAAACAAAAATCATGGTTGTTATCGGCACTGTAAGAGTCAAAGAAAGCAGAGCAAGAAACAGGGGCAAGGCAAGCGTAAAACATTGACCAAAGGATAGGATGAAATTTGAAGGACGAGCAGGAAAAGGAACAGTTGACGATTTTCCACACCCCCATTTTTCTTGTGCCTTGTTTAATTTGTGCCGAGAGAGAGAGAGAGAGAGAGAGACTGTGCAAGTTTGGTTTACGGTATGTTACCTTTGTTGAGTTCGCCACTGCTAGTGGCACCGAGGAGCGCGCCGCCCCTCGTTATGGGTGGTGATTTGGTGCAGCAGACTGTTCGAAGGAGCAGCACGCTCTCCTGCGAAGATGGGCTCGTCTGGCACTTTTTGCAGTTCGACATCGAGGGCTCTCTTGAAGTTGTCTAATGAGACGCCCCTCATGTCTCTTACTCGCCGCGGGAGTTTGTTAAAGAGACGTGGGCCTCTGTGTGATAACCAACCTCTCGCAGAGAGCCCATAGCACCCCTGTTATTCATCCGGGGGATATCGCATTCCCAGCCTCTCCTATCACTGAATTTCATGACTATCGGAGTATGTAGGTTTGGTACTAAACCCTCTGCGATTATCCACGTGTATATTATTAGGTAACGTTCTCTTCTACGCTCCAACGAGTACAGTTTCAGTGTTTTTAAACGCTCCCAATAGTGTAGCTGTTTTACCGAACTTATATTCAAAGTGAAATTCCTTTGTACAGCCACTCTATCTTGGGCAGGAGCAGCACAAATACATCTGGAATGTTTAGATATGCTTTAACAGAGATGAATGAGGTTAGTAGTGGGAGTTTGAGCAAATACAAGGCTCTTCTTTGGATTCCTTACACTATAGGAGACATATTGGAGTGCTGACAGTGTTCTACAAGGCGAATGTGTTGGAGGTAGAGCGCTTGGTGCCACTATGGCTTATACACCACAGACGACACTAGGGCAGCCCAAACAGTTAAGGGGAGATTTCCACTTGAGAATTTTGTTTCTGGACCCATTTGTCTCTCATGTTTAGCCCCATTGCTTTTGAGATTTTAAGATTTTCGCCCCATTATTTTGGCGATCTTCATAACTTTCGCCCCATTTCTATCAATTTTAAGACCTTTCGTGCCATTTAGGTGTCATTTTTTTCCTGGCGAGCGATAACGAGCCTGTATTTTAAGAGGAATCGGCCTTCGGCCGGGACATTTTTCTACCGAAAAATGTACAAATTTATCTTGAAAGGGGGTCTAGGTGGTGTAATTTTAAGCTTGATGGAGGTCTATGGAGCAAACTAAAAACCGTCATCGTGCCCTGACCACACACCACCCAGTTCCACATTTTTCACTTACACATTATTATTATTATTGTTTCCACTCTCTCTAGTACCACATGAACTACAATGTTGGATAATGAACACATTAATGTATGTACAAGCTCAGATTAATATGCAGGATTCGAAACTGCATAATAAATCGTAGGCTTGTCAAGGCCATAACCGAGCGGCCCCACAGAACCCTCCCTGTCTTGATAGCATAATGCATAATAGCGCGGAATTTTGGTGTGAGTATCCTAGGTTCGAGTCCTTGGAGTGCCACATGTATTTGTTGATTTCATTAATTTAGTTTAGAAGTAAAGTGGGTTGGTGAAAAAATAGGAATTATAATAAGTATCGGTGCTATGTTTGGGTAAATGGTATGTCATATGACTGAATACTATGAGAGAGAGAGATATATATAATGCGCAATAGATACTTCCCGGTATATATATAGATGGACATACAGCTATACAGACACATAGCAACAACTACGCCAGAAGAGATTAAAGGGGGATGGGCCGGTTTTCTGGACCACTTTCTTCCTCATGTTTAGCCCCATTAGTTTTCAGATGTTAAGATGTTTGCCCCATTAGTTAGTCAATTTTAAGACCTTTCGCCCCATTTCGTCGTCAATATTTAGACCTTTCGTGCTATTTAGGTGTCGATTTTTTCCCTGGCGAACGATAGTGAGCCTGTAATGCTGGAAGAACCGGCAGAGGGAAATTTTTCTACCGAAAAATGTACAAATTAATCTAGAATGTGGATCTAATGGATGTTTTTTTTTTTTTTTAATTTGATGGAGGTCTAGGGAGGAAACTAGAAAAATAATGAATACATGCAAAATTTCGCCCAAAAAGTGAACCATCCCCCCTTAACACGAATGGGAAAGAAGGACAGAGGGAAGTCAAGGAAAAGGGAATAACCTTGGTACACGCCCAGATTTATTTTCCTCCGTGAGATCTTGTGAATCGTCTTGCGTGTTGGTGGGCTAGTTGGAAAAGAAAGTGAGATTTACATATATTTACATAACTTCATTGGCCACACAGACATTGCGATCGCAGCGAGGTAGTCAGGAATTGTAGTTCTAGGTGTGTGTGTGTGTGTGTGTATGTGTGTGAGAGAGAGAGGGAGAGAGAGAGATAGAGAGCTAAAGTTAAGAATACAAGTGTATGAACGTTTTAAAGAACCAACACGAACGATAATATAAAAAGGAGAGGGTTTAATAGAAGTTAAAGTAAATGTATAAGTTGTAAGAAAGTCAATGTAAAAGTTGTAAGAAAGTCAATGTAAAAGTTGTAAGAAAGTCAATGTAAAAGTTGTAAGAAAGTCAATGTAAAAGTTGTAAGAAAGTCAATGTAAAAGTTGTAAGAAAGTCAATGTAAAAGTTGTAAGAAAGTCAATGTAAAAGTTGTAAGAAAGTCAATGTAAAAGTTGTAAGAAAGTCAATGTAAAAGTTGTAAGAAAATTTATATAATGACCAGGTAGAAATAATTAATATAGAAAACAGACCTAGGAGAGATTACCGGTACTATGCCCTGTTTCTTTTCAACTGACGGTAAATTGCAAGGTTCCCATAAAGATATCTGTTATTTTGAACATTTTGTAGTGAAATATGGTGCTAATTATATAAACTCGGACTTCATATGATTTGGAGACACAGTGGTTTCATATTTTGCCATTAAGTATCGAAACATTAGCTGCTAAGGGTTTCAATTTACCGTCAGATGAAACGAAACAGAGTATAGTCTTATAAGGACGTGGTCAGTTTGGTATGGTAGTGACTTGGTGTTCTCTGGTGGAGTGGTTCGAATCCTCAAGATACATTTCCATACTCTCATCTTAAGGGGGGTCACCGGCTTTTTTCTTTCTCTTTCTCTCCTTTTCTCTCTTGCCCTGGCTTGTATCCATTCGGCCCCATTCAGCCAACTGTTTTAAGACGTGTATCCCCATCCAGGTGTCGATTTCTTCCTGGCGAGCCATAGCGAGCCAGCATTGTATGGAGAAATCCGGCTTTGCCGGAGTAATTTTTCTATCGAAAAATGTACAAATTTAGCTTGCTGTCAAAACAAATATATATATATGCTGGCTCGCTACCGCTCGCTAGGAAAATATTGACACCTGGATGGGGGTAAACGTCTTAAAACAGTAGGCTGAATGGGGCCGCATGGATACAAGACAAAGAGAGAGGGAGAGAAAGAGAAAACAAAGCGAGGTGGGTTCCCTTAAAAGTACAGTTCAGAGCATAAATCGCGACGCACCCATTTGAATACGTATCGAACGCAAACGAAACGGTAGCAAGGGACTGGGGTTCTCGAAAAGGGGCTCCAGTCTTGAAGCTATCCTTGACTGACAGTGTGCTGGCTTAATAAAAAGAAGAGAAGAACACGAAGAAGATATAAAGGAAAGGAAGAAGATGATAAAGCAGGAAGAAAGAAGGGAATAAGATAAAAAGAAGACAACGGGGGAGGGATGGGAAAATGAGAGAGGGAAGAAGGGGAGACTGAGACAAAGGCAGATCCACGGTTGATGACTTTCCCACACACTGATCCACGGTTGATGACTTTCCCACACACTGATCCACGGTTGATGACTTTCCCACACACTGATCCACGGTTGATGACTTTCCCACACACTGATCCACGGTTGATGACTTTCCCACACACTGATCCACGGTTGATGACTTTCCCACACACTGATCCACGGTTGATGACTTTCCCACACACTGATCCACGGTTGATGACTTTCCCACACACTGATCCACGGTTTGATGACTTTCCCACACACTGATCCACGGTTGATGACTTTCCCACACACTGATCCACGGTTGATGACTTTCCCACACACTGATCCACGGTTGATGACTTTCCCACACACTGCTCCACAGTTGATGACTTTCCCACACACTGATCCACGGTTGATGACTTTCCCACACACTGCTCCACAGTTGATGACTTTCCCACACACTGATCCACGGTTGATGACCTTCCCACACACTGATCCACGGTTGATGACTTTCCCACACACTGATCCACGGTTGATGACTTTCCCACACACTGATCTCTCCCGTTGACTCTCGTTCAATGGTGCACCAGAGAGAGAGAGAGAGGGAGAGTGAGAGAGAGGACGAACTAGAGGATGTAATAGAAGTAAATATAATACAAGAGAGAACAAAAGAAACCTAAAGAGCCTGAGAGAGAGAGAGAGAGAGAGAGAGAGAGAGAGAGAGAGAGAGAGAGAGAGAGAGAGAGAGAGAGAGAGAGAGAGAGAGAGAGAGAGAGAGAGAGAGAGATAGAGAGAGAGAGAGAGAGAGAGAGAGAGAGAGAGAGAGAGAGAGAGAGAGAGAGAGAGAGAGAGAGAGAGAGAGAGAGAGAGAGAGAGAGTACTTCCCTAACTTTTGTTGCATCTCGTTCACAGTGTTGCTCTGGAGAGAGAAACAAATAGAGTTAGGAGGTACTACGAGGAATGGCTAATGTTTGGCAGACTTTGAGGGGGGATGGGCCGGTTTTCTGGACCACTTTCTCCCTCATGTTTAGCCCCATTAGTTTTCAGATGTTAAGATGTTTGCCCCATTAGTTAGTCTATTTTAAGACCTTTTGCCCCATTTCTTCGTCAATATTTAGACCTTTCGTGCTATTTAGGTGTCGATTTTTTCCCTGGCGAACGATAGTGAGCCTGTAATATTGGAAGAAGCGGCCTTCGGCCAGGACATTTTTCTACCGAAAAATGTATAAATTAATCTAGAAGTGGGATCTAATGGATGTTTTTTTTTTTATTTGATGGAGGTCTAGGGAGGAAACTAGAAAAATAATGAATACATGCACAAATCGGCCAAAAAGTGAACCATCTCCCCTTAAGGTACGGTCACGCTAATAAGTCATGTCCCAGCTGTCATTGCGTTTGGCTTGCTGTGTACTGTATTAACCCGTTCAGTACCAGGGACGTCCTTTTCATCATATTCGGGCAACTATAAGATGATTTTGTTCAGCTTAGGAGGGACCTACATCAATGTTATGGCTTCAATCTATGTAAACGTAAACCAACCTTTTAACCACCCCAGATCCTTCCTAAGCTGCATAATATCGTCTAAATACAGCTAGAATATAATATAACACGTCGCTGGTACTCAAAGGGTTAATGTCTGTCAGATGTTGAATAGGGTGGGTAAGTGTAGGAACATGTTTGTATATTTCACTCCATATGAAGAAATGAAGCTTAGATATTGCTGATGCCAATTATTGATCAAAACATACTTGGTGCCGAGACATGACTTATTAGCGCGACTGTACAGTGGAATAAGCTAGGTGCAGGCTTGTTTAAGGGGAGATGGCTCGTTGTCTTCGGCTCCCACTTCTTCCTCATGTTTAGCCCCATTAGTTTTTAGATTTTAAGATATTCGGCCCATTAGTCTAGCGATATTAAGAACTTTCGCCCCATTTCTTTATCAAAATTAAGCCTTTTGTGTCATTTAGGTGTTGATTTTTTTCCTGGCGAGCGATAGCAACCCTGTAAGTTAAGAGGAACTGGTCTGCGACTGGGACATTTTTCTATCGTAAAATGTACACATCTATCTTGAAGGAGGGTCTTGGGGGTGTTTTTTTAAGCTTGATGGAGGTCTAGGGAGAAAACTAAAATATATACTGAAAAAAATACATAAATTAACAAACATATACATAAAAAAATACATAAATTAACAAACATACATAAAAAAATACATAAATTAACAAACATACATAAAAAAATACATAAATTAACAAACATATACATAAAAAAATACATAAATTAGCAAACATACATAAAAAATTACATAAATTAACAAACAAAGAAAATTTAGATCAACACAGAACCAACCCAAATGGATGAATAATAGACTATTAGACCTTCTAGGAAAAAAGAGAGGAATATATCGAAAAATAAAGAAAGGCGAAATTCACCTACTTGCTTACTATCAGAATCTATCAAGATGAGGTTAAAAAATGTATAAGGACAGACAAAAGAAATTATGGACTCAGGATAGCCAATGACTCACACAAAATAACACTAAGGCTTTTTACCACCTATACTAATATCTAAAGTCTAGAGATACAATAGGCGCCAACCCCTTAAAACTTCGATACGGAGAAACCAGACAGAAAATGATTTAGAAATGTGCAGTACCTTTCATAGTCCTTTATCTATCCGTTTTCACTAATGAAAATTTGGCAAAGATTCCAGAAGTCCCGTAACCGGGCTGATCTAGGAGATAGTATAGAAAATAGGTCCTAAGTCAAACGGTTCCTATAAGTAGAAAAGATGTGCTTAAGGAAACTTGAACAGACTGAAAACCTCAGAAATCCCGCCATCGCGGTCCGCATGACCCGGTCATCTGCCCAGCGTAGTACACAGAATGCAGAGATGAGCTTAAGTTACCCACTAACCTTCTTTTTAACAATTACATTAGAAACAGGTATAGTTCAGGAAGCTTGGAAGCTTGCAAATGTAGTTACGATTCATAAAAACAAGGTGATAAACTTCAATGCCCTCCTCGCACCCCGCGCGCCCACTTAGTCCTCCACCCTCAATCATAGAACCGCTACTAGAGTCAATTATTGCTAGGCAAACTGACGAAACCAACTTAGAAAACATTTAACTTAAAATCCCAATTATTCCTCCAGCCATGGATTCACCACAGGGACGTTCTTGCCTTATGTAATTTGCTTAGTTTTTTATCAGAGGCTAAGAAGCAGTAGATACTGACAAGGCATACGATATTATATATTTAGATTTCAGTTACGCCTGCTGACCAGAGGCCCTCATGAGAGACTGCCTGAGAAAGGTTGAGGCACATGGACATAGGTGGGGCGTTGTTGGGATGGATTTAGGTCATGGCTAACTGGTAGGAAACAGAGAGTCAGCCTAAATAGTTACCAAGTCCAGGGGGGAGCAACAGCAGGTCAAAAGTGGTGTCCCACAGGGATCGGTATCTCACGTCCATCGCCTGTTGTTCCTTATATACATTAACGTGACCTCGATTTAGGTATCCTAGTAGGATAAGTAAATTCGCAGACGCTACTAAAAGAGGGCGATCACTTGCTTTCACGATAGCACGATTATAGAGTTGCTCCAAAGGGATCTCGATACCTTACATGAATGGTCACGTAAATGTGGCACGATGAAGTTGAACAGGACAAATGCAAGGTATTAAAGACTAGGGAAGATGCAAACAAATGTCAAATATAAACTAGACTAAGTTAGAATTAGAACAATTCAGATTGCGAGAAAAATCTAGGTGTGTATGCGTTAGCAACGATTTGATAGCCTAGAAAACCGTGTATTATCAGCGTTCGTAATAAGGCAAACAGGATTATCGGGTTCATCTCTCAGCCCGGCATGTGGTGACGTTAACCGACCTGCTGATGTTATCTTAAAACTTTACGTTTTGTCATTAGTGAGACCCAATATGGATTATGCTGTCCAATTTTGGTTTGCTATTTACAGAATGGACATAGATTTCATTGAGAGAGAGTACCGGCTGATAGATAGTTAGTAGACTGATCAAAAACATGAACATCATATTAGAAATCTTTCGTATGACAGAACGGTTGTAAGAAAATTAGGTTTACAATTCGTGATGAGAGGACGCAGAGTTAGAGGGACCCCGATAGCGGGTGTTCAAGTGGGTTCGGGGGACTAACAAAGGGGACATGACACCTCACTAACGCGCATCACGGATAGCCGAAAGAAATCGTACCACTGGTTTCAACTTGGATAAATTTCGTTTCAGAACAGATATAGGCAAATATTGGTTTGGTAACAGAGTTGTAGACGGGTGGGCTAATGGACTACCACGTGAGATAGTGGGAGTAAAACTTTAGGGCCGCTCTAAGATAAAATTGGATAAGCAGACCTGGACGAGAAGGGTGAGGTCGGCTATGAAGGGGGATCAGCCGGGTTGGGCCCACTCAAGCCCCTCCTCCCTGCAGACCCCCATAAGACCTGCACGTTAATCTCTAACCGTTTTGGTAAAGATGATCCTCAGCGTATTAGAGTGTGAAGCCTATAATTGGGCCTTCTTAATTGACAATGGGGTTGTGTGGGACAGAGGGATATGCCTTGCTTAGGCCAATCGGCTTTTTCTGCCAGACTTCCCAGTTCTTATGTTCTTATGTTCTTATATACATAAAAAAATACATAAATTAGCAAACATACATAAAAAAATACATAAATTAGCAAACATATACGCCCATCCTCTCTTAAATGTAATTAATGTACAGTCAAACTTTATTACATTCTAATAATTAACTATTTACAAAATGTGAGGGTAGTTTGTTGCAGGTAGATCAGATAGACTGTATGTGCAAAAGTTATGTGTGTTTTAACCTTTTCAGCTCAAACGTCCAGTCATGGTTGCGTGTAGATGCAATTGTATACGTCTTGTTAGATTTCTGTATTGTGTTTAGTGGTGTGTGTGTGTGTGTGTGAGAAAGAGAGAGAGAGAGAGTGAGAAAGAGAGTGAGAGAGTGAAAAAGAGAGAGAGAGTGAGAAAGAGAGAGAGAGAGAGAGAGTAAGAATGAGAGAGAGAGAGAGAGTGAGTTAGAGTTAGATGCCAGACCCACCCTTGATGACTTCCCCATCCCCCACTCGAATATTTTGTTCTGTATCTCGTTCAATGTTTCACTGGCTTGGCGCCACAACAGCATCACCGTATGAGGGAGGGGAAACAAACGTAAATAAATCCTTGGTCACCCGGGTCACTTTACCGATTGTTTTCTTTTTTTTTCTGTTCTTTTCTCTTTGCCATATATGTTTTATTTAAGCTTGAGGGAAGCGTTAGGTGAGCAAAACTATAAAAGCCTCCCACTTAATATGTCAATGTCATCCCATATCACCCACATCGTCTACGCGGATTTGATACAGCGCCCAACGAACCTTAGGCTCCAAGTTCGTCCCAAACTTGCCTTGGACTAGCGATCCTGCGGTGAGAGAGAGAGAGAGAGCGAGCGGCCATCTTTGCGCTCTGTGTCACGCCCTTTTGTTGCACCTCAATTATTCTAGGGGACATGGCGATCGTTTCTCTGGTCTCCCTTCCTCGTGTTAAGCCCCATTTGTTTTGAGATTACAAGCCGTTTTGGCAATTAGTGTGGACGCTTTCGAACGACCTTTAGCCTCATTTCTTTGTCAACTATTAAGAAATTATTGTGCCCCCCATTAGGTCGTCCGCATTTTTTCTTCGAGTGATAGCGAGCCTGTAATTGTGGAGGAACCGGCCTTCGGCCGTGAAAATTTTCTACCGAGAAATGTACAAATCAATCTCGTAGGGGGATAATTGTAACTTGGGCACTGAACCAGATCGTAAAATCCTACACACCCCTCTGTAAATCAAATAAGGGCTCCTCAGACGCAAACGGAGTATGTCCAAGCTGCCACACCTTTATTCCCTGGCCGAGTTCCTCTGCAGGTATTTTTGGTAGAAATATTAGCTCGATTACACTACTCCTTTTTGAGTTACACAGGTTAGGGGTTAGGATTTATGCCCACGTTAGAATGAACAGACTATAGTGGCCTCAAGATGGCAGAAGTTGTCCGGTCTCTGTTATATGTAGGGTCTCTGGGCAGGACCAATCTGTATGTATCTGCCAAGGTGGAAGCTAATGATGTTTATTCATAATGAGACAGTGTTGCTCAAAGTGGACTTATTATTGATTTTAGGTTGTGAGTTAGTTATCTATCTTCTCCCCCTTGAGCTTATTAGTATATTAGATTGTTTGTTTATTCCTGTATTTATGGACGTGCTTAATTATGCTTCGGTGTGTCTCATGCATTTGTTTGTGTTAATTTGTTAATGCATATAATCCTATAATGTTTTAAGGGATATATTTAATTATTCATTAATATATTTTTAAAGCAAAATTATAAAAATATATATAGCATTTAGGATATTATTAAAAAGGAAAGAAGTGCGCGTGCGCGTCGGTGTACGTGTGTGTGTGTGTGTGAGTGTGTATACATTGTGTGCATGAATGTGTTTGGGGACACTCACTTGTTCGTCAAATTCAAATCCACTACTCATTATTATCCCCCTTAGGAATGTATGAGTGAAATGCTAATGTTTATACAAATGGATGTGTGTGTAGTCTGTATTTTACCTCCGAAATCTAAATAGTAGGGTTAATCTGAGGTACCATTCTCACTACGTACAGTCTCACCCGAAGGCTTAGGTTAATAGCTTAGCTGACCAGTACGATAATCTCACCTTGCCGATCACCAGATGACTACAACTTTCTCCTATTCCAGGTTCCTATTTATTGCTATGAACAATACAGTAAGACAAATGTCTCTTTGTCTTGATCACCTTCTTGTACACGCGCTATATGGCCCC
>CM064492.1:21099852-21111728 GCA_032716605.1 Paralithodes platypus | reverse complement strand
TGTCGAAAAATGTTACAAATTTAGGAGCCCTGCTGTCAAAAAACATTTAAACACTATGCTGGCTCGCTACCCGGTGCTCACCGCAGTAAAATGGACACCCTGGGATGGGGAGAGATAAACGTCTTAAAACAGTAGGCTGAATGGGGCCGAATGGATACAAGAATGAGAAAGAGAGAACAGGAGAGAAAAAAAGAAGGTCATCCCCCTTAATACAGCACATAGCAAGCCAAACGTAATGACAGCTGGGACATGACTTATTAGCGCGACCGTACAGTCTTTCTTTCCATGCAGTTGCTAGGGGGTAATCTGACCTGAACTGACATTCTGTAGATAGGGAACACATCACTGTTTCTGGACCCCTTTCTCCCTCGCATTTAGCCCCCATTAGTTTTGATATTTTAAGACGTTTGGCCCATTAGTTTGGCGAATGTAACACCTTTAGCTCCATTTCGTTGTCAGACCTATCGTGCCATTTAGGTGTCGATTTCTTCCTGGCAAGCGATAGTGAGCCTGTCTTGATAGCGTAATGCATAAATGCGCGGAATTTCGGTGTGAGTATCTGAGTTTCCGAGTCTGTGGAGTGGCCACATGTATTTGTTGATTTCATTAATTGAGTTTAGAAGTAACGTTTGTTGGTGAAAATAATATAAAGTTAATAAGCGGGAAAAATTTCTCGTGGGTAGGGATCCAGGGTATGTTTTCTCCTAAGGTTGAGGAAGGTCTAGCGAGGAAACTAAGAAAATAGTGAATACATGATTTAATTAAACAACAAAAAACAATGAATACATGAATTAAGTGAAAACAAAAAAATATATTACATGAATTAATTGAAAAAAAAATAAAAGCAGCCACTAGCCCCTTAATCAGCTTTACCCTTTTCATCACGTTAGGCTCATACACGGATCACGTAGGTTACATAGCGTTACGTAGATTTGCATTGATACTATACCCTGTTCCAAATACCTAGGCCCAAACACATGAACATTAACCCTTCGAGTACCAGCGACGTGTGTTATCATTCATGCTAGCTATATTTATACGATAGTATGCAGATCTGTGGTAGTTGAGAGGGTTGTTTGAGATAGTTTGACGCCTTATTATTGCTTGAAGTCCTTCCTAAGCTGAATAATATCGCCCAATAGTCTCCAGAATGTAATGATAAGGACGTCACCGGTACTGTACGGGTTAAGCTCTATAACTAATATAGCTAGTATGTCTAGCATGTGTGAAGGGTTACCCAGCTGACTCTTCCCAAATGGTGATAATATTAGCTGGATGTTTGAGATATAGGTTAGGGTTGCTCTTGCATTCTCATCCGCGCCTCTTATGCTTAACCCGCTCCTACAGAGCAGTTCCTACGACATAATGTTTTGAGCCTATTGGGGATACTTTACAGCCTTTGTGTGTGTCCACCAGGGTAGTGTTGCGGAGACCCTTGAGTGAGGTACTTCAACCTACTGCCGAGGGCGGGGAGACGCTTGTGCCAGAAATCTAATTTCTGGAGAGGTAATTATAAGAGGGAGAGAACTCTTTATCGTATAGGTTGTGCTAATCTGGCGCCGCTAGCGTCATATGTGCGTGAAAGGGTTAAAAATACTATTCTAGATGAAGACTTATGTTGTTATAGTTATGTTTTAGTAGTATTAAGGGGAGGTGGGCGTCTTCATCAGCTCATTTATGTATCTATTGTAGTATGTACTCTATTTTGGGGGGTTCTATCCTAGACTTCCATCAAGCTTAAAAAAACATCCGCCCAAGACCCTCCTTCAAGACAAATTTGTACGTTTTCGATAGAAAAAAATTCCGGCCAAAGGCCGGTTCCTCTTATATTACAGGCTCGCTATCACCGCATCCCTCCTGCTCGCCGCTCGTGAAAAAATCGACACCTAAATGACACGAACAGTCTGAATATTGACACAGAAATGGGGCGAAAGGTCTTAAAATCGCCAAACTAATGAACCGAACGTCTTAAAATCTGAAAACTAATGGGGCTAAACATGAGGGAGAAAGGGGGGCCTCGTGTGGTGGTGGAAATTACGACCCATCTCCCCTTAATGTCCTCGTTTTCTCCTCTTGCTATTTCTTCCACGTTTCCTTATTTCCCCCTTTCTTCTATTTTCTTTCTGTATGATTTTGTTCCCCACTCCCTTATTTCTCTTCCATCACCTCCCTTATTTTGTTCCCCACTCCCTTATTTTGTCCCCGCTACGCCTCCGATACCCTTATTTGGTGTTCCCCACTCCTATTTATTTTGTTCCCCACTACGGGCGCGTCCCGTTCTTTCCGGGCACGAGTCCTCCGGTTTGTTCCCCAGACTCCCTTATTTTGTTCCCCACATCCACTTATTTTGTTCACCCACTCCGCGGTATATCGTCCCCGGTCCCTTATTTTTGTTCCCCACACTCTTACCGTCTTAATTTTTTTCCCCACCGTTACTCCCCTATATTTTGTTCCCCCCACTCCCTGTTTCTGTTGGCCATTCGTCTTCCATGCGTGTTTGTTCCCCACACAACCTTATTTTGTTCCCCACTCCTTATATTTTTCTGCTTCCGCGAAACAACAATTTTCCCTTATTTTTGGTTCCCCATTCCGTCCCTTATTTATGCTCCATCACCTCCATAGTTTGTTCACCCATTCCCCTTATTTTGTTCCCTCATTCTCCCTTATTTCTGTTCCATCACCTCCCCTTAATTTTGTTTCCCCAACTCCCCTTAGTATTGTTCCCCATTTCCCGTCCCTTATTTCATCTTCCATCACCTCCTGCTTATGCATGTTCGCTGGTATCTCCCTTATTTTGTTCCCCACTCCCTTATTTCTCTTCCATCACTGCTCCGCTTATTTTATGTTCACCCCGACTCCCTTATTTTTGTTCCCCACGTCCCTTATTTCTCTTTCCATCACGCTCCCGATTATATTTGTTCCCACACTCCCCTTATTTTGGGGGTTCCCCACTCCCTAATTTTGTTCCCCACCTTCCCCTTATTTTGTGTCCCCATTTGCCCTTATTTATCATCCTCCACGGTCCCTTATTTTGTGTGCCCCACTCCCTTAGTTTTGTTGTCCCCACCCTTACAACACCTCGCCTTTTATCTTCCCCACCTCCCTTATTTTGGTTCCCATCACCCTCCCTTATTTTGTTGCCCCACCTCCCGTTATTTGTGTTCCTTCCATCACGCTCCCTATATTTTGTTCCCCACTCCCTTATTTTTGTTACCCCCACTTCCCTTATTGTGCTTTTGTTCCCTCATCGTCCCTTATTTTGTTCCCCCGTTCCCTTATTTCTCTGCCATCACTGCCCGTTACATTTTCGTTCCCCAACTGCCCTTATTTTTTGTTCCCCACTGCCCTTCAACTCGCTCTCACTCCCTTATTTGTTCCACCACTCCCTTTATTTTGTTCCCCACTCCCTCCTTACTTATTGTTCCCCACTACTTAGCGCCGCCTCTATTTTGTGTTTCCCCCACTGCCCTTATTTTTGTTTTCCCTGCCCTCCTTATTTTTGTTCCCTGTGGTCCCCGTTATTTTTCTTGTCTCCTCATCTGCGTCCCTTCTATTTTGTTTCCCCACGTGCGTCCGCTTAGTTCTGTGTCCTCGGTGCCGTTTTTCCCCTTTATTTTTGTTCCTTCCACTATAGCTCCTTATTTATTCGTATCTTCCCATCACCTCCCCTCGTATGTTGGTCCCACGTCATACTGTTGATCGACAGTACCTCCTTATTTGCTGTTTCCCCATCTTCCCTTATGTTATCTTTCCATCCACCTCCCGTATAGATTTGGTCCCCCACGCCCTTCGTGGTTCGTGTCGCCCCACTCACTGTGGCGGCGCGAGGGGGGCCGACCCCCGCGGCTGTCCGCCCGCTGTGATGTACGGGCGCCCACACCGCACCGTATCTTTGCTGTGTGTGGGAGGTCCCCTCTACACGGACTGCACGACGCTCATCAGGGTCGAACCCATTATTTTGTTCCCCATGTCCCTGATGTTATCTTCCAGCACCTCCTTTATTTGGTTCCCCCCCGCCTTATTTGTTGGTCCCCATGTCCCTTATTTTATCTTCCATCACCCTTCCACTGTATTTTGTTCCCCACTCCCTTATTTTGTTCCCCACTCCCTTATTTTGTTCCCCACTCCCTTATTTTGTTCCCCACTCCCTTATTTTGTTCCCCATTCCCTTATTTATCTTCCATCACCTCCCTTATTTTGTTCCCCACTCCCTTATTTTGTTCCCCATTCCCTTATTTATCTTCCATCACCTCCCTTATTTTTTATCGGGCGCACATTGTTCCCTATTCTTCCCACTACTCGTGCGCATATATCCCTTATTTTGTTCCCCATTCCCTTATTTCTCTTCCACACCTCCCTTATTTTGTTCCCACTCCCTTATTTTGTTCCCCATTCCCTTATTTCTCTTCCATCACCTCCCTTTTCTCCTTTCCTTCTTTTAAATTGTTCCCATTTTCATTTACTCCCTCTTATTGTCTTCTCCTCTTTCTTCTTCTTAGTCTTCTTCTTTTTTCTCCTGCTCTTCCTGTTCCTTATTTTTGTTATTCTGTTGCCTTCTATTTGTTATCATGTTTCAGTTGTTGGGGATATATACTGTATATAAGCTCGAACCATCATGTCAGTTGCCCAGGGTCTGTGCTTTCCGTATATCAATATAATTCTACGTCGATGTAATTTATGTTTTTCTTCCCCTTCTGTCTCCCTTTCACTTCAGTCCAATTGTAGATTTTAAAACTGTATTTTTGTTTTTATTTATTTTTGTTCACACCCTCCATAGAAAGCATTATTTTGTGTTTGTTTATTTTTGTTCACACCCTCCATAGAAAGCATTATTTTGTGTTTGTTTATTTTTGTTCACACCCTCCATAGAAAGCATTATTTTTGTGTTTGTTTATTTTTGTTCACACCCTCCATAGAAAGCATTATTTTTGTGTTTGTTTATTTTTGTTCACACCCTCCATAGAAAGCATTATTTTTGTGTTTGTTTATTTTTGTCCACACCCTCCATAGAAAGTATTATGTTTGTTCTTGTTGCTAGAAAAATATGTTCCCTTCATCTCCTCTTTTCTCTTCAGGTACACTTTATATTTTAGCTTTTTATTACTATGTTTGGTTTGTTCATAACCATCATAGCAAAGAATAATGTTGTTTCCTTCTGTCATTCTCTCTCTCTCTCTCTCTCTCTCTCTCTCTCTCTCTCTCTCTCTCTCTCTCTCTCTCTCTCTCTCTCTCTCCTTCAATTCGTTTTCTTCATATCTATATACATTTTGTTCTCCCCTTTCGCTCATAGCAACCTTCGTTCTTCATGTCTACATTGGTCACCCTTCCACCGTTTCCTTCCTTCCTTTTCCTATTCCATTTTCTTTCCCCTTTCCCTTGATAATGCAATGCACTTTAGTTTTCCACTCTTTAACCCATTCAGTACCAGCGACGTTCTTTTCATTATATTATGGCAACTATTAGACGATTTTATGGAGGTTTAGAAGGATGTCTACCCATTAAAAGGCTACAGACTGTCTCAATTAATATTTTAGCTACCATATATCTTTCCTAAGCTTCATAAAATCGTCTAAATGTAGCTGAAATCAAAACAAAAGGACGTCACCGGTTCTGTAAGGGTTAGATACTAATCTTATAAAGTATTTTTATTTTCAGTTTAACTTATTAGATTGATTTCCACTTAATTTGTGTTAGTTGTCAATAAGTGGCGTTTGGCAGTGCATACGTTAACACTTTGCATCTTACCATATACGGTGTGTGTGTGTGTGTGTGTGTGTGTGTGTGTATGAAATAACAATACTAATCTGTTTATTTCAAGCCGACAGCCATTGGCGCTGAAAATACACAGACTTAACATAGATCTTATCCTAAGGGATCAACAGACTGATCCTGGCTGCTAACGAAGATGCCTACATACCCCCTAAGGGACTTTGTGGGTCCCCCGAGACGGTCCGTCCAGTCCTAGCCTTCACGGCCAGGGAAAGTTTTTGAGAGAACTTCCCCTGCCGGCACGTGGGATTGAACCCCCTACACCATAGCTAGCACTCCCAATACAATGACTAAGTGCGCTCGGCCACCGTGAACGTGTGTGTATGGTGTATGCGCGTATATATATATTCCTCTCCCATCTTGCAGCATCTAGTAGGGTCCAGATTTATTTTATCACTTGCAGGCGTACAGTTCATTATTTTATCACTTGCAGGCGTACAGTTCATTATTTTATCACTTGCAGGCGTACAGTTCATTATTTTATCACTTGCAGGCGTACAGTTCATTATTTTATCACTTGCAGGCGTACAGTTCATTATTTTATCACTTGCAGGCGTACAGTTCATTATTTTATCACTTGCAGGCGTACAGTTCATTATTTTATCACTTGCAGGCGTACAGTTCATTATTTTATCACTTGCAGGCGTACAGTTCATTATTTTATCACTTGCAGGCGTACAGTTCATTTTTATATCACTTGCAGGCGTACAGTTCATTATTTTATCACTTGCAGGCGTACAGTTCATTATTTTATCACTTGCAGGCGTACAGTTCATTATTTTATCACTTGCAGGCGTACAGTTCATTATTTTATCACTTGCAGGCGTACAGTTCATTATTTATCACTTGCAGGCGTACAGTTCATTATTTTATCACTTGCAGGCGTACAGTTCATTATTTTATCACTTGCAGGCGTACAGTTCATTATTTTATCACTTGCAAGCGTACAGTTCATTATTTTTCCACTGCCTTTGGTGATTGGCCTACTTTCCTTCTCTAACGTACTCTCTCTCTCTCTCTCTCTCTCTCTCTCTCTCTCTCTCTCTCTCTGGTATGAGGAATGTTTTGTAGTTTTTGCTGGTCTGTTTACTTTTCTCTGATTTCTCTCCCTTGCTCTTGTATTTGTTTTGTGATTTGTTGCTTGGTTTATTGCCAGTTCTCTTGTGTTCCTCCCTTTATACTGTATATATATATATATAGTATACAGTATATATTTACACACACACACACACACACACACACACACACACACACACACACACACACACACACAATTGAATTCCCTCTAATGAATATCCTTGATGACTATAATACTGATTAATGTTTCTCCTTTACCTTACTCACAAATTTACGTTCAGATTATCCAACTGACTGACTGTTTTGACTTTTACTAGATAATTACAGTCATATGTAATTACCGCTTCGGGTTTGACGGGTGATTATTAATATATTGTTTTATTATATAGAGGCAGGATGTTTGACACAGAGAGAGAGAGAGAGAGAGAGAGAGAGAGAGAGAGAGAGAGAGAGAGAGAGAGAGAGAGAGAGAGAGAGTTTATTTATTATTATGTATTATTATTATTATTATTACAGTATATTATTATTATTATTATTAGTAGTAGTAGTAGTAGTATTTGTTTATTATTATTAATATAATTACAATTATTAGTATTATCATCATTATTATTATTATTATTACAGTATTATTATTATTATTATTATTATTATTATTACAGTATTATTATTATTATTATTACAATATTATTATTATTATTATTATTATTATTATTATTATTATTATTACATTATTATTATTATTACATTATTATTATTATTATTACAGTATTATTATTATTATTACATTATTATTATTATTATTACAGTATTATTATTATTATTATTACATTATTATTATTATTATTATTATTATTATTACATTAGTATTAGTATTACATTTTTATTATTGTTATTATTATTATTATTATTATTATTATTATTACAGTATTATTATTATTATTACATTATTATTATTATTATTACAGTATTATTATTATTATTATTATTAGTAGTAGTAGTAGTATTTGTATATATTATTATTATTATTATTATTATTATTATGATTATTATTATTATTACCGATATTAGATTACAGGACACCATACAGCTATTATTATCCTTTACTCCACCACTAATAGCTATTACATAACTGTAATAGATACTATAGTCTAATAATTGTAATTAGGCCAAAAATATTGACCAGTAACCTCTATAACTAATAAAACGACTATAGTAATCGAGCTAACAGTTCTTAATAATATATACTTAATATTATATACGTGGAAAATCGCAGAGGGTTTTATACCAAATCTACATACACCAATAGCAATGAAATTCAATGATAGGAGAGGCTGGGAATGCGATATCCCCAAGATGATACATCGGGGGGCTATGGGCTCTCTGCGAGAGGGCTGGTTATCACATAGAGGAGCGCGTCTCTTCAACAAACTCCCGCTGCGAGTGAGAGACATGAGAGGTGTCTCGTTAGACAGCTTCAAGAGAGCTCTCGATGTCGAACGACAAAAAGTGCCAGACGAGCCCATCTTCACAAGGGTGCGCTCCACCTCTTTGAATAGTCTGCTGCACCAATTATCAAACTACAACGAAGGGCGGTGCGCTCTTCGGTGCCACTAGCAACGAAGGGCGGTGCGCTCTTCGGTGCCACTAGCAAGAGTGGCGAACTCCACATTGAACATAGGTAGGTACCATTTAGGAAGAGTGAACCAGGGAGTAGGTGCGGTCATTTACAGCCCATTTGCTCTAGCCCTTTTTGAGTTCCAGAGGTTAGGGGTGACGATATCTAACGTGCAGTCGGCCTAATAAGTGATGTCTCAGCACCAAGTATGTTTTGATCAATAATTGGTATCACTAATATCTAAAACTTGATTTATTCGTTTCGAGTGAGATATACAAACATGTTCCTATATTTATCCACCCTATTCAACATCTGACGGACATTAATACAACATAGAGCGAGGAAAACGTAGTGACAGCTGAGACATGACTTATTAGCGCCACTGTACTTATAACACATGGACTATATATACATTAACCCTTTCAGTACCGGTGACGTCTGTTTGTATTTTACATTACCGGTATTTCGGCTACATTTAGACTATTTTATGAATCTTGGGAAGGATATATGGCAGCGAGAAGGATCAACTGCGGTAAGCTGCAGGCTTTTAATGTGTAGACGTCCTTCCTAAGCTGAACACAATCGTATAATATTTACCAGACTATAATTAATATGACGTCACCGGTACAGAAGGGGTTGGTATTCAAGGACATGATAACTAGTTGATATTTTAATGGGCCTAAGGGGAGATTTTTAGTTTGTTCCCTGGATTGCCATCACGCTTAAAATTACACCCCCTAGACCCCCTTTCAAGATAATTTTGTAAACATTTTCGGTAGAAAAATTTCCTGGCCGAAGGCTTGTTCCTCTTAAATTACAGGCTCGCTATCGCTCGCCAAGAAAAAAATAGACGCCTAAGTGGTACGAAAGGTCTTAAAAATTACAGAAATGGGGCAAAAGTTCTTAAAGTCGCCAAAATAATGGGGCGTACGTCTTAAAATATCAAAAGCAATGGGACTAAACATGAGGGAGAAAGGGCACCAGAAAAAAACCCTCGAGTGGAAACCTCCCCTAAAGTAATTGGTGTCGGATCAAAGTAAGTCATGATTTCAATATTAATTTATACAGTATCGATACACGAAATAATAATATAACTTGCCAACAATATTATTACACTTAATTAAAATATAACTTTCCATTGGCTTATAAAGAGTGTTAGTCTACTTCCCCTATATTAATATTACAAAACTAAATTAATTAACAAATGAATAAATCGTGACAACGTAATTATTACAGTCGCTTATAACACGATCCCCGCGGACTCTCTCTCTCTCTCTCTCTCTCTCTCTCTCTCTCACGGGTCGGGTTAGCCTAGTGGTGTAGAGCGCTATATGCTGACCGTGAAGTCAAAGGTTCGAATCCCCCAGAATCTCTAAACGTTTAATCAGCTATCCCGATGAAGAGGATTGTATTGTGGTACCTTCCTAGCCAAACTACATATGTATCTGCGTATGTACTATGGAGGGAGCTCGGCACCTCACGGTCGCCAAAGGTCGCATGTGACCTCGTAGAATAAGGATTGTACTGTACTTAAGTTAAGAAAAACAATAAACCAACTGTTATATCGGGCTATAATATTCACAGCTCGTGTTATAGTCTTTACTAAAATCCAGATCTGGACTTATAGACCGTAAATAACTCAACAGGGTCAAATCGAACACGTTCTTAATCTCACAAATAGGTATTCAAATAGGTACTACAGAACTCAATAACACACATAACAATTATACACAAGTTTATTCAAAGATATATATACCTGAAACTCAGAATGCAGCTTCACCTGGATAATTATTAGAACTATCAGGCAAGGAATACAAGGCATATAAATAGTAGATCATGAATGGGCAGCAATTGCTCTTCAACTGTGGGTATAAACTAGGTGAATAGTATGCAACTAAATAATACACGTGACTTATAGAATCAACCCTAAATAATAATAATGATGTGAGTTGAGTGTCTTTCGTGAATAAATCAACAGTGAAAGAAAATAGAACACATTCTTAAACAAGAGAATCTGGGTGAATTGAGAGGGTAAATAAGCACACAGGTAGTGGGGTGAGTCACACGGTAGGTAGTGGCGAGCTAGCCAGGTAGTCGCGTTTACTAAGGTGACCTCATTAGCTAGGGGGGTCAGGTCATATATTTGTACTGCGGGGGTGGAAATTTAGTTTTGAATTAGTGCAACTATGAACTCAGTTTCAATGATAGTATTATGAAATTGGTGGCAGAATAGTAATTCATTATTTGCACAATTTATTCTCAAGGAAACTCAAATTATGTAATTTATGATGGGAATTTTATATTCACTTCAAACGGTCGTATGTAATAATAACGAAACAAGTCGAGGAATTCAGATGTAAATTTAATATACAATTATGAATCGACTATAGAAGAATATCTATTAATTGTATTTAAGAACAGATTATAATTGACTAAACAAACTTAGACAATGAATGCTCTGGAAACCCTCAGAAAAGGAAAGTGTAATTGATAATTAATACAACATTAATTATGAATAGGAGATATTGCACACGACGAAGTTGTGCTGAGGAAATACTCAAGATAGTATAACCAAGATGTCTGAACGAGTTAACAGTCTTAAGAGAATATACACGGTAACACGGGGTGTATAGAATATGATAAACAATTAAGTAACAGAAACTATGCAATACTCGAATTCCTAAGCACGAAGAATCAGAATGACTTACATCAGTAATCAAATGAACGTAAATACTAATTCATAAAATAATTACAATGGTGGTTAATTAACCCTTTGGCTGCAGGCTGTTTTGGGCTATTTAGGGCCTATTCAGGCACTCCTGAATGATAAATCAAGCATCTGCATTAAATGAAGTGTATTCTGCCGAAAACTAGGCGAAAATAGCTTCAAAATGACACCAGAACGGACCGTATATGTGGTCTGGTTCACCCGCAGTGATCCCAGTGAAACGCGGGAACCCCGCTATTATGTAACACTCTCTCGATTGGCTGCACTTATGAGAGAGACAGAGAGAGACTCGCCCGCCACACAGCCTTGCTCAGTGAGCCGCTCGGTGCTCTGAGGGTCGGAGGTGGGCCCCTCACGCTCCCACCCACTGACACTCGATTCTTACGTTTTTTACAGGCTTTCAAAGCCTGGAAATTGCTGTAACTTGCCAAAACATTCCAAAACGTCACCCGCAGCGAATGGGTTAAGAGAGTAAAAATTGGGGAGCTCGGGAAGTAAATGTGTTGATAGAATAACAATACTTCTCAACGAGGAGACTGAGGTAAATTACCGGGTAATCATGAAAATGGGCGTAAGTTCTAGGTAATCAATGATGGATTAAGGAGGGGAATTATAACATAAAATACACTTCGACCTCAACTTGCAAAATACACAACAGAATACATATATTAGGAAAATCTGTGAGTG